>OU342501.1:13010000-13417590 GCA_910589525.2 Ennomos quercinarius | reverse complement strand
CTGCTGTCGCTGCTGCTGCAGCTAGATCTGCTTCAGTGCCGCTCTTTAGCAGGGCTTGAATAGCGGCCTGCTTTCGTTATCCGTGTGCTCTGTAACTTCAAGTCCATAATAAAACTACTGTAAGCAAGAACACGAAAGAATATATACACTGGCTATTTAAAATTAAAACTGTAAGTGTCGAACGGCTAAAGCCGTTTATAATTGGTTTACTTACCAAGTGTGGGTACCACTTACTTTTAAAATTTACTCACATATTCACTTTCACTATAATATAATTAAATAATAATGTGAAGGAAAGCATATAGAAAATACACTTAATAACTTTGCAACTCACGCAGAGCCAGAGCTGCTGCGCACAAGTTGCTACGACGGGAACTCAAACGCCAATGATCCAATATGGCGCTGCACTTTTCCAAGTAAACTAAAATGCTGCCCATCCACCAGGTGGCGCCACTTTACAGGAAACGAGGTATAAAAGTACGGAAAAACTGGCAGGAAATCGACGGAAACGGAAATGCTATTCTCAATATAAGGTTCCAGTAACGGTACAGTTATTTAATAGAGGAGTTACTTAGTCTATCTCCGAAGATCTACATCTCTATGGGATCACAGTGTAAAGTTTTTCTATCAAACGAAAAACAACCCCGTAAACCAGTTAAGAAATCTTGGAGATATCGATGAAAACACAAAAAAATACATACAGTGAACATAGAACCTCGTCCTTTTTAAAAGTCAGTTAAATACTGGCAGCGGAACTAAGTAGACTATGTAAAACATCTAACAACAAACCACACCCCCTTTTCCCATTCCCTTTTTACATGTTCTGTGGCTACAACCAACTCATCACACGCAACAAGCTCACAACTAGAGCTCGTAAAACTTCACCAAACATAACAAAACGTTCGTGATTCAAGCAATAAAACTGTAGTATGTGTTCCCTACTTTACAGGGCCGGTGGGGAAATAGAAATATAAAGCCAACATGTTTGCTAAGTAAATACATCACAGGGTGTTTTTAAACTTCAAAATCAAATGAAAATCATATTATACCTGGTGAAAAAATGGGTACAATATAATGATCTTAAGTGGAACTTGTGGATACTAATAAAAAGGTCTGACATTGGAAACATTATCGTAATCGATGCGTAACCAAAATGCTGGCACTTATATGGCCATTTTCTTTAGTTTATGGCACAACTTATCGGCATTGCAATTCAACGGAGCAATGCAATCCAATCAATCCAATATTGAGGATGCGATAGGTTACGGTTACCGCTTTCCATCAGGCGGGCCGTATGCTTGTTTGTCTCTCTTAACATAAAAAAAAAGAAAGAGCAGGTCCAGTAGTAAATAAGCACACAGAAATCTTTCCACATAAAATTTATTAAAAAAGCCTAATACTAAAAACGCGCCTAATGAATATGAATACTAGAAGAGTAATGGGTTGTATGCATTTTTATAAGTCTTAGCATATGGTTCATTTTATGTGGTGATTTTTTGTATTGTTAAAAATGGCACACGTTTGACAACGTTTCACCTGATGGTAAGTGACGAATTTGTCTAAGGTGGAGCATGTTTGCCCATGAGATGCCCATTGATTACTGTGATTACTCAAGTTTTTCTGTGTGCTCAATGCTCATTCACTGAACCTGCTCATCCTCAACAAGGCCTAAATAGGAGAGTTGGTAGAAGACTATGTTGCTGACAAGAATCTCGAGAAACGTATATATACCACGTCGTTGTTAAGGCTGGCAGCATCTAAAGTTTAACAGCTAAGATGTTGCACACCTTTTAATGCGGATGGAAACAAAAAAAGAAGTAGATACTAATTGGTCGAATTGTATTTTTTCTTCTTTTTATGATTTGGCTCAAGGCCTTTTCATAGCACGTTTCTTTTTTAACGGGGTCTCTATAGGCGTCTGTTTAAAGTTGTAAATCGCAGATCAACATTTCATATCAAACTGGGTCTGCGCATGAAAATGTAATAATTTTGCGGGGTTTTTTGTAGATTACGTGAAATATTGATACCAAATAAATATACTATTTGGTCATTTCTTTAGAAAACCAGTCAATATATTTAATTTGTAAAAGAAATGTGGTGTTATTGCATAAAACTTAGGCAAAAACTTTTGAGGCATTACAATGATTTTATTTTAGAAAAAATATGTTTGGTCGTTACAGTTCAACGTTTTACGTTTTATTTAAACGATTTTTTCATAATGATTATTTTGACACGTTACGCTAAATCAGTGACGTAAAAAAGATGCTTCATGTTGATTTTGGGCTTACACCACGCCTTAATATTTGATCTTTATTTCGTTCATATGCCAAACTCTTAAAAAAGGTTTTTATAAAAAAGACTTGGCATGAATTGGGGCGCAGCAGTATGACTTTATTGATTTCATGACTATAATGTCGTTAATATTATTGCCTTTTTTTAAACACTCTGTATAATAGTCTTTATTCATATTTGTTTAAAAAACGGGGTCAATTTAAGTAGCCGTTTAATAAGGGTAGAACCGGGTCAAGAAGATTGATTGTCATAATTTTTCTTTAATTAGTCCTTTGTTTACTGAAATAAAAAAACTATCTTTGGCGCAAACGTATTTATTTTTCCTCCATATATTTTATTCTGCTCTATGATGATAAGCGACGAGTTGCTTAATATTAGTTTGTAGAAGCAAAGTAAGATGCTTTCGGGGGGCTCGAAAAATGACTTACCACACGAGAAGGAAGAAATAATAACGCCCAACGATCACATACATAGATCCCGAACTCTAACTAGGATTCCCTGTATCTAGGGACCCAGGAACTACGAGGACCATAGTCCCACGACACCCAGACACAGAACAAGTATTTACGCTTTTTTCTGTGCATAAATACTTGTCCTGTCACGGGAATCTGACCCGCCGCCACCAGGTTATGAGCCGACTTGCTCAACCACCACACCACAGAGGCTGTCCAAAAAAGAAGATTCAAGCAATAAAATATTTTTTTTAATATGGCAATGTGCCTTTATTCTTTAAACTACCAACTACAATACTAAAAACTAGTACTAGTAGTAGTAGAACATTTAGACTGCATAATAGCCGCGATGGCCTATAGACAGTCCAAATGCTCCTGCCCACTACCGGTAGGTAGCGTACCCAACATGCTGGCCGCATTGCCTCGTTGAATTGCAATGTTGATTCATTGAGCCGAAAATAATTAAATAACTATCAATCACATACATAGAATGTGGACTCTAACAAAAATTCTCTATAGGGTTCCAAAAAATATACATGGACCATGGTCCCACAACACTCAAACACAAAACCAATTTATGCATTTGTTCTGCGCACAAATACTTGTCCTGTCAAGGGAATCGAACCCCTAGTTTCTAGGTTCTCCTGCTCAGCCACCACACCAGAGAGGCTTATTAGATGTAAGCTACAGCACTTAAAAAACTAAAACTGATGAAAACAACGCAGCAATGCTGCCAGCATGTTGGATACGCTACCTACCGGTAGTGGGCTGGAGCATTTGGACTGTCTATAGGCCATCGCGGCTAGTATACAGTCTAAATGTTCTTTGTAGTAGATAGTGTAGCTAGTTAACCAGTTTTTAGTATTTTAGTTGTTTAAAAAATAAAAGCAAATTGCCAATAAAAAAACTGTATAAGGTGGAACGTTACACTAGCGCAGGAAATTCAAATTTTCTTGCGTTCTTTTGCCAATAATAGCTTAATTACTCAATGTGGGTACATGAAAACTAATTTTACGGAAATAAATAGAATGTATCAACAAATTACGATTAAAAGTATAAACAATTATGTTCTTAGTTTTTCAGTCTATTGCCATTTGTCGCTAAACTACTGATATGTAGATGATACTTTTAATTGTTATTTATTGATACATTATATTTATTTGCGCAAAATTAGTTTTCATGTAATCACGTTGAGTAATTAAGCTATTGTTGGCAAAAGAACGCAAGAAAATTTGAATTTCCCGCGCTAGTGTAACGTTCCACCTTAAGTTCCTTCCATCACCCACTTCAGTGCCTAATTGAAGTCACAGAAAATTAAACAAAAGATTTTCGTTTATTTCTACCACCAACGTTTCGACTCCCACAAAATAACAATCAATATTTGATTTATAGTCCTCATTATTAAGATCTGTCTGTCCGATAACAGCTTAAAAAATCATATGACAAAATCCATCATTCCACGTCCTTATCTACCATAAATCAGTATATCGAAATTATATATTGAATGTGACAAATAAGCCCATTTTAATTGATGATAGATTGTTATCTACTTCAAAAGAATCACAAATATGACAATGAATAAGGAATTGGTTTGATAAACATAATAATAATGGAAGTTAGAATAGAAGGATGATTTTATGATTTGATTCGTTTCAAGTAGATTCAATGATTAGGTGATTCATTAGTAAGCATAAAGTCCTGCAACAAGCTATAGAGAGAGCTATGCTCGGCGTTTCTCTGGGAGATAAGCTCCGGAAGGAGGAGATCCGCAGGAGAACCAAAGTGACCGATATAGCTCTTAGAATTAGTAAGTTGAAATGGCAATGGGCACACCACATTGCTCGTAGAACTAACAACCGATGGGGAAGAAAGGGTCTCAAGTGGCCAGAACCAGAATACGCAGCGTAGGTCAGCCCCCCACTAGGTGGACCGACGATCTGGTGAAAGCCGCGGGGAGCCGATGGATGCAGAAGGCGAGCAGCCGCTCAAAGTGGCGCTCTGTGGGGGTATGGTGACAATCTCGACCAAGTATCTCTTTGGGGACGTTGTGGCTGATATTAGATTTATTATAGTTTGATATTCAATATGAAAGTATTAACCTAGGGTTCGTGCTCCATGATTGTCTCCATAAAATGTTATAAGAGAGCATGTGAATAAGATAAAGTCACTCACCGAAACCATTGAAACTAAAATTATACGTAGTTTGCTTCGCCTTTATTGTATATGCCGTTATAGTAGGATTGTTTACTTGTATTTCATAGTGAACTTCTCATAATCTCTCCCATGTGATCGCATATAACGCCTGTAATTATAAAACCACAAGGAGCACAAAACGAACTGCAACACGTAAGTAAACTTTAAGGTTGATGGATATTTAACCAAGCCCACGCGCCCTCGGACCGTACGTCCTCAAGCCAGTCGCTTAGCCCATCTCATGACTGTCGACGTGGTATCTCTACCACACTTAACTGCCCACAAACTAGGGCCTGCACTTTCAACCGCACCATTACTATTAATTTATCACCGCAGATGGGGCTTATCGAGGTTAGATATGCATATTTAACTAAGCCGGCGCCTTCATTAGACCATAGCCCCACAGCCATAGCCTTCCAGCCAACCGCATACGCCCATCCCGCCGACGTGGCAAATGTAAGTCCCTCTACGTGTCACCATGCTAGCTGGCACACTACCGAGGGGATACCTACACCTGCACAAGTTCGTCGATCATATGTGTTCATCACTACACTGCGATCTCAGACCTCGGCTGAGACCGTTACCAAATTGTACTAGAAATGATATCAATTAATCATAGAAAACATTGTCTACCTACGATTACAGCTCGTATGTACTCACGGTTCATGGTATCACATCAATAGGTACTATTGCTTTCCTTATTTCTTTTAATTATGTAATTTTCTGTGTTTTCAGTTTATATTTTATGACATTTAAATAGACAAACCGCGAATGACAGACTTCGCAATCCAATTTTGAACTTAATATTGTATTGCCATATTTTACCTATGTAATATTTAAAATCGCGATGTTGCCCGTCGCGACAGGGGGAGGCCTATGCTCAGCAGTGTACGACTTCAGGCTGTTGATGAAATGATTAGAAAGCGCTTGGCCTAAATGGGCATGTAACATAATAATTGACGATCGTTTTCTGGCATTTTTGGAAATTTACAGAATTCCAGATAACGGCCGTTCAATGAATAGCCTCTATAAGCAAGAACGAAAAGTAGCGCCATTTATGAGATAAAGGCAATTCAATACTTAAAAAGAAAAATATCATTCGATTTTTTTAATAATCTGCTACAACCGTGTGCTACGACTGAAATATCCGCACTCAGTGTAAAGTGCTACGAATATTGTAGCATGTCCTACGCGCCACAAGTGCTACGAAACAGCTACGAACTTACATTACAAACGAACAAGGAAGTTCTCTAGTTTTTTTTTACGTGACGAGCTTGTCGTTCACCTGATGTTAAGCGACACGGCCACCCATACCAGCTGCAGTGTCACTCGGTACTATAAAATAATAAACTTCGCGTGACACTGCACTGCGCACGTCATCCTGAGATATCACACCGTCTAGTAATCAGATTACTAGACTGTGTGATCAGATCATAAACTCTCATTTGCCCAGTAATTCCCAAGCTACAATGCCCTTCAAACCGGAACACAGTAGTGCTTGCACTCTACTGCTTGGCGGCAGAATAACTAGCAAAGCGGTGGTACCTACCTAGACGAACTTTGCAGAAAAGTCCTACCACCTAGTAAACTAACAAGTTTTCATAATCTTTAAGAGGACCATTACTTATTCAAAATTTAAATATAATGGCAATCGTAGCACCAAACCCTCGTGTATTATCAAATAAATTAAATTAACCCTTAAAGCTGCGAAATTACACGTGGCAATTAGGTAGCAACGGTTCAGCAATTTAAGGTTAGAGTTAAAATAACACGGCATTCCGTCGCGGGTCGACCCGGCACAAATTCTCATCTGCGGACCTTTTTTCAGAGATTTTAATTATTCTGTATGCCTGTGAGAGAACAAAAGAATTTAGAAAGGTGATGTAGAAAATAAAATGTTGACGCCAAAAATGGCGAGAGCAAAAGGAAGCATTCGCCGGAAGCTTGTAGTGCTTATTTTTGAATGCTCTGTTTACGTTGAGTGCAGCCCTGGAATTATTTAAAAGTTTGTACGAAATTTTAGTGTAACAGTACAAATGAGGTTCTCGAGTGGCGACCACGATGCGGTAGACGCAGCGTAGGCCGGGCCCCGACTCGGTGGACCGACGATCTGGGAGCCGATGGATGCAGGTGGCGAGCAGCCACTCAAAGTGGCGCTCCTTGGGGGAGGCTTATGTCCAGCAGTGGACGTCTTCAGGCTGTTGATGATGATGATGATGATGAGTACAAATGAGAAAATTATACTTGTAAGACCACTTTTGTATTAGTGACTATAATTATTATGACTTAAAGTGACGGGTAGAGCCAGATAAGCAAGTCCAAATCCATTCAAAGAAACATCAACTTTAACGTCGTAATCTTCAATATCAATTCAGTCTGCACTTCACCGCGGCGCTTACGACAAAGACAACGCACGAAATTACTGATTTTAACGGTTTTTAATTAATATATATTTTTATATATTATTTTTCAAAGTTGTTAAGTCATCACGACATCTGAATGTTTGTTGGAAATACACTAATTGATTTTTGTAAAAATATATTTGATAGAAGCTCAGTAAAATGAGAACATTCAAATTTTTTGAGGGAGGTTTGCGCTTTTTTCCGTAGAGCTATATTTATTAATCTTGTATTTGCGGTTATCACAAACGACTTAATGAAATGAATTACATAATATATTAAATTCAATGCTCCGCATGTTCTAATTACGCCAGGAAACGTGCCATAAAACACGTTGTTTGGTCTACCTGTCGCCTTAACTTCTGCTGCCATGATGCATCGTACAAAAGATAGCCCAGGAGTTTTGGCGGGAACGTGAAAAAGTTCACGTCGTTGCATTGTATTATTTCACAAAACTTATGCATTTTCTAGTGTTAATGTTTAAAATTAGTGGCATTTTACGCATTAAGTGCTGAATTACGAGTATAAGTGTTGGCAAGTGATATAATGTAGTGAAACGTGGTTTTTCGTGTTGCTTCCAAAATTCCACAGAAGCCTCTAGTAAAGTTGCCACTACTTTACTAGGACATGACTTAGACTGGATTATGACTACCTGACTTAGACTGGACTATGACTACCCTGACTGACTGTGACTAAGACTTGACTTTACATGAAATATTTCATAATACGATGAAAAACTACAATACTTGACACTGGCTAAATACACTATGTGTGGAGCCAAAATATAAGAAAAAAAAAAAAAAAAGATAGCCCAAGTAAACCTCTCAGTGGAAATATTTGAAGTACATACAAATCGCACTGTATATTCATTTGCTTTTCTTCATAAGACTCATCAAAGCCGATTATAAATAAACTTCTTAAACGACGACAAATTAATTAAGCGAGAAATTAAATTAAGTTTTTCCACTCATATTTACAAGCGAAGGATTAAAACAATTGAGATAACTTTAGTTTACCATTTTTCCATTATAATAATTAGGTGTAATAATTCAAATATTCTTTCGTTTTTTGCCAATAATAGCTTAATCACAAAACTTGATTACATGAAAACTGATTTAACGTAAATAAATAGAATGTATCAACAAATTACGATTAGAAGTATTACCTAAATATCATTGGTTTAGCAATAAACGGCAATAAACCAATTACGTCTTGGTTTTTCAGTCTATTGCCATTTGTCGCTAAACTAATGATATCTAGGTGATACCTACTTTTAATTGTAGTTTATTGATACAATCTATTTATTTGCGCAAAATTCGTTTTAATGTAATCACGTTGAGTAATTAAGCTACTATTAACAAAAAACGCAAGAAAATTTGAATTTGCCGCGCTGAGTGAATCGTTCCATCTTAAGCATTTTTACTTTATACATAAATACCTATCATGAGAAAATCCCTAGAGCAATAGAAAATAAGCTATGTACAATTGAAAATCAAGCTTAAACAACTAGAATAAAATTGACCTTACTTACATACTTGACATTCAAAATTAAAATAGCGAAAAATATTATCTGAAAATTGTCTCACAATCACCAGTCTGATCCTTCAGTATATTTTCTAGAAAATCCTTAGAAAGAATTTACGAAAAATTTTCTTATTATAATGATATTTTGTTTTAGATTTATTTGCGTTTTAATTAATGAAAAAATGAATTCCCGTAGGTATATATAACTGAATCTGTATGTACGTATAGTAGCTTAGTGGTTCTTAGTTTTAGTGAGCATGGAAACGCTGTTTAGTCTAATGGCTCGTTGCTATAAGAGTCAAAGGGCTGAGACTCGTAGTTCATTTCACTGTCCTAGAGGTGGGAGTAGTATTCTAAGTAAGGACTAACTATTGCTTTAGTATTTGCTATTATTATGTTGTTTTTCACAGATTTCGCCCTATTTATCATTTTTTTTTTTGTCAACCCTATGCTTTTTAAGCGGGCTTGCCTTTATGCTTTAGGGTTTTAAAGTTTAAACCAATTACTGCAATAACACCAACTATAGTAAGTTACACTACCTAACCTAATACAAATAAAACCGGCCAAGTGCGAGTCGGGCTCGCGCACGAAGTGTTCCGTACCATTACCTATAAAAACGTGCAAAAAAATTACGTTTGTTGTATGGGAGCACCCGTAAATATTTATCTGTTTTTTAGTATTTGTTGTTATAGCGGCAACATAAATACTTCATATGTGACAACTGTCAACTGTCACGGTTCATGAGATATAGCCTGGTGACAGACGGACAGATAAACAGACAGACAGATAGACAGACAGACAACGGAGCCTTAGTAATAGGGTCCGTTTTAGCCTTTGGGTACAGAACCCTAAAAAGCATTTGGACTGTATACTAGCCGCGCTGACCTAGACAGTTCAAATGCTCCAGCCCACTACCAGTATTTAGGTACCCAACATGCTGGCAGCATTGCCCCGTTGATTCGTTGTATACCAAATAATTATGGTTGTATTTATTCACTTTTTATGAGATGGCAATCTTATAAGCCCGAGATCTTCTGAACTTTGAAGCAATTTTTTCGAAGTAGTTTCTCTTAGCTTTGGTAGAAACAATTTTTTTACACTATATTAGAGGATTTAATTTTCTCCGAACTTAATAATGTAAGGCTTTGCTTCAAATCTTTTACACTGCAGACATACTAATCCCGCTGTTAACGTTTTCTGTTCAGGTGCTTTTTAGGTTCTCTAATTAAAATTAGGGTTCATAGCACACAGTTTTTGAAATTAAATAAACTTTCATAAGTACGGATAGAATTAAAGATGTGTCTACGCTTATGTAAAGAAATAGTAAGTCATTATACCCTGAATAGTGCAAATTATCTCGTAGAAGAAATTGTATTTGTGTATTACTTCTGAAATTTGCATTTTAGATTTTTTTACCAGCGTCACTGTTCCCTGACAAATATAATCTGGGAGTTTTTAAGGCTAGAGTGAACCGGTATCTTCTATGCACGCATGCTCCATCGTCGACCGCGTCGTCGCTTACCATCAGGTGAGACCAAAAACAAATGTGGTGGTGGGGTCAAATGTTAGCCTATCGTTGATAAAAAAAAAACTCGTGCATGAGGTCGCATCTATTCTAGAGGACTATCTACTTACATTTTGTCACGCTCATAAAATAATCGTGAAAACTGGTTCAAACATTTTTTACATACCTATTGTATTTTAGAAATGACTAGATTCGAAAAACTCACTATTTTACCGCCGGCTAAACTAGGCACTCTGATACTTGGAATGTTGAGAAATGCCTTAATATGAGTGTGGCCTGCTTCTACTTCAGTAGTAACGCCTGAGTTTAAGGATCTCTACTACCACTACTCTGACTAAGAAGTCTTTCTTATTTTCTACTTCTTTTTATTATTACCATGTCTACTTCTGTTTAGGGGAGGCCTATGTTCAGCAGTGGACGTCTTCAAGCTGTTGTTGATGATGATGATGATGATGTTAATAAGGATATCTGTTTAAGTGATACTATCCTGGTACTCCATCATCAATGTATACGTCACATCTCTCCTATTTCATCAAATTGTAGGTATATTCTTTTGAGAATCAATTTGATATGATTCTATACTATTTGTAAAAGTACACAGAATGATTTTTTTTTGTTTCGTTGCTTTTTGGGAATAAATCCGGTGCTCTTTTAGGGATACCTATATTTCAATAGTAAACAAACTCTAACAAATTCGTCAAAATTTGTTAGAGAATTTAACCATTGGTTGTCATAACTACGGATAAAAAACCTATGAGGGTTTTTTATCGGAGGGCATGTTAAGCTGTCGGACCCGGCTGTTGTCTTAAGACATTAGTCGTTAAGCCAAGTCGGAAGCCTTTGGGCGGCCTAAAAATTCTGACACCAGGGCTGACCACTTGCCTAGACGAGAAGAAGCAGAACAGTAAACATTGATACTTATTAAATAACCCGTACTAGAAACAAGTTACATATATATATACATATTCATGTAAGATATTTCCAATATACGTGGAGTAGAGATGTAAATATTTCAACTCTCTAAAGAATGCAAAGAAAGTTGTGTAGCACACGTAGGTAGTCCGGAGACGTGACATCTTCGTAACGAGCTTATTGCTTATAGTGGGATAGTAATAACGAAACATACGCAAATAACATGAGAGAATAAGAGTTCATAGTTCCACAACATTCTTTTTTTAGGAAGGTACTTACTAAAAAAGAGTCAATCTATTAAACTACTCATAAATTTTAGATTTAAGAAACTTGATGAAAGATGTCCTTTTAGTTCTATGAATGTGGGTGGTAAGGATTTGAAATGAAATGTTAGTATGAATCTGGCTGGTTGCAAATACTATATTAGTATTATTATCTACAAACCGCACTTTGTTGCAAGACTTGCAAACGCCCTTACAGGGTCCGTGTGCCTTATAAGCTTAGTTATTAAGGACTTGTGCAAGGCCAGCGTGAATTCAAGTCAAAGCCACAGAATAGATATATAGTACTAGGCCAAAGCGGGGATGAGCCAGGGGCCGAGCGGCAGGGGCGGTCTAAGTTAAAATGGTTCCAACGCGCAATAGTTTAGGTAATTTATTATTACACTGAATATAATGGGAATTTTAAATATCCACTATACATAAGCCCTCTATTATATTAAGTTCAACTACTACACAAAGTTTCATGATCTTATTTAAAGTATTCATTGAATAATCACTGTTTATTTGTACGGTTTGGAGGTCACTTTGTAATTTTTTTTTATCGAGAAAATTTTATTAATTCGTGTTTTCACTATACATTTGCAGTAGTATTAGTCCTGAACTTTATAATATATTAATTTCAAAGTCATTGTTGCAATATTGTTGACAGGACACTGCTTCAAGCTAAGCCATTTTAAGCATTTTGGCGTTGTATTGGCTCTTAAGACCTGACACTGAAACTGTACATGAATGCAAATAAATAAATTTGAATTTGAATTTGACCACTGATCTATATATAGGTACGCTGTATAGACGATATCGTACAAAAATGTAGCATTTCTTGTGCCAATTTAAAGCGCCACTCCGAGTGTCTTGAGAACTATAATTTGATAATCCATCGTGTTGATTGGTTAGTTTTTTTTTATAACTAAATAGGTCCGCATTTGACCGCAGGCTCACGATGGAAAGTGACGACGCGATCTACATGCTTGCCTATAATTAATTAGTTCCGAGGACGCTCACGATGTCACTCATAGCAATCAGCGCCAAAATGGCAAAAATCAAGATGCCTTCTGTCAATATTGGTCAATATGAAGTCCAGGGTACTCGTATAATAGAGTATAATTAAATAGAGGTCAGTGTTGGTGACACATCAGAGAAACAAGATTCTTTTCGTATTTTGTTTGTTTCATAGAACAAAAGAGATACCTTATATATACGCACGGAAAATGTGTGTTTATACAAAACTGAATAGCCGTTTATGCGTATCCACTGCGCATCAGTGTCATCTGCATGACAGAGCGAATTTTAGGTAACTTACCTATTTATTTAGTAACCATCATTCTCCTGGTGTTCGTTTTGGCAAAAACACACAGACACCCGATTTGAGAGCTCTAATTTGCAAATTCTGTATATCGTAAGTCTCCAAACTAAGTTATACTCCACTAAATACACCCCGTACTTTTTTTTTTTTATGCGATTGAATGACGCGACGAGCTAGTCGTTCACCTGATGTTAAGCAACACGGCCGCCCATAACAGTTGCAGTGCCACTCGGAACTTTAAAACAATAAAATTTCGCGTGACACTGCACTGCGCACGTCATCCTGAGACATCACACAGTCTAGTAATCAGATTACTAGACAGAGTGATCAGATCATAAAGTCTCATTTGCCCAGTAATTTCACTAGCTACAATGCCCTTCAAACCGGAACACAGTAGTGCTTGCACACTACTGCTTGGCGGCAGAATAACTGGCAAAGCGGTGGTACCTACCTAGACGAACTCTGCAGAAAAGTCCTACCACCTAGTACTTTCATAATGACAGAACAGTTTATTGGTTTTTGCTTTTCCAGCAATTAAAAAAAACTAACTTTAATTTGATTTTTATTAAAAAAGGCTTCAACAAAAGGTTTTTCTTCGAAGTTTTATATTACATCGACAAAATGTTGTTACCAAAAGAAATTTCCTAATTTTTCTAAACTATTACAAATTATTTCATAATTTTAAATTAATGCTCTTATCTATATATAAATAAATGAAACTAGATATTTTGGTCAAACTGACGGACGCTGCGAGCTCGGTACCGCGCGCGCAGTATTGAGCTCGCCAAAATGTAATAGCACCCCAACAAAATAGATTATAGTAGTAGACTTCACAATGGAAATGTATTTAACAAATGTTACCCAGGCACGTAGAATACAGACGTGACGACCCAATAATAAGCTTATTGCAAGATGCGGATAAAAAATATCCGATAATAAGTAGGGGAAATAAAGGTGGCCCTCCGTCGTAAAAGGAAAGTACTTACCTATTTGTAGATGTTATCCTTTGGCAAGAGGGCCTCGCTTTAGGGCTTTGTGTTACTCAATAGAATGTTTCTGTTGAATTACGCACGTTTTATTACGATTGTTGTAAGTGAATAAGTTTATATAATTTGCTGAAGGGAACATTACACTATCGGTATATTAGGTGGATAAATAATGTACAAATAAATATGTAGTCATTTCACACAGCGCCATCTAGCCCCAAGCTAAGCATAGCTTGTACTAAGGGGATCAAATAAGTGATAGAAATACTTAGGTACTTTTTTTGTTTGTAAATATACACCTAGAATACAATATAACACCTAGACACAGAACAAACATCGATGTTCATCACACAAATATTTGTCCGTTCATCACACAAATAGTTGTCCTGGATGGGAATCGAACCCAGCTACTACTAACTGAGCTAACAGGCCAGTCAAAAATCAGTGAGTGTTTTTTTTTTAAAATGGCTAGACATTTTAATAAAAAAAATATAGTTATGTATATACCTATCTAAATATGTATCAATCAATTTAAAAGTGCAATGCAAAGGGAATAAAATACGATAAATTTGGTATTTATGTACATTCTTTTAACAAAGACGCTATAGTACAATCAATAAATCAGTTAAAAGTCATAATAATGTAAATTATTTCGTTATACTTAATTTATAAATTATGTAATGTATTAAGTTTGTCTTTGTCTCGGATGTTCGTGATGTCATGAAGTAGGTTCCAACTGAAAATCAGTAAATTATGGTCATACATTGACCTTAATTGCATGCTGAGTCGGGACCTAGTCATGATATCACACAATATTACATTATATGTGCTAATGATGTATGTTTGTTTTTTTATGTACTTATGTTATTTTTATTGTGTATTGTAATGTAGTGTTGTGTGATGTTCTGAATAAATGTATTTTCTCTCTTTCTTTCTTTCTTTCTAATAATATATTAATTGGGTGTTATATTGTATTCTAAGTATGTATTTCAAAAAGTATCTAGTAATCTATGTGTTACCTATCTGGTTCCCATAGTACAAGATTTCCTTAGTTTGGGGCTAGATGGTGCTGTGTGAAACGTCCACAAATATTTATTTATTTGTTAATTATGAAAAACGACAGCAAGTCCGACGGCTGTTAAAAAAATGTGTGGTTAATTTTATAAGGATAATGAAACACGCTAATGAGTTCCTATTCGTCCTCATTTATCCGTCAACTCAACAAGGAAACGCCATTTGCCCTTCATAAGACGGTCTCAGCATAATTAGGTCAGCAGTCCAGAAAATTATCAAGAAAAACGTAATTGTCGCACAGAATTAAGCGAACACGAATGAAGGACGTACGGATTGCCTAAACCGAACCCTACAAGGGTCGGGGTGCGGACCCAATTAATTCGTCAGCATGGACGTACTGAGGGTCAAAGAAAAGTGGGGGGGAAGAAGTGGTGTTTCAGTATGAAACGAATAATCTTTTAAATTTATTTTATACTAGTTGACCCGCCCCAGCTTTGCATGGGTTAATTAGTTTTACGCCTGAACCCTGTTTATGGGTAAGAACTAAGCAAAAGAAAAAGAAAAATGGATGAATGGATGGGATGACAATAAAAGGGCTTCACCGGCCCATCCATTCATCCTTTTCCCCCTTTTTTCCCTTTCCCTTCCATCTTCCCTTCGACATGATGAGTATAAATAAAAAATGAATAAAAATAATTCAAACAAAAAAATTATCGTAGAAAATTACATACATGTTTCTTCGTGCAACCTGCACTTGGCCGTTTTAGAAAACAAAAAGTATTCTAAATGTTATTCTGAAAAATTAACTATAACCATACCAAATTTCAGCGAAATACGATCAGCAGTTCCAGCTTGATGCGTGTTCAAAGGGACAGACAGACAAAAAAAAACAAAAAATAAATAAAAAATATTTCCACATCTATATCGATAACAAAGCGATAGCAAAGTGGCTAGCTAGCAAGCAAGGAGATCCGAAAATTAAGCTTAGTAGCATACCTATTCCCGGCAGGAGACTAAAGATTAATGAGGATGACCGTGGCGATGTATGATACGCTAATTTACTAGATAACTCAAGCTAACTAATCTTTTCTTCAATTTCAAGTCTAGTGGCTTAATTTACAAGACCTTTAAATATTAAAAACACCCCCACTAAGCCCCTGAGTACGCTCTCACTGAGCAGCCACCTTCCCACAACCGTGTAAGTTTTTCGCCTCAGCCGGCCGGCTCAACAAAATTTAATCTGGCTCGCTGTTAGCCCACCGCCACGTGTGATGGTAATGGTGGAAATAATGCGGCTTTTATGGGTGATTTCTTTACATGAAACATAGATTTTTAATATCTTTTTGTAATAATAGGTAATTAGACTGCGCTAATGTCTCCCACTAGCTTGGCCAATGACCTGCGGGGTGATCACGGAACTTTGATAGCAATCCAGCACGATAAATGTCATTCCGAATTAGAAAATTTCCACAATAACTATGCACATAAACTGCATAATATTGAAATTGTGAAATCCATACTTTTTTGTGTTTCTATCGGTTGCAATCAAGTAACATGATCACCTAGCTGGTCAAAACCACGGGGAGCCGATGGATGCAGGAGGCAAGCAGCTGCTCAAAAAGGCGTTCTATGGGGGAGGCCTATGTACAGCAGTGGACGTCTTCAGGCTGTTGATGATTATGTCCTAGGATGAAATGTGCAGTGCATTGTCACGTGAGACGTTATAGAGTTCCAAGTGACACTACACCTGCAAGCGGCGGCTGTGACGCTTAACATCAGGCGAACGAAAAACACGTTACGTCATTTGTTTAAAAAAAAGTTTTCCACTATGGACACAAAATAATAAATATCTACATACACTTTCTAAGTAGCTACTACGTTTGTTTCTTGACCAGCAAGCGGCTAATCCTAGAACAAAGTTATACGTATAGACTTCCTTGTATACTCTAAAACAGCTGGTAAACAGCGTTCCTCTATGCGGCCCGCTTTATGAAAACTGACAGGAAATTGGAATGGGCGTGCCTGCATATTGGCAGGCGGAACCGCCGACGACGATCAGTAATTTAAAGGATGTTGCCTCAAAAGTATGCATGGATGAAATTCGATAGAAAATACATTACTAGTTGGCAGGACTTTTCTGAAAAGTTCGTCTAGGTAGGTACCACCGCTTTGCCAGTTATTCTACCGCCAAGCAGTAGTGTGCAAGCACTACTGCGTTCCGGTTTGAAGGGCATTGTAGCTAGTGAAATTACTGGGAAAATGAGGCTTTGTGATCTGATGACATAGTCTAGTAATCTTATTACTATACTGTGTGAAGTCTCCGGATGACGTGCGCAGTGCAGTGTCACGCGAAATTATATTAATTTAGAGTTCCAAGTGATACCGCAATCTGTTATGGGCAGCCGTGTCCCTTAACATCAGGCAAACGACTCGCTCGTCATGTCATTTATTTACCTACATGAAAAAAGAAGATTATTTTAGCTCATAACTGGCAGTCAGTTGAAGCCGCTGTTTAGCATTCTCAATAATTAGCTTATATGGAATCTAAATGGTCACATTTTTTAAGATATTTAGAATAATATGCTTCTGTCTTGTTAACTTTGAACTATACTTTATTAGCAGATAAATTGGACTATTAAAATGATTTCCAGATAACTATACCAACAAACTTTATCCACCTGCTCACAATGGTTTTCCAATATCGGTTTACTAGATATATATTGGATCAAAAACCATCAGCACTATGCATCTACGTGCCTCCGAGATAACTCTCACTGACAAATCACCAAGCGGTCGTCCCGCCCGCAAACGGGAAATATATTCGGGCATGCCCGTTCAATTTACTAGCATTTTATATTTGACAGATCAAATAAAATTTAACATCTAATTTTTGTTTATTTATTTATTTATTGTCTCGAACTCATTTCGAAATACATTTTTAAATATGACTTTTTATTTATAAAAACTTGAAACTCGCGATAGCATTAAATGTGGTGTTGATTTCGCTGACAAGTGCCGAAAAATTGTAGGTACATTTTGGATAAATTTTTTTTGGTTGTTATTTTTTGTTTGGTTTTTTCAACATCGTTTGTAATATGAATAAGACATGCTTTATTAATTAATAAATATGTAATTTGCTTTTAAATGTGAATTAATATTTACAAATATTTCAAGCAACTTTACTCGCAGCAGAGATAAAGCATTGTTTTTTCCACTGAATAAATCATAGCGCCGCCCTGAAGGAAGTGTAATGTGTTGAAATATTCAGCAACTCAATGGAAGAATGGAGGTGGTAAATAACTGGTGACAGGTTATAATAGACCTTGAAATTCAAATCTGAGAGGTATTTTTTATTTCTACGATAGAGCAGTCTGAAATAGTGAAGGTAAAATATGGAAGGGAAGCGTTTATACCTTAAGGTGGAACGTTACACTCATCATCATCATCATCATCATCATCAGCCTGAAGACGTCCACTGCTGAACATAGGCCTCCCCCAGAGCACGCCACCTTGAGCGGCTGCTCGCCTCCTGCATCCATCGGCTCCCCCCGGCTTTCACCAGGTCGTCGGTCACCGAGTGGGGGGCCGGCCTACGCTGCGTCTTCCGGTTCGTGGTCGCCACTCGAGAACCTTTCTTCCCCATCGGTTGTCAGTTCTACGAGCGATATGTTAAAACGTTACACTAGCGCAGCAAATTCAAATTTTCTTGCGTTCTTTTGCTTTAGCTGTAGCTTATTTACTTAACGTGATTACATGAAAAATAATTTTGCGGAAATATATAGAATGTATCAACAAATTACGATTAAAAGTATCTCCTAGATATCATTGGTTTAGCGACAAACGGCAATAAACTATTTTCTTCTTAGTTTTTCAGTCTGTTGCCATTTGTCGCTAAACCAATGATAAGTAGGTGATACTTTTAATTGTAATTTATTGATACACTATATTTATTTGCACAAAATTATTTTTCATGTAATCACATTTAGTAATTAAGCTATTATTAGCAAAAGAACGCAAGAAAAATTGAATTTGCCACGCCAGTGTAACGTTCCCCTTAACTACGAAAAGGAGTACCTAATACGCCGGGTACGTTACTTTAGTACGCCTTTGATATCAGATAACAAACAAACATTATATGGAGGTACAATCAAGCTCACTATAGTGGGATGACAGACCCACTGTTTTTATTAATAACTTACCCGTTTTCCTGTTGTCAATTTTCCGGGATGAAAAGTATATTTTCATGTGAACTTTCACCCTCCCTTTTCTCGACTTATTACGCTTCTCTCCAAATGAATTTCAGCATTATAGTTCTTATAGTTTTCGATATTATGAGCTGTATTTCGCTTTCATAAATACACGTTTTAAAATATTTGTTACAGCTATACAAAATGCACGATATTATTTTCATTTTAATGTATTTTCCATTCAATTCATGTTAAAAATTGTATTATATTCCCCCGTGAGAGTATTGTTATGATATAATATTCACATGACTCAGGTAAAATGAAAATGTAAAGTCTAAAAGGTCAGGTATGTCAGTGCCTACTCAAGTTGCATGTCGCATTGCGTGTCCTTTTCCCCATGGGATCGTTCCTGACGTACTGATCCGATGACAGTCACGTCAAACAAGTAACCACATGAGGATTGCTATAACTGTATCCTTATTTCAACGGTATAAGGTTCAAAACATGAAGGTACTAATGCCACACCTTAATGTGAGTATGGTGCTTGGTATAGTGCATAAAATTATTTTGACTTTGTCAGTCTATTAACTTTTCCTACATTAATTCTACGTTAGTTTCTGTAAGCAACTTTATTATTAGAAAACAGTACTTATCCGAGAAGTATCATAACGATAGTCGATTGTTTTACTCTAATCTGTGCGCGGATCTCGCGAGGTGCGAAATCCGCAGGAGAACTAAAGTCACCGACATAACTTTCAAATAAGCAAGTTAAAATGGCAGTAGGTAGACCACATCGCTTGTAGAGCCGACAACTGATAGAGAAGAAAGGTTGTCTAGTGGCGACCACAAACCAGAGACGCCAAAGCCGCAACGTAGGTCAGCCCCTACTAGGAAACGGCAGATGACCAAAGACCCATGACAATACCACGGGGAGCCGCTGGATGCAAGAAGCCAGTAGTCAATCATGATGCTCCGTGATGATGGAGGAGGGCTACGTTCAGCTTTGGATATTTTCTGGATGATGATGATGATGATTATCATTATTATTATTACTACCATCGATAAGCTACTGTTGTACTCATCGAAACTCGACTTCTAATAATTAGAGAGAGAAAATTTAATTGAGTTTTGAATGAGACGAACTGTAAAAATCAATGCAAAATCTGTATTGCAGTCTCTGAAGCTCAAAATTTGCAAACAACGTAAATTAAATCTGCTTCGTACGTTTTTAAGGTTATAGAATGATTTATATCTGAAACTGTATTTAAATTAGTATTTTCTCTGAGTTCTGAAACTGGGGCAAAATTGTTTTATTTCAGACGGAGTTCCTGAACAAAAATAACTGGGACATATTTTAATTAAAGCAACAGCTCTCAAACCTTTTTCTTTTTCATATTTCACTACAAAAAGTACACAGAAAAATATAATATGAGAGAAAATTTTCGGAAAAGAACTTGTATCTTCGACTTGGAAACAAGTTTTTTTACTCGTTTGATAACAACACCATTAAAGCATTTATTTCCTCGTGACTCTATGAAAAAAATATTAACCTATATACATCCAAACAAGATGTTACACCCCATAAAGTTCATCGTCTGCCATTACTTGTACTGCATTACTCGTAATGAACGAAAGAAGCCATTACAGTCGACGTTTTATAAGCAATCTAGGGGGCTTCAAGTTTTGAGTAGAAATAAAAATTGTTTTGATGTTGGTGGCCTCGCCCCTGCAAATGGCCTTCTATTTGATCTACATAAGATGCTTACCTTATTTTATTTTCATTTCAACCTATTGAAATGCTCTTTATCTTTATAACAACTAAAAATCTATATAAGCAATCACAAAATCGAAGTAATCATAATATAATTTGAACTCGATTTTGTGAGTGCTCTAACCTTCCCGGCAGGGTCTCAATACTCCCAAGCAGCGACGCAGAGCATAAATTCATACGCTCTTTGTTTATGTAATAGACATCAATCACGCTAACAGCTTGAAGACTATTTATAGGTCTGTCCATAAAGCGCAACTTTGAGCGGCAGCTTGTCTCTTGCATCCATTGGCTCCCACAGTTTTGACCAGATCCTGTGAGAGACCGGCCTACGTTGCGTCTTCCAGTAATGTGCTAACATACTCTTTAACCTCAAAAAACATGTTCCAAAAGCGTTCACCGTTTGTTTTACATCCAACTTTTTGATTGGGATTAGAGCTCAAAATAATATTTTGTGGTATCAGTTGCAAAAAAATATTAGGTGGGATCCGTTAGGTAGGATCCATTGGGACCTACCCTTCTAAAGGGAGAAATGGACATAAATACATTAGAACAGAAGTAAAACTTGCTGGATTATAATATTGCACAGCTGTTCACTACACTGTAACCTACAAAGACTCCCTAAATAGTTAAGCTGAGTGCACATTGGGGTGAATACGCATCAAGTCCAAATGATACGAAAATGAAGCCATTTATGTCATTAGGGTATCGTATCAGCTGAATAAATTATGATGATTGAACTCGTATCTACGTAGGAATGTGTATTTGATGTCGTTTAGCAAAATAATAATGAGGCGGGACTTACAGATGATTATGTTAAGTATGATTGTTAGAAGAACTTGAACATTATTTTAAAATCAAAATGAAATCTACAGATTAATTTGTAAAGGAAAAATTTGAATCACGAGCGGGACTTGAACCCGCATCCGTCCGTCCCTAAAGCCGGGACATGCTTTACTTAAGCTACCGTGACAAGTGGTCTCATGTCCGAATTTATCCTTCACCTTTTACAACCAACTTACGGGGTTGGCGGGGTTACGCTGAGCAGGCGATACTGCTATAAAAATCATAAATATTCAAAATGAAATGTAAATGTACCCACTTATAATACCTAAGCCGGAGCAATTTTAGTTTAGCGAAATACGAATCCGTTTTTCAAAAATTATTATAATATTTTTATATATGTATTTTTTATTTGAGGTAAAAAGGAATGAAAGAACGGAGAAGAGATCAGTGCATAAGGTGATGAAATACCAGGGTAATTCTTTTTAGAAATTTTAGTTCTATTTTCAAATACATAAAGCGTTACAAAGATAGTTAGTTTGGCACTGTGAAAAAATAATTCAGTCAGCTTCAAGAACATTAGTCTGAATCTGCACTCTTTGCGATTGCTTTCGTTTCTGATCCTAAAAAGGTTTTGCCGGAAGTATTTGTTCTAAATTTTAAAAGAACGGGAAGGACGGGGTTTCGTTTTTTCTTCGTTTTCTCTTCCTTTGCCCTAAGGCTGCCCCCACGTTGGGCGGTTGCGGTGTCACCGCGATATGGCCGCGTTATCGTTGCGACATTTTACCATAGTGCGGCGTGTGTCACCGCGATGTCGCGGTATCGCGGCGACACCGCAACCGCCCAATGTGGAGGCAGCCTAATGTTTATAACCGCTTACTACTTACGGGTAGGTGCCAAGACGACCACAGCTATCCTCTGAACATAACAATATTTCAAGTGAGAATCTTTTCTTGTTTCACTCTTTTTAGAGCCTGATTTTTTAGTAGACGAGTTTTAGTTTATGAACTTAATTTTTGTGAAATTTCACCAGAAATCAAGATTGTTTTGGAAATTGGTTTAATAATACTGATGAAGATCATAATTGCTAGTAGTTCTGCGAACGGTAGACCTCGCGAGCATCACAAATTAAAAATTAAGCAAACATAATTTTTATTTAAGTTAATTGATCGACTCAGGCGTGACTTCGTGGAAGTTCATCTTAAATACAAAATGAAAAAAGTGTGTTAAATAAATCCTTAACCTCGTATATTTAATTATACCTTTTATTATTAGTGTTTTAGTTTTGTGGAATAACATTAGATATACTTTTTTCATTTTGTATTTATTTAAGTTTTTAAAATTATCATTATTATCTCTCTACACGAAACAAAAAGATGCGATCTCTCGAATTGATCTCAAGGCAAAAAATAAAAAAATAAAACTAATTTGAAAAATTCATGTTTCATTATTTTTTATATAATTATAATTATCATATTGCCCATTGAAAACACAGTCTTTGCGTAATTAGAAAGGAAACTCCAATTTCAAATACGTGATTGATAGCTACTATTACTGATCGGTTGACCGACGAATCCGTTTCCACACAACTGCTAGGCTTTTCGCAAAGAATCCACTATATCTTGGACCTTGATTTAAGTTACCCGATTATCGATCACTATCACTTTCATGGCTCATTTGAAACTGGTTAGTGAGTATTATTGAGCAAAAATACCTTTACCGTTATCAAAGTTCTTATTGTTTGAGTGGTAAGGTTTATTTTTGTTTGACTAATTGCATCCAGATTTGTTTAAAGGGGGTTCTACACGTGTGTTGATTGGCTCCGTTGACAGTTAGGAAGATAAACGATGTGTATCATTTGTCATTGGTGTCCCCTTGACGAGTTCTTGTGCACTCGTCCTATTAAATGCAGATTATAATGAGAAATTTCGTACCTTGTTGATTGATGGTGGATGCCGTTGAAAGTATTAGGGGCTTATTGGGACCCTTAGAATGGTGTGAAATGTTTTTGTAGCTAAGTGGTATTGTTTAGTATAGTTCTGGTTTTTGTATTGCCACTAAAGGGAAGGATTTTAATAGATTTTCAAAGTATAATAACAGTAGAAATTGATAGTTTGATCGTTTAGTCTTATATACGAGTACTTATAGATCAGAGAGCGGCCGTTCTCTGGAAGTGTGTAAGTGTTTTTTTTTTAATCACTATGTCATTTCCGTTGTCATAACGCAAAGCGCGTGTAGTCGCTTGTGCATTCCCTATGACAACAGCTAGGTATGACAATTTATAGTGTCCTCCAAAGCACGGTTGTGCTCAATTGTAAAATGCCACTTATTTTTGTATTGTAATCCAGTGATCGTAGCAAATATGGTACAGAAATAGAAATAAAACATTTTTGGTCCTGAGATGTGAAAAATTGTATATATGAGACGCCAGCACGGGTGGTAATGGGCTGTAGAAATCTTAGAGTATAGACTAAAGTATAGAGAGAACTTGATAATGTTGTCTAATGTTTGTTTCTTTCCTTCACCACTGACGTAGCGATATGTGTGAGCAGTACAAATATAATATCGTCTAGATGATCTCTCTATGCTTTAGTCTATACTCAAAGCTACCGATCCAGCTATTGAAACTGTGATCGAAAAGATGACAGAATTGCTATGCCGTGCTCATCTCATCATGCACGGATTCCACACCCGCTAACCAAGAACGTGTCAAGTAAACTATAGTATTGATCAGGAAAATTTTAAGCGTGTCACGTTCATACATCTATGACTATGTATAGTAAGTAAACTAGCAAAACAAAGACAACATGTAAACACGATGCTTATTATCGCACAGGCGGCGTCGGCAGCGGCCCGTGAAATTATGCCCCGAGCGGCAGGGTGTTGCACCCTTATGTCGGTGTTGGCAGGTGTAAGGCATAAGAGATTGTGACCCTTTCTGTGTTTCGAAGCAAGAACTCGTGGCATTAGTGAATAAAGGCTTGATAGACCAATGGTACCTACTTCGTCCAAGACCTTATGGGTATTATTATACATAATTATACAGTTAAGCGTAAAACTATCTGCTTTATGTTTCACTTTGGTCGTGATTATAGTAGGTTTTTTACCAATAAGAAAAACTCATTGAGCTCCTTGCTTTGAAATAGACTTTAATTTTTTTTTTTGTTATATAAGAGAACTCTTCTAAGGCATGCCTGTGAGATCATGTATCTACGTAGTACCCCTTTAATGGTAGATGCTCTTTGCATTTACTTTACTATCTGGCTTTGTTTATGGAATATCGAAATCAGCCTGAAGATGCTTACTGCTGAACATAGGTCTCTCCCATAGAGCGCCACTTTGAGCGATTGTGCTTGCCTCTTGCATCTATCAGCTCCCTGCGGTTTTAACCAGATCGTCGGTCCAACTAGTAGACGGATGGCCTACGTTGCGTCTTCTAGTTCATGGTCGCCACTCGAGAACCTGTCTTCCCCATCAGTTGTCGGTTCTGCAAGCGATATGGCGTGCCTAATGCCATTTCAACTTGCTGATTCCAAGAGCTACATCGGTCACATCAATTCTCCTGGCTATCTCCTCGTCGTTTAATTTGTAAAGCAAGTAAAAAAATAACCAATTTAAATAAAGTATATCTCTCGTAACTTGGGACATCTAAAATATTGCTACAGGGAATTAGAGACCATAGGGGAGATCGTACCTGTCCTTACTTATGTCACAGACCCCTAGCAAGAATGTTAATTCAGATATTTTTGAGACTGACCAGAATTTCTGATTCTAATTAGAACCAGGCAGGTAAGTATAGAATGGTGTTTGGATTTTGAGATTCAACTCAGATTAGAATGTTCGGACAATAATTAAAGTTCTTAACAGCGTGAAATTATACATTCTTTGCATTTCGGACTTTTTTTATTCCCTTTACATCAATTTAAAAAAATCTTATGTAAACATTTTTTATCGTCAGCATCAACCGGATGTCGTCCACAGTTAAACATTATGCTTCCTTCATGAAACGCCAAGTTGAACGACTAGGTCTTTTTCGTCTTTCATCCAATGGCATTCCACTATTTGATCCACCAAGTAACAGTATACCTATATAATCATCATCATCTTCATCATCAGCCTATTCTAGTTCACCATTAGACATAGGCCTAAGTCCAACATCCATTAGTCATAAATTGACTCATTTAATTCTAAATCCTCCTTTGTAGAGTCGTTTAGGACCATAGAGCAAGAGCCAGCAAAAATTTGTTTTGAATATTATACGAAAAACACGTTCATGGTTTTTTTTATGTAAATGAATGGCGTGTCGAGCTACAGACCGTTCACCATAAGATGTCCCCTGATGTGCTTATATTATTAAAAATCTGCAAGTAAAACATCGTGGGTGCATACAAGTTTAGATAATGCTTAGGTAACCTAACCTAACCTAACCTAACCTAACCTAAGTATATATTACTTTAAATTATTTTTTTTTTAATTCAAACAAAATGTATGTAGTTTTTGAATAAATACAACACAATACAATGCTTACATTACTTCGATAATACTTGCATATTTTTTAATAATGTAAGTACATCAGGGGACATCTTACGGTGGACGGTCTGTAGTCATTCGGATGATGTTAAGCATCACAGCTTATGGGTGCATAACAGATTACAGTGTCACTCACAACTCCAAAGTTATCTAATTATATAAAGTTATACATAATTTGACTTTACTTACTACCTACATAAAATTTAAAACTTCCAAAAAGCTTTGGCTTGAGTATGAGTAACTGAGTTAACGTGAGACATTTAAAAGTTTTTCTTATACCCAAAGAGATACTTATACTCTAGTACATTATACCTCTTTGCTTATACGTAGGCGGTCTAGGCTCGCGCAACGTAAGAGATTTTAAACCTAGTAAATGGGGTGGACCGACGATCTGGTGAAAGCCGCGGTTAGCCGATGGACGCAGGAGGCGAGCAGCCGCTCAAGGTGGCGCTCTCTGGGGGAGGCCTATGTTCAGCAGTGGACGTCTTCAGGCTGTAGATGATGATGATGATGATGATGATGAAGAAGGTGCTTAAAACATTTCATAGCATAAAATCATATCATCAAATATTACGCAGGTAGTTAGAAAACCGCATGACAAAGCATTTTATAAATTGTGAACTTTAATCAAACATTGCCGTTCAACTTTTACCCTAAAATGACCATTACCCTATTGTTTACTACTTCGGGAGCCATAACGGTTGTCTGAAACTCCGATGGTTTTGTTTGCGATAGTTTTAGTCATAGCATTCTAAAAATAGAATTTATGTGACAACCATGAAATTGGCTTTAAAATCCTATTGGAATTTTGTCAGAATGCCAATTTGAATCATGGCAACACTTTGTAAATTTCTTTAAATAAATCATCTATTACGAGCTATGGCGCCGGCTTCTTATAGAAGAGCCATAGGTAAATAATAGAGCTGGTATTTTTTTTAGGCTATACTATGATCGCAGAACCGATAACCGATAGGGAAGAAAGCAAATGGCGACCACGAACGGAAACTGTCACGTAACGGCTCCGCCCTGGGCCTTAGGATGCCTAACTAGGTTCTGATCCTACCTAATCAGACTCTGGAGGGAGACGGTGACATAATGTAGAGGAGGAGAATAGGCCTGAAAGGAAAGGCACGTTAGAGTAGATAGTAAATATAATGAATGAATACAAAACACTTAAGGTCTCTAGTAGTTGGCTCAGACACTGAATTTGGACTTTGATTCACCAGGGAGTAGAGAAAGGAGGAGAATGCGAGTTAGGGCTGGAGGATAGAGTTTTAGTTAGGTAGATAAGAACGTAACTGCGGAGTGTGGATGTACTTGGAAGGTTCTTCGATTATTTAGCAGATCACATTAGGTAGTTATGCTGTAGCGACCTTGATGTCGATCTTTGTCCGGGCGTGTTCGGTCCAGGCACCTTATAATTAGCCCACTACGGGGTATGAGGGCACTTATCGTTCGTGTTGTAGAGGAAAAGACCACGTTCAAGCCTCTTAGTCAGAATCCTCGGCTTCCTTTCTTTTTTTTTTTCTCTTATATTTTGGCTCCACACATAGTGTATTTAGCCAGTGTCAAGTATTGTAATTTTTCATAATGATAGAATATTTCAAGTAAAGTCAAGTTTTAGTCACAGTCTGCGTAGTCATAGTCCAGTCTAAGTCAGGTAGTCTCAGTCCAGTCTAAGTCATGCCCTAGTAAAGTGGTGGCAACTTTACTAGAAGCTTCTATGGAATTATGGAAGCAACACGAAAAACCACGTTTCACCACATTATATCACTTGCCCACACTCATGCTCGTAATTCAGCACTTAATGCGTAAAACGCCACCGATTTTAAACATTAACACTGGAAAAAACCACGAGTTTTGAAAAATAACACAATGCAACGACGTGAACTATTCCGCGTTCCCGCCAAAACTCAATTCTTTTCCAGAGCACCAGAACTCTCACCTCAATTTTTTTTTTCCACTTGACGTCTGTCGCCCTGTCGTTGCTTTTTTTTCTTTGTAGATCTATATCAAAAGAGGTATTCATACTAGTTTTATAAAAGACGATGGCTGATGATGATGGTTAGGAATGGTGGTGAAGATGAGGATACTACAAAACAAGCAAGTGTAGGCTGGCTCCCTACCAGGTAGACCGACCAAGGGACGACCTGCTCATAATAGCGTTGGATGCAAGAGGTAAGCAGCTGCTCAAAGTGGCGCTCTGTGGGGGAGGCATATTTTGTTCAGCAGTGACCGTCTTGATTATGATTACTTATGCAACAACCCAGCCTCTGTGGTGTGGTGGTTGAGCCCACCTGGGCTCATAACCCGGATGCAGAAGGTTTGATTCCCGCAGCAGGACAAGTATTTGTACAAGTATGAAAAAAGCGCAAATTCTTGTTCTGAGTGTTGTGGGACCATGGTTTTCATAGTTCCCGGGTCCCTAGATACCGGGAACTCTAGGTTAGGGTTACGATCTATGTATTTGTGATCGCTGAGTATTATTCATTAATAAAAAAACAATAATAAAGGTTATTATATAAAAAAGGTTATCTTTCCTTCTCGTGTAAGTAAGTAGTTAGCTATAGTCACTATATTGCTATAATTATAAAATATTATCTGCCCTAGCCGACCCAAATTCTGAAGATCTATGTTATTTAGATCAAGTAAAGTGTAAGAAAATTGTATCGTGCTCTTAAATTTGAGTTTACCGCAACAGTAAAAATATTACTTCTATTCCTTTTTAGTAAATAAGCTATCCCAAAACTACCCACAAAACTTGCGAGAGTGAAAACCGGAAAAAATAAATTGCCGACCTATATCGCAAATGTTGCCAAACGCTCACCTAAAATTCGCAAAATGTCGTAAAAATATCCAAAATGAGGGTACTTAGAATGCCACCGCCGTTGACACACGTAAGCGCCCTTCTCTCCCTTCAGGGTAATGTGTAAATTATATCCCTTATATTTACTCAAGGTTCAAGCTGTGAATGTGTGTGTGGGTAAATACACTCGGGTTTTTGTATTGAGTTTTACTTTTGATTATAATCTGTTTGCGATTTAAGAGGTCAGGTATTAATGCTCTTTTAACACGAGGAAAGCGTATACATTCTTTTACTTAACCATTATGGTTTAATAAACCTATTTCATAATTTTATGCAATCACGCTTAAGTTCTTTTGTAAATAAAAATTAAGCATTTCTTTTTAATTATCATGAATAGTTTTTTTTAGTTGTGATAGTCACTTATTGCTGTCACTTATTCGGCTTAACGAATCAGCATTGCAATTAAAATAATGTCTAAGGATCACATACATAGATCCTGGACCTTAACTAAGATTCGCTGTATCTAGGGACCCAGGAACTACGAGGACCATAGTTCCAGAACACCCAGACACAGAACAAGTACTTACGCTTTTTTTTTCCTGTGCACAAATACTTGTCCTGTCGCGGGAATAGAACCTCCGAGTTATGAGCCGACCTGCTCAACCACCACACCACGGAGGCTGTCAAATGTCAAAATGGCATAGTACCTAGTAGGTACTTAGTAGGTACTACCTACTAAGTACCTACTAACTGACACATCAAAACATCAATGGCGTAAGCTATGAAATTAAGTATCGTAAATTAGCTAATGGATATAAAAATATGAAAAATCTTAATGATTTATTACATACAAACACAATAATAAATTACATTACATCAAAACAAAAATCAGCCCCATCAAAAATATACAATTTAATTAAACATCATTTAAATTCTACGTCTCACATTACTTATTCACCCTAAAATCAAACATATTACAAGACCAAACACCCTGTACAATACACCCTGTATAATGCAACCCTCGTAATGACGTGCAGTGGCTCGCGAGCCCTCTAACAATGAGCAATCAATGGCTAAATTAAACAACTGCCTTAAACTACACTGCATTATGGATCACTGGAAGGGACAAGGTTTTTTTTCTTATATTATGGCTCTGCACATAGTGTATTTAGCCAGTGTCAAATATTGTAATTTTCCATCGTGTTATAGAATATTTCACGTAACGTCAAGTCTGGGTAGTCATAGTCTAGTCTAAGTCATGCCCTAGTAAAGTGGTGGCAAATTCACTAAAAGGCTTCTATGGAATTAAATCATGCTCGTAATTCAGGACTGAATGCGTAAAACACCACCAATTTCAAACATTAACACTGAAAATAGCACAGTTTTTGAAAAATAATACAATGCAACGACGTGAACTTTTCCGCATTCCCGCCAAAACTCCCGAAACAAGGTTGAGTCTTCAATAATTTCTAAGCGAGGTTTGTGTTCTACAAAACGAAATAAGCTGATTTAGATAATAGTATTTGTCTGAATCTCGCAATAAAACTGTTACTGAAACTTGTCGATAAATATAATTTTATTACTATTTACCTTCTCCCCAAACTACCGTTTAATTTACAGGATTTATTTTCTTCTAAACTTTATCTTGAGACCAAAAGTAAATAATACAGTACCCTGTAAGCTTCTTCATCTCGTGAAATCTAAGTGAGTTTCCAGTCCTATGTACATGAAGGTATAACAAAAGTTACTAAGCTAGCAATAGCACGCCTCCAGTGTTCCAGATATCTATAGGCTTCGGTTAAGTACCACTTTCCATCAGGTAGGCCATATGCTTGTTGGTCGGTCATAACAAAAACACTCTTTGTTCAAGCCAACCACATAACCAATCCTGCGACGAAGAGTGCAGTCGATGAAGAATCTCTCAGGGAAGGGTGTTTTTGCGTTTTTGCATATCGCATGACTCAAGGTCTGGCATGCAAATAAAATTCCTGCCACTTCCATTGAACAAAACCTCTGTATTATCTCCCCTTGTTTACCCAGCGTGAAGATGCTCCGCTGAGTGATCGGCTTATTTCGGTGCGGATAATTAAAGCGAAGGCACAAAGGAAATAGACACGTTTGAATGTAACATTACAACGATGGTGAGGCCTATGGGACAGTGATATATTGACTTGTTAGAGACTTTCCTGCGGGAACTGCTGAGTCATGAGGTAACGTTTGTGAATTACGTTTATTTTGAGTGTTACAGGCGGAAAGTTATGGGAAAATTAGAAAAGAAGATTAGGTTAGCCACGGTATTCAAGCTTATGTCATATCAACTTGTTTTTGTAGTATTATAGTGTAGGAAAGTAAATGTCAAATGCCAAAAGAGCATTGAACCATATGGCGCGCTGCCGCTTGACTAGTATAGTTATCTGTGGCTGCCGCCTTAAAAAATATTCTCGGAATAATCTGTTATTCGACCATAAACGGAAGTATAGTTATTATTTTCGAATAGTTGCTATTAGAATTGTATAGACGGTAAAATGCAAAATTGATTTACACGCGGATAACTGGCGATTTAATCTAAGAATAACCTTTTCTCTCGTTTGGTCGAATGCACCCTTAGTAGTTGTACCTTAAACGACACCACTTGAATAATTTTAATTTCAATACCAGGAAGTTCCATAGGTTATTTTAAAAGCTCATGGTCAGGTCAGATGACCACTGTTAGGTCCCAGTGTGATGGCGGTGGCGGTAGCTCGGGGAGTTTCAAACCAACGTACGCAGGTTCAAATCCCACTTGATCCTTGAGTTTTCAAGTTGCCCTGACCTGAAGGAATTTTCAAGTTATTCGCAGAATTTGCACTCACTCTTGCAATGGTGAAGGTAATCATCGTGAGGAAACCACCATGTTCATGAATCACAAATTCGAGATGTCGTCCATCAACCTGCACCTGTCCAGCGTGGTGGATTACGGTCTACACTCTCCATGTAATAGAAAGCCCACCGTATTCCAGCAGTGGGAATGTATTGAGCTGATGATGAGTTAGTTCTACCAAAATAATTACAATAGGCTAGTTGCCTGCTATTTTTCATTGCTTAAACAAATAATATTCCTCAAAAAATTACAAAGTTACAAGCATTTTAAAATACAGTAATAGAAAAAGACAGCTCAAATATGCAGTGACGTCACTTCTTGGTACCTCATCTCATTACTAAGCTGTGGTAGCTTTACATACATACAATCTCTTTGACATGTGACGTCACAACGTGTGTTTTCATAGTAGCTGTGAGGAAGCACCGCACGAGGCATGAGCTCTGTTTTGTGAGAAAAGCTTATTACTTCGTGATTTATGTACCAATTTTACTTTTTTTTTCAATTGTTGCATTAATTTTTAACCTACTTTATGAAAGTTTTTAATAGCAGTCAAATTGCCTATTCTTACTTCCCGTAAAAGTATGCTATTATGCTATTATATGTTACAAAATCGTAAGCCCCAAAATAAAACTGCACAAAACGAGATCACATGTCTGCGCTTAATAAAATAAGAAACATACATTTCGTTTCACGAACTTAACTGTGGCTGTAACATTGTAAAGACCACAAAGTAACTGTCACTTGTTAAGGCACAAAGACGTATAATGTTGTATACGTTGAATGTTATTACACGATGTATGTTTGCGACTTTGCCTTGCGACTTTTGTGTTGTTACGTAATTTTAGTTCCGTTATACACTGACACACTGTTACACTGTTGTACACTGTTTTGTGTTATGTTGTGTTGTGGTGTTGATTGTGTGTTATGCTGTTGTTTACACTGTTAAGTAAGTCAAACAGTTATTGACTTTTAAAATAATTTTGCCATCTCAATATTTTTTTTATACTTTATCGTCGAAGCATGTCTCACCTAATGGAAAGTGATGACGCGGTCTACGATTGTGCATGTTTGCCTAGAAGATACCTGGGGGCTAGCAAAGATGCCAGCGTGGGGCGTTAACGCCTCACGCTAACTCCAAAATGTATGGGAATGACGTTAGCTATGACATTAGCTGTGGAAAAATCTTTCCGCATACAATGTTATTTCCCATACATTTTGGAGTTAGCATGAGACGTTAACGCCTCACGCTGGCACCTTTGCTAGCCCCCCTGTTTACTCTTGACTTCTTTTCAATATTAATCAACAACAAAATATACAAAAACTTAAATAAAACGGCTCTGTGGCCGGATTAAGATTTGGAAAAAAATTAAGAATGATTCTATGGTACTCTATTGTAGCTAATACTACTGAAATACCTAATTAAAATACAGCTTCCTACAACCATGGACGTTATTATGGCTTAAAGCCAAGTCATCCATTATGGATGAATCGATACAGCATCATTATTATTATAGTTTTATGGGCAAATGTGCTCCACTTAAGACAAAACTTCGTCAGTTCCTATAGTGAGATGTTGACAAAAGTATGCGAATGTAAGGTTTAAAAATATAGGTCGGTGTGGTATCTAATAAGCCTACTTAATTTTTTTTTTTTTTTTTTTTTTTTTTTTAACGGGCAAATTGCCTTTATTACTCAAGCTAACTACTACAATAATAAAAACTAAACTAAACTAAGCTAAACTAAGCTAAACTAAGCTAAACTAAACTAAACTAGCTACACTACCTACTACAAAGAACACTTATGGATTGTATAATAGCCGCGATGGCCTATAGACAGTCCAAGTGCTCCAGCCCACTACCGGTAGGTAGCGTACCCAACATGCTGGCCGCATTGCCACGTTGAATTGCAATGCTGATGCGTTGGGCCAAATAAGTGCCAGCATTTTGGTCACGCGTCGCATCGACCAGGCGCTCTGATAGACTTTGGAAAACGCGATGAGCTCCCGGTCCCCACGGACCCAGGGTCTCAACACCAAACGGCTCAAATATGTAACCGCTACCGAGATTACTATATTTGCGCCGTTTTAGCTGCTCAGCAGAATTAGCCGCGGCGCCGGCCCTAACGTGTGTCTCGGGAAGGTGTGACGGCGCCATAGTATCGACGCAAGTAGCGTCCCCCTACTTAATTCGATGTTTCATAATGTTTAAATCGATTCATAACTTAATTCGATGTTAAAATCCAACACTTTTACTTTTTTATTTTTACAATTTTAGAAGTTGACAAAAAGGTAAAAATATTCAGTTAATGTTTGACAGTGCTATGCAGTTAAGTAGTTTATAATTGAATGGTCAAATTTATCCAGTTTTTTTTTGTCGCACGACTTAGTCGCGTGTGTGAAAGGAAACCATGTCCGTTCTCTTTACGACGCACTCTTACGTGGACTCGTAAACCGAATCCTCAAAGGATCTTAACAAACTTATGTATTGGTATCGGCTAAGCCGGAAAACTACTGCATAGTATTTTACGACAGTTTTTGAGATAAACTATGAAATTTCATTGGAAACGGACGGTACAGAGGGGAATTCGCAGTCAAATTTTGATCACTGTTTTGATGTTTGCAACCCTTCTCTTTATGAAGGTTATGCTGAAAGACTAACATTTCTACCACATGCCTACATGACCTGTATACTGGACTATGAAACGAACGCTAAAATTAACACTTCAATAATGACCATAAACTTTTGTGTGCAGTGCTCTTTTGGAAGTATTTTCGGTTTTTTTTTATCGTTCGTTCCTAAAATTAGTGTTTTAGGAATACTTAGTTCTTTAACCTTCGTATAGTTTGCTAGAAAGAATATTGGAGTTCAAACGGTGAAAGGCCTAATATTACGCGTAGTTTAATAAAAAGAGCTTTATTTAAAGTGTAAATGACAAATGCATCCTCCACTACCCCCACTGAAGACATCCTCAACTGTACATAGGCCTCTCCTATAGAGCGTCATTTTGAACTGCTGATTGCCTGTTGCATCCATCGGTTCCACTCGGTAAGACCAGATGTTTGATCCACCTAGTAGTCGGCCGGCCAACGCTGCGTCGTGGTCACCAGTCGAGAACCTTTCTTCCTCATCGGACGTCGGTTCTATGAGCGACAAACGTGCACATAGTAGAAAATGATACCATGCTGAAATCATATCAAAAGATAATACCAAACTCACAAAATAAACCATCACGTTACTTCTCTTCTATTTAACTTAGTTTTAGTTACAACAGTCGTGACCTAGCTAGGTATAGCAATATATCCTAACTTTAATGCCCTTGTAAAGACTACTCCGGCTAGCTATAAACTAAATACCTACAATAAACCCCGCTGACGTTACATTTAACCTTTTAAGAGAGGTTCTCAATCTTAGATTTGCGAACCCTCCAGTGTCTCATATCCTACTCAACGCTAACGAACAGTTAGCAGAATCTGAATCATAATTTACTAATAAAGGTACGCGACTTCACCCATAACTTACCCAATATGCTGCGGGAACTTTTAATTTTCTATATAAAAAAAAATTACATAAAATTGTTAATTTTCTTCTATTCTTAACTGGCAATGTGCCTTTATTCTTTAAACGAACTATTACATTACTGAAAACTAGTAAACTAGCTACACAATCTATAAAGCACATTAAAATTTGGTCTGTATATACTAGTCGCGATTGCCTATAGATAGTCCAAATGCGCCAGCCCACTACCGGTAGGTAGCGTACCCAATATGCTGGCCGCATTGCCTCGGTAAAATATAAAAAAATCTTTTTCAGCATGCGTAAAAGCCTTACAAACAAGTTATTTTTTTATATAATACGAAAATAGTACCTAATGGGATTATCTTTTATCTATTCTATATTATTAAAAAACCTCTAGTCTGTGTAACTGAATGACAGACAAGGTACAGTCTATTATCTCTGTACGAAATATTTGGAGGGCATTTTTTCGGCATAGGGGTGTACTCTGAAAATTCAACCCCTAAGAGTGTTAAATAGGACATTTTGAAGATTAAAGAAAGAAAATACATTCGTTAAAAACATCACACAAGATTACATTTTCACAACATAAAATTAAAGAAATAATTAATATTATGTTACGTGACGCCATGAGATAGGTCCCGACTCAGCATGAAATTAAGGTCAAGATCAAGAACTGAAAACTGATTTTCAGTCAGAACCCACATTCGTAACATCACGACCTTCAGCACATGGGCCATTCATTCATCCTTTTCCCCTATTTTTGTACCTCTCCTTTCTCTCTTCCCTTCAACATGGTGAGAGAACAAATAAATGGCCGTGAGGAAATGGGCGTCGCAAAAGTAGCTTTCGATATCGAGTACGAAACCCACATGAATAAACATGACTGAAAACGTAGGCTGCTTGCTAGATATCAATTATGATTCCTAAATAGAATCCTTTAACGAGTATCGCACACTAATACAGTGGGTACTTAACTAAATATAGTTTGAGAAATTTCAACTTGGAACGAATTGAAGCTTAGACTATTATTGCTCGTTGAATGGTCTCTATCCTTACCTATCTATTTTACTGGTTGGTTAAAAGGCACTTATATTGAAGAGGAGTCAAGTTCATTGTATAGGTAGTTATTGATTACATACTCGTAATAGAGTCGTGTAGGTATTCAAATTTCTATAGGATACGAGATCTCAAATTAATCATTTGAATAAACATAATTACCCATAGAATATATTTAACTATCCATTAGTCACCCTCCCCCCTACTCGGTGGACCGACGACCTGGTGAAAACCGCGGGGCGCCGATAGATGCAGGAGGCAAGCAGCCGCTCAAAGCGGCCCTCTGTAGGGGAGGCCTATGTTCAGCAGTGGACGTCTTCAGGCTGTTGATGATGATGATGATGAGTCAAAGTAACAATTTCGGCTGTTTACTTTTGAATAGTTGGTTGGCAGTCGAAAAATTAAGAACGAGGTGAAGGTGTTCTGATGTACCACAGCCACACAGCCGGAAGAGATCCACTAGTAAACATAAGCCTCCCCCATAAAACGACACTTTGAACGCTTAGGGGAGGGGGGGGGACTGGTTGCCATAATCGCAATGTTAGAGATTGCAGACGATTTTAATGTATTGAGAATGCTGCTTTCCGCTCCGGGATACTCCCCCAGCGGGCTGTTACTGCACCCGCGGGAAGAGATGGGTTTGGTCCTGTTTTTCCACCGCCGGGACCACACAGCCAAAAACATTGGTGTAACAACAGTTGCTAAATTTACTAAAATGTAAAAAAAGAAACTGCACATTAGAACATTAGAATTGTTCCTCGTTTTCAATAATCTGGTAGACTTGAAAAAAGAAGCTAAAGTATTCTATGTCTGTGATAGCTATGAAAATAGAAACAAAATAGAAACATTACCGTCAACACAGTGTTCGTTGCTCTGATTCTAGCACCGCATTATGTTTCTAATACTCCGACCTACGGCAACACATACATCAAGTTCCACGCATCAACCCAGTAAATTCTGCTTATGAGTTATTATCCAGTAATATGGACTAAATGTTCGCGCTTTTTCTTTATGTTTCCAACGCACGCACATATGGGTAAGAGATTAAAATATAAATTGGACAGACGCGCCGTTGAATAAATAACAGCGCTTTTGTACCTAGATTGTGGGTAGTTGGAGATTTCATTCTTTTATGATCACGATTTCAGTTGAATGTATTTCGAATTCACGACGCGACGGACGGCTCTTATGAAAGCCATTTAGGTCTTTTAGTGCCAATATTTGTGGTCCGTCAATACTTATATCACTTATGAGTAAAAATATTTCGACGATAAATTCTAGATTACTTATAAGATAAAAAGCAGTAAGTGGTTCTTCAGCTTTAGGTACATATTCGACTAGAGGCGCCCCGTTTCAACCGCAACTAGACCGTTTTTTCGCAGAAACTCTAAATTATCCGGGATAAAATGTCTATTTTATCCCTGTTTAGACGTTTTGGTGTAAAAGCTAAAACAAATACAAATAAACTGAAAATGTTTCACTTTTATTTATTAAGTAGGTATGCGGTTAAATCAAGTATACTATAGGTACACAGTCTCTATGAAAATCAAACCTCAAAACTGTCCTCACGCCAATGCTTACTTTTACAGATAAATACCTCTCCAATTAATATAAAAGAGTAAACAAGCGGTTGTTTCATTTTAATAATGAACCAAAGCACCCTGTAATAGCGTTGTTAAACAATAATATGCGAGTTATAACACTTTCATTAAGCGCGGTCACAGGCTACTTAGAGAAAAACAAGGCATATTGCCGCTTTGACAGTTATTCTGCCGCCAAGCAGTAGTGTGCAAGCACTACTGTGTTCCGGTTTAAAAGGCATTGTAGCTAGTGAAATGACTGAGCAAAGCACAGTCTAGAAATCTTTTTTGACTGTGTGATGTCTCAAGATGACGTGCGCAGTGCGCGGTGTCACGCGAAACTTTAATTTAGATTTCTGAGTGACACTGCAATCTGTAATGGGCAGCCGTGATGCTTAACACCAGGCGAACGACAAGCTCGTCACGCCATTCGTTTACATAAAAAAAATCCTTGTTTAAACGGCACCGATACACATATTAGATATAGATAGATACACATCTATCTATATTTCATCACAGGGTATGCCTATTATATTAACCCACTTAAATTGTTTGCCTCACAGAGTTCTCCTGATGTAGGCATAAAGCCCATCGGCAAACCATATCTACACCATAAAATACCGATAGTGTACCGACATCATCATTATATAACCCTCACATGCGAGCCCCATAGCGAAATGAATTTATACGACCACCTCCCCGTCAAATGTTGATTTTACTCTACTTCTGAATATTCTTAGAATACGTTTGCCAACATTTTGCGTTGGACTTGGCAGTTTTGACCTAAATTGTAAATTTTATGTAAGGCTGTGTAAGGCATAACTATTTCGTTTACTACAAAACAAAGCCCCAAAATATTTTTCACCTCACTAGCTCGGAAAGATTCTCTTTGTCATTCAAAATCTGGGCGCAAAAACGCATTTCAATCGCTGGCGTGGAAAGTGTTTTTAAAATTCGAACGTTTTTGTTCAATAGTTTTCTCGTCAAGAATTGAGGATTTAATCACAGATCTGCCCGAATTTAACCTTCTTGATATTGCCAGTCCACTGAAAACTCATTAATACCACAGACTACCTCCGAAAAGATTCCATATTTTTCTCGTTCACCAACCTCATTTTTAGAATAATCGCACTGTCCAGCACCAAAGAGTATATAACCAATACGCTATCCAGCACGGCGACTGCATGGAAAATGGACGAAAAACACTTTTTCTTTAATTTTCCATGAATCACGTGACGAGCTAGTCGTTTACCTGATGTTAAAGCGTTACCGCCACCCATAGCTAAATGAATAAGCTAAAAACTAATCTTTTCTTAGCCTTTTAGCTGGTTTTTTCTGCTTTTTCCTCACTGTAGTGAGGTGAATAGTTGTGTGTTGCACTCGGCAGCAAAGTTTTTCTGAGTCTCGTATCTTTGAAACCTTCGCTACGCTCAGGATTCTTCATTTGAACCACTCGCTGCGCTCGTGGTTCGATCCTAGAATCCTTCGCTTGCTCAGGTTTCAATTCAAGTACTCGCGCCAAAAACCAACTTTGCAGCCTAGTATAACAAATAACTATTAATATGCGAGACTGTCTGGCTTTACTGCTGCAGTGCCCAATTTCGAATTAGATTTTAAAAAAAGAAGATGCCTAACTTATAGCGTGTTTCTACTAAGCGTTAGGATTTTTCTGCAAGAATTAAGGTAGGTAAAGTACACTGCTGCAAGGTACCAAAGGGTTTAGCAAAGATCCCTTTCCATTAGCGTTAACGCCAACCGATAATTCAAAATATATGAAAATGACATTAGCTATGACATTACCTGCGGAAAAGTTTTCCGCAGACTATGTCATTCCCATACATTTTGAGTTATCGTTTGGCGTTAACGCTAATGGAGAGGGATAATTATTGGCTAGACCCTCTGCTGCCGGTACCCTGCCGCCCACAGCATTTAGGTGTGTACAGATACAGTGCAACCACAAAGGCTCCCAATCCACCTAACTTGAACGTGATTTTCTCAAAATGTATATTATTTACTGAATTAAAAAAATGCATGCTAATACTTGTGATATCTTCTTTCCAACTGTTAAAATCAAAACATGTTTAGGAAAAATTTTTTGATAGACGTGAAGAGACCTCTAAAAAAAAAGTACAAATGCAAAAACATGTTACATAAGACACTCCATTGTAATAAATCATAGTTATAGGTTATGTTTCAATGCATCGAACTGTTGCCTTATTTTTTACAATCATAAGTATATCTCGCGTTCTATGTTCGATTGCTGTAATTAACGTGCTCGCATCATCACATCATTGGGTGCTGTCATCGTCTAAGTCTAAACTGTGTTAGGGTACGCTGTGCTGTGTGTACCCTAAGGGTCAATTCAGACAGAGCAGCAAAATGCTCGAGCAGTTTTTAAGTGCTATTGGAATATCAACCTTTTCCATTTAGACAAAGTTGAAAAATGCAACATTAAAATAGGTAAGATTTTAATGTTGCATACTATTTTCAGCTTTATCTAAATGAAATAAGGTTGATATTTCAATAGCACTTAAAACTGCTCGAGCATTTTGCTGCTCTGTCTGAATTGACCGTAACACAGCTCAATTCTAGTAATAGTTAGTTCTAGTACCACTACTACTAGAATTAGTCGGTTTTATAAAGAGAACTGTAAACATTCAGCTCGGCAAACTTTCTTTAATTTACAGCTTTTAAAATAACCAAACGCCTACGAAACATTACGCAAAGTAATTCACCATAGTCAGTACACGAAGGTAAAAGAAATATTTGTGTAACAACAAAATTACTGACGCACTAATGGTCACAAAAAGCCGCTCTAACAAAAATACAATTAATCCCGAGGTATCACGTTGTTATTGTAAGGGTGTTTTTAAATGGAGACAGGACGCGCAATTTTTGGATGAAATAAAAACCGTTAGAACCGATATATAGTTATATACAAACCAACCATGGATCTAGGCAATGAATCTACATAAAATTATTCCAAACAGACCAGAAAATCCATCATCTTTATAAAATGCGAATATGCATTTTATAAAGATGGTGGATTTTCTGGTCTATTCTAGTATACTCAAAAATACTCCAATGTCATTAATAATTTTAAATAAAACTCCGGTTTGATTCTCTTATACTTTTTTATGCCGGTTGGATCCATCGTGCTAGCTTTTGAGAACTCTAGTTATGAATCAGTGAAACATTCTTATTTTACATCTCTCATATTCGGTAAGTAGGTCCTTATTACCCCCAAATGGGGCTTGTAGTTAACCAATTAGCGCTCTAGGCTAATAATGTAGCAAGAAAAGCCCTAGGGCGGTAAGTAATTAAAAAAAACTCTTCACTCTTTCAAAAAGTTTGCGTACATAAGTTTGCGTATAACCATCATACTGGCAATAGACATCATGCATTCAGCCCAATGACAAAAGAGGTCGCTTCGCTATTCAGCCATGTCTTCGTATGAGTATAATAGTCATTAATTTTAAATATCGAACGGCGAAGCTCAATTTCATTCTTGAAAAAAAAAATTAAAAAAAAGATGAAAAAAGGCGGGAATAGAAAACTTTTACTTTAAATATTGTTTGTTTTTGGGATTATTTTATAATTATGTGCTAATTAGGAAAAAAACATGAGTTCTGCATGAAGATATAAGCTGCATTCCTGATTCAATGAAAATGGAAGCTGAAGCAGCAATCAACAATATTTTGCCTGAAAGTTCTAAAATGTTTTATTCTTGTAATGCCGGTTTTTTTCTACTTACCTCACAATCGAGATGTAAAGCAGAGTAGTTAGCTCGGGTGTAAGCATCAATTGCCTAAATATCTCGGGCTGCAATTGATGCCTTACAGCCCTTGGCTACTAATCTACTATTATAGCTAGCTTGCAATTCTTTATTATTCATGATTTATCGAGCTATGCTCCGAGTATTCTTGCGAGATAAAATCCGAAACGAGGAGATCCGCAAGAGGACTAAAGTTCCCAATATAGCTTTTAGAATTAGCAAGATGAAGTGGCAGTGCGGGCAGGCCACATCGCTCGCAGAACTGACAACCGATGGGGAAGTAAAGTTCTTGAGTGGCGATCACGAACCGGAAGACGCAGTGTAGGCCAGCTCCCCACTAGGCGGAGCGACGACCTGGTCAGAACCACGGGGAGCCGATGGATGCAGGAGGCAAGTAGCCGCTCAAAGTGGCGCTCTTTGGGGGCGGCCTATGTTCAGCAGTGGACGTCTTCAGGCGTGATGATGATGATGATGACATAATAATTTACAAAGCTTTTTCAGGTTATTTTTGCATCATACATGATGAAACCACCTTTAATCCCATTGAATTCCATTTTATTATTAATTGTTTAAAATAGAGCAACAGCATTGGGGTCCACAAAGGAATTTATTTTCGGCCGAGTGATTTCAGCTCACGATTTTGGTCTATGCTAGAAGCGAACACGTATCTGTTTAAGTTATAATTAAAATACATACTACTACGTTACTAGGTGGTAGGACTTTTCTGCAAAGTTCGTCTAGGTAGGTACCACCGCTTTGCCAGTTATTCTGCCGCCAAGCAGTAGTGTGCAAGCACTACTGTGTTCCGGTTTGAAGGGCATTGTAGCTAGTGAAATTACTAAGCAAATGAGACTTTATGATCTGATCACTCAGTCTAGTAATCTGATTATTAGACTGGGTGATGTCTCAGGATGACGTGCGCAGTGCAGTGTCGCGCGAAACTATTGTTTTAAAGTTCCGGGTGACTGTTATGGGCGGCCGTGTCACTTAACATCAGGTGAACGACTAGCTCGTCACGTCATTCAATCACATAAAAAATAAAAAATAAAAAAATTATAGGTAAATCGAAACATTTTTTTTTACTATTTCACATGAAAATCAGCTGTTTTCCCCGGGAATTATTTATTTTCCTGGACAAAGAGTACCTACCTAAACTATTATTAGTAACAGCCAATGAGTGGAACACTTGTCGGCATCCTTGTTTCCAGCTAACTATAATCTGGGAACTTGAATTTAAGAGTGAACTAGTTATTTTTTTAGGCAAGCAAGCACCACCGTAGACCACGTCATCACTTTCCATCAGGAAGTAACAAATGCCTTACCTATACACAATTTAATAAAGTTATAATAACCAAATCGCATCATCGATTTTAGCGCAAAATCCACACGAAAACCCTTCCTTTATTGCATTTGTAAGGATTTATTAGGATTTATTTTATTTACTGATGGGGAATAAAGGTTCTCGAGTGGTGACCACGAACCAGAAGACGCAGCGTAGGTCAGCCCCCCACTAGGTGGACCGACGACCTGGTCAGAACCGTGGGGAGCCGATGGGCGCAGGAGGCAAGCAGCTGCTGAAAGTGGCGCTCTTTGGGAGAGTCCTATGTTCAGCAGTGGACGTCTTCAGGCTGATGATGATGAATGATTTATTTAGACCAACTTTGGCTGTTTTGCCATGTAGTTATATTAGAGCATCACAATTTTTACAAAAATGAAATAATTTTTTGATTATATTGTTGAGACCTTTGCCTATGACTTAAACCATGCAATATAAGGGTCATGTTACACTGCACACGCGTTTTGCGCGCGAGTAGGCACATCTTTTGGATCAAAATGATTCATTCGGTATGAATGAGCTTCAAGTTCTCTATTGAATGTAATCTAAGTTTAATTTTGAACCTTCTCTTTTGAACACTAATTCACTGTTGTTGATGTTGATAGAACTTGAAGATTGATGACAAAATTTAAGTGAATTATTACACTTTTTAGATATTTTAATTTTCAAATCTATTATTATTTTGTTGATTGCAAAAATTATCGGGGAGCCAATGGATGCAGGAGGTGAGCAGCCGGTCAAAGTGGCGCTCTCTGACGCAGGCCTATGTTCAGCAGTGGACGTCTTCAGGCTGTTGATGATGACAAATATTATAATAAGTGCAGGGTACATAAAGTGGCTATCTATGATTGGGGAGGCCTATGTTCAGCAGTAGAACTATTCCAGCTGATGATGATGACTAGGTATAAAGTAAGACATGGTTTTTACGACTACTTTTACCATATTGCGATTTACCATCTTTTCACTGTCCATTACTATCATGGCTCTTTAAGCCATATTGCTACTTCTTATCAGAATAGACCCCTTTCATGTCTACCCTCTCAAACTCGTAATAGACGTACAATCGCATTAAAGTGTCCACAAAAATCACGTATAGTTTGATGATAAATAATCCATATAGTGAGACAGATCTCTATATATACGTCTGTTAGCTTCTTAAAGTATGTATGTAGGTTAGTTTGTTAGCTTTTTGAAGCTCAAATTACCCAGTCGAACATTGACGTTTGCAATGGATTTGAAATGGAAAGTTACACATAATTATGGTGTGCATCCAACACGTCTTACATTCAACAATGTTGTTATTAATATTTCAGATTGAAGTAGAGAGTCAAGAACTAAACTAATTAGGTATTTGTGAACGATAGTAAAGACAGCTTTTTCTTCAGGACGTTAAAATCTTCTGCCGAGCTTGGTGCGTGGCAATTCCCCTCCTCAGTCCTCACTTCTATAATAAGCATCCAAAGTTTTATGGGGGAGGCTTATGTTCAGCAGTGGACGTCTTCCAGCTGATAATATGTGAGGAGGAGATAGAGTCAGGTAACAAGCGTTATGCCCATGTCAATTGGCTACTACAGCAAATTGGGTTTGATCACGAACAAGGAGAGAGGAATGCTAATACACCAAGAAAACAGCGTAGATCAAAAATGTGCCAAAAACTGTTTTAAACCTAGAGGGCGCTGCAAAATGAGCGAGCTATAAGCTGAGCGTAGATCAGAAATATGGCAAAAAATCGTTTTAAACCTTGGCTTCAGTAGCTAGCCGTATAGCCCGCTCATTTCATTATTGCAGCACCATCTGGGTTTAAAACGGTTTTGGAATATTTCTGATCTTTGTCTTGGTGTATTGACATTCCTATTGTTTTATTTTAACTTCAATCGTTGGCCAATTTTTTGAACTAACTAGTCAATGTTCACTTTTAGTCATGAACAAATGAAAACTGATGCAAGTGAATCCGCGACCAAACCTCAGTCTACATGGCGACTAATTTAAAATAATCCCTCTCCACATCTGCTCCGTGAATGTCCCAGCACAATACGATACAAAGATTATTCTGTCCGGATTCAGATTACATCGTAAAGATAACATTGTTGGAGCCCGAATCGGCCGATTCGATCCGGGACATTCGGCCTATTATTGTGATCACTGATTATACTTTACGGTGAGCTTAGTTTGGATGTTAATAGTGTCTTGGAGTTTTAAGCAATCTTTCTCATATAATGAAGTGTAGCTTTTTCTGCGTCGAAAGATAGTGGCAGTTGAAATTCAAGTTAGTATAATATAGTGGCGGTTTGGTGGTTTATAGTGGAGGTTGTATCAGTTTATGTTTAGTTATGTAGATAATCTTTATCCAGTCATAGGCAGCCCGTCTTTTTGATAATATAATATTGCCTAAGTTTTTACGTTATAGAGGTATTCGTGCTTGAGTTAAGAACTTCAGATGAGAGTTAAGGATGCGTATTTGTAACCAGTGTAGGCATAAATTAAGTTCGTAGGTCAGCTTTGACCTCTCTCACTGCTTAGCCTATACCACATATCTAGTAGGAAAGTACCCTCATACTACGGCTATACTAGGTACCCTGATATACCAATAATTATGTCCATAAGAAAACAATATAGTTACGTGTTGCCACGATTTATGGCCATAATTATTGGCATATCACGGTAGTGTGGCCACAGCGTAAGAAAAATGCAGCTTAGTGCCAGCCCTTAAAACAAAAGAAATAAGCTGCAGACTTGTTAAACCACTAGTTTTTCACATGCAAACCAAATAGTTAATCATACTGAGTGTGACATACATAAATCACAACGACATGCAACGACCCTAAAACGCATAAATCGAAGTATCGGTGGGTTGGTGCGACCGATAACGCATATTTACTGTGTGATGTATTAGTCGATTGACGGGTAGCCTCGCTGAGGGATGGACTGCTATTGTGATTGTATAGTGCCGAAGAATAGGCTAGTTGAATAGTAGTTGCATTTTAAAAATTAACAAGTAAATATTACTCTCATAAAGTACCTAGGTTAAAAATGAATGCAATAATTAAAAAAAAAATAAGTAAAATCAGTAAATAAATCAAGAAGTAATAAGCTTTTAAAGTTTCTGGAGGGGGTATCGCCTGTCCCTTTCTCGCAAAACAGATTCCCCACAGTTACTATGAAAACACACTTTGTGAAGTCACATGCCAAAGAGACTGTACCTATGTAGAACTACCACAGTTTAGTAATGAGGAACTATGTAGGAGCAAGAGTGACGTCACTGCATGTTTGAGCTGTCTATTTCTATTCCTGTATTTTAAAATGCTTATAACTTTGTAATTTTTTAGAGATATTTAAATTTTTTTCACGACTGTTTATTTTTTGAGCAATATTATTAATCTATGCTACAAAAAAATTGCAAGACACTTGTCTATTATACCCATTTGGACTACCTATAGACATAAAAAAGCATTACTTAGTAATTTTGCAATTAAGGCGTTTTGGGTACACACAGACGTTTTACAACCCAGACTATAGTTAATGATGGATGAGATTCCACAGCCCTTCACCAGTACCTACACCAGACATGAAAGCAGATACAGAAATAAATAACTTAGAGGTAAGTACCTAAAATATTGGTTGGGGAAAAAGTTTCTTCGCATTTTTTTAAGAAAATTCAAAACATTTTTAATATAGTTTATTTACGTTTAACTTAAGTATGTACTTAAGTACGTGTAATTTTTTGCCATCTTGTAGGTAGGGACATGATCCCATTGCTATAGAAATTTTGGGGCTTCTGATCAAAAAACCGCGACAAGTAATTTTGGCAGTCCTCTCGTGATGTTAACCTGACATAATACATAAATACCCAAGGAAGTTTCTAATATAAGTGGAAGTGGTAGTGTAGCTAGTTTAGTTTAGTTTAGTTTTTGTTATTGTAGTAGTTAGCTTGAGTAATAAAGGCAGATTGCCCGTAAAAAAAAGAAAAAAGAAAAAAGTGGAACTACTTTGAGAATACCAAAGTGACGGTTGACAGCGGTGGTCGCGAGACTTACGCCTGTTGCAAACTATTGCGAGATACGTAATTAGCCAGCCGGTCCGTAATACTTTATAGATTCTGTTACTTTATTTGACCATAAGCGAGTGTAAGTACCTACCTACCTACCTCTACCTATACAAAATTTTTAATTTTTGCCCAATTAGGGTGGGTGTTTTCACCGATAGTTAAGGTAACCAATGGTTAAAAACTTTAACAAATTCTAACCAATGGTCAAAATTTGTTAGAGTTTTTAACCATTGGTTACCTTAACTATTGGTGAAAAAAGCCACCCTTACTCATCAAATTATTGTATCCTTGTTATGTATAATCTTTTTGTATAACATGTCCATCGTTTTGGATTTGGCTGTAAGCTACAATGTAAATGTAAATAAATAAATAGATAAATAAATAAAAGAAGTAATAGGTATACCTATACCGTATACTTACTAAACTACAAAGACGTCTATGTAGGTATAATTGTATACACTAAAATATACCTTCCTTGTTACCTATTATAAGGCGGTTATATTCCCCAGTGTTTATTATATCGAGAGCCCCTCACGAAATCTTTCAGGTAAAGCCTATTTTAACTTCTCGCATAACACTTACGGGGGTCTTACGTCATAAATAAAAAAATTACGCCTATAACCGAGAGGCGGAACTTATCCCACATATTAATGGCAAATATAAAACCCATGCATGAATGTATAAAATCTGTGGATATATCATGCAGAAATTACATTTGAAGCGCTTCAAGTGTGCCGATTTTCTAAACTTGCGGTCTTACGACTTACACACACATTAGCAACCAAGAGCGCCGACACGAAAATTAAAAAAATATCACAACGCTTTGAGCATTTAACCAATTTATAAATGCTGGAAGTGGGACATACAATTTTAAAAAACAATTTATCTGTGTATAATAAGAATGAGTCATGGAACCACATTTTACTGGTAAATGTACTAAGAGTTATTTGTAAATGATAGAAATAATTAGTTATTAAATAAAATAATTGCACGTCTGCTTGCAGACTAAATACAATGAGCAAAAACTAATTTTAAGTGTATTAACAAATAAAAAAATTGATTTGATTTGATTGGAATATACAGAATTTAGCACAGTTAGAATATTAAAAATTGGATAGCATTCACTTACCTACACATATTTTTATACTACCGCGCCGTTACTTTCGTGCTTTACTGTCGTGTATGGTCATGCGGCATCCGTAAGTTTCATACATTCATGGCTCCATGAAAAGAAGCGCCATAAAAACCTGAGTATGAGTGTAATATTAGAAAATCGTTCGCCCTTCGTTATGAAATTATGGTAATACTGTAATACCTTGCTCATATTCGCATTTTCATATGGTACCTTGTCGTATTGACATAAGGTCTATAATGACTTGGATTTTCATTGATAAGACACAAAAGCTTCACGGCGTTATGGTTCTATTCAAACATGGACTATTTTGAAAAAATCTCTCATGGTGTCTTATTGTCGGTAATGTTTAGCGTATTATTAAGGGCTAGCATTAGGGGCAGATTTTAATAAAAATATAAATCATAATATAAGCCCCTTGTAACTCGTTTTTTTTTAATAAGAATATAATAAAATATTTTTATTGTGTGTAGTATAGATTTACAATTTGTCAAAGGGATAGTACCGTTTGTTGTTATACAATAATGTTTACCAGACATTACGATATATTATATTTCTATTTTGATCCCGTTTGTGATTCAAATTGCTTCTTTACATTAAAAATTAATCATACATTTTAAAGTTATAAATTATAATAATCAACAATACAAAAGTAACTCACGCACTGTTTTATCACGAATTTGTACCGATTACATTTTTCGATGCATCCTGCATGCAGGTTACGCGCAGTTGTAAATTAACAACTAGGTAGGTTGGTATAGGTAATATTTTTGTGCCGTTCACTTACCCGAGTAAATACCGCTGCGGCCTTGCTTAGCTTTACAGATCGGTTTATTACAGCCAAGCTTTTCTATGAGAGCTACAGAATAATTCATATTTACTTTAGTTATTTAGATACCCAAAAATAAGTCGGTCAAATGACTCACAACAACCACTTCAAAAACAAAAGACAATAAAAATCCCACAAGCACCTTACCCGTTCAAACAAAACAATCCCGTGAAAACAACAATCCCAAACTACCTGAGACTTTGAGACCCCAAAAACTAACAACTAAAATACCGATAAAAATTCCGAGCATCACTCCAACCGACCATTGTTAAACTACAAACAATAGTGTTCCGCATGCAGTCAACTAATAAAAGCACTTGAAAATCTTGAACAGACAATACAGTGGAAAACTTGTTCATTGTTCACTTCGCATTTTGTTTCTGAAGTTGTGCAGTTAACAATCTTTTTAATTCTGTAGCAGGTAGAGAAATGGGATGTGGGCAGTGTGAAATAAGAGGGTATACCAATAAAAAAAAATGCCTTATATAAGTTAAGTGTTTAATAGCTACGCTAATAACATTACTTTTGTTTTTTAAATAAGGCAATAATAATTTGATATAAATAATAAGAATTTTGCAGCACGCGTGACGCCTTGCTAAATGAGGTTACCTATTAGCTAAAGTTATAATAATATTAATATAAATTTTTATTTTTTATATTAACTTTAGCTAATAGGTATATAACCTCATTTAGCGAGGCGTCACACGTGATGCAAAATTCTTATTATTTATATCAAATTATTAATTATCCAAGTCCACGCCTTGTATTCTTGAAGCTATGGGCATTTCCCAATGCCCATAGCAAAAAGTGTGTCTAATGGGCAAAATCATCTCAAATAATTGAATTGATGCTGAATCTAAATAATATTGACGTGTTATATGAATTTAATATTTACTTAGTACTAAAAACTTAACTAAACAAAAAAAAAAACAAAAACAAAAAATCCGAAAACAAAAACAAAAAATGACAGATGACTCTCACATTAAAAAATCAGTATAATCACTGTGTCAATAAAAAATTAATGTATTTCGTCGGTAAGTACCGAGGTTGAACCGATTAGGCTATTTTAATGTCAAAATGTTTGTAGTAGTCCAAATTAGGCTTTTTTGGAAGACAAAATTAGAAAATTTTCTCGAAATATATAAGTACTATGGAATTTTTGCATGCAACGTGTCAGGTCAGCTTTAGTTTTAAATAAGTATGAATTCAAGGAATACAATCGCAAAGCTCTATTGTTTAAAGTAAAACTTACAAGCACATTATGAAGTCAATTTCACATCATGTTTAAAAACACCGAAACGCAAATGTTGCAATGTAGTCGGTTTTTTTTTAATAAAATATTATTTATGATTTTCATAACAGTATCGCCTGATCAACGTAATCTATAGATTAATTCGTAAAGGAAATATTTATTACTTAATCAGTTTTTTCAAGCTCTTGGAGTGGAAAAGATCTGGCATCAACATAAATGGCGAGTACATCACTAACCTTCGTTTTGCCGATGATATAGTCATAATGGCGGAATCGCTCGAGGACCTTAGCACCATGCTCAACGACCTCAGTAGAGTCTCCCAGCAGGTTGGTCTTAAGATGAATATGGACAAGACAAAGATCATGTCTAATGCTCATGTTCCACCTATACCGGTAATTGTTGGGAACGATACTCTCGAAGTTGTCGACAAGTATGTCTACCTAGGACAGATTGTCCAATTAGGTAGGTCCAACTTCGACAAAGAGGTGGCGCGAAGAATCCAACTCGGCTGGGCAGCGTTCGGGAAGCTTCGTCCTATCTTTTCGTCCAAAATACCGCAGAGCCTGAAAACGAAAGTTTTCAATCAGTGTGTGTTGCCAGTGATGACTTATGGAACTGAGACATGGTCTCTTACTGTTGGCCTCATTAGTAAGCTCAAAGTCGCGCAGCGAGCTATGGAGCGAGCTATGCTCGGTGTTTCCCTGCGAGATAAGCTCCGGAACGAGGAGATCCGCAGGAGAACTAAAGTGACCGATATAGCTCTTAGAGTTAGTAAGTTGAAGTGGCAATGGGCAGGCCACATCGCTCGTAGAACTGACAACCGATGGGGAAGAAAGGTTCTCGAGTGGCGACCACGAACCGGAAGACGCAGCGTAGGCCGGCCCCCCACTCGGTGGACCGACGACCTGGTGAAAGCCGCGGGGAGCCGATGGATGCAGGAGGCGAGCAGCCGCTCAAGGTGGCGTGCTCTGGGGGAGGCCTATGTTCAGCAGTGGACGTCTTCAGGCTGTTGATGATGATCAGTTTTTTAAACAAAATATTTATTAAGTACTTAAAAAAGATTTCACCAAACTGAGGTCAAAACAAAAGTCAAGTAGGTAATACCGCAAAGCCATTATTAAGAATAATAATTGTTCATTGTTCACTAATAACATCTTTCAAGGAAGTGTTCTTAAGAGCCAATACGCCAAATTGCTTAAAACGGCTTAGCTTGAAGCAGTGTCCTGTCAACAATATTGCAACAATGACTTTGAAATGAATATATTGTAAAGTTCAGGACTAATGCTACTGCAAATGTATAGTGAAAACACGAATTGATAAAGTTTTCTCGATAGAAATAAATTACAAAGTTACCTCCAAACCGTACAAATAAACAGCGATTATTCAATGAATACTTTAAATAAGATCATGAAACGTTGTGTAGTAGTTGAACTAAATATAATGGAGGGCTTATGTATAGCGGATTTTTAAAATACCCTTTATATTCAGTGTAATAATAAATTACCTAAACTATTGCGCGTTGGAACCAGTTTAACTTAGACCGCCCCTGCCGCTCGGCCCCTGGCTCATCCCCGCTTTGGCCTAGTACTATACATATATTCTGTGGCTTTGGCTTGAATTCGCGCTGGCCTTGCACAAGCCCTTAAGAAATTTCAAAAGTTTCTGTTAAAACGATTATGGAAGAAGCTTTTAAAACAGACAGCCCATTGTATTACATTGTATTAAGTCCTACCTATAGGTATAAGAGATTTTAAGAATCAATGCTGCAATGGGATACTCCCGGAGTACCCCGATCCCCGAGGCTCCCGTCCCGAAGGACCACAATTTATTTTTATCTTAATAAACTCAATGAAAGGTCAGTTTCGCTTAATAGTAACATCAGCAGATGAAGTGTTTAATACAATTATATTAGATTATTAATCCTTAAAGTATGGACTAAAAGGATTAAGGTGAACTTACCCAGCGCGGCAAATTCAAATTTTCTTGCGTTTTTTGCCAATCATAGCTGGATTAGTCAATATGATTACATGAAAACTAATTTCGCGCCAATAAATAGGATGTATCAACAAATTACGATTAAAAGTATCACCTATACATCATTAGTTTAGCAACAAATGACAATAAACAAATTTCGTGTTGGCTTTCCAGTCTATTGCCAATTGTTGCGAAACCAACGATATATAGGTGATACTTTTAATCGTAATTTGTTGATGCATTCTATTTATTACTGCAAAATCAGTTTTCATGTAATCACGTTGAGTAATTAAGGTATGATTGGCAAAAAGTGCAAGAAAATTTGAATTTGTCGCGCTGAGTAAAACGTTCCACCTTTAAATTAATGTCTTCTCGGAGTGAACTTTCTGTACGACAGTACTATTATTTATTATGTGCCTATAGATAGGTACTACTTACTATACTATACCGGATAAACCCAACGGCACGTGTTGAAGGCTAAAAGGTTCGTGGCTAAAAGTTCAAAAGTCGTGTGCGACGTAACAATTATTAAAACAATCGCATATAATAGAAGGGGTCCAAACTCATTGTGTAAAATTCCATACAAATTAGCAACTCTTTAACTTTAGAACAATATTTTATTGTGCGGTTACTGTTGAAGAAGCCATCCCAAGAAAAGTTTCTCTGTGGTTACATTAACCACGTGTGAGTTTCGAAATCTAACGTGACGGTGACCACTTACGAGGTGGGCAATACTTGTTTGACACTCACAATTATACCTACTCATTATTACCTATGAAAGGTCTTTGATACGTGTTAACGACTTCATCATCATCAGCCTGATGACGTCCGCTGCTGAACATAGGCCTCCCCCAGAGCGCGCCACCTAGTGCAGCTGCTCGCCTCCTGCATCCATCTGCTCCCCGCGGCTTTCACGAGATCGTCGGTCCATATAGTGACCACCATTTTTTTAATTGATTCCTCTAAACAAGAATGTTGTAAGTAATTAAATATTTTTTTAAATACTTTCTCAGTGTAACAACGTGCTAAGAAATATTATTATTTCCATAAACTATTTTTGACTTTATCAACACTAATCTTCGAACTCCAAAGTGGATTCATAACGACCCTACGCAATCAAACTGATGAGTCACAACCACCTGCCTTATAATTGATTAAACCAATTCATGGGGTACACTAAACAAACACTTTATTATATTAACCATGTGACTATTAAACAAAAAAAATAAATTATTTAAAAGTCTTCAATTAGTTCAAAAATTAAATAAAAGATGATCCAAATTACGAAAGAAAGACGGGTGCTCAAAACTTCATTCCAAATTTGAAAATTTCCACAGTAACTATGCACATGAACTGCGTACTGAAACTGTCAAAAACATTTTATGTACATTTTTGTGTTTCTATTGGTTGCAATCGAGTTACCTAATCGCCTAGTTAGACATAAAAAATTAGGAGACATAGAAAAGTGAAATAACAAATAGTGTTAAAAAATATCAGTCAAACAGGACTTTAGGAAAATTCAACCTCTAGCCGCGGTAAATCTAGGGAAAACCCGTGGCTCACATAATATCAGCTAGTATCAGATTAATACTCAATCGGTACCTACTCATTTATTCATAAACTATGTTTACATGTCATAATATTATAGGTACCTGTTAATGCACTTTTTTATGTAAATAAATGACGTGATAAGCTAGTCGTTTGCCTGATGTTAAGCGTCACGGCTGCCCATAACAGATTGTAGTATCACTCGTATAGTTTTGCGTGAAACTGCACTGCGCACGTCACCATGAGACATCACACAGTATAGTAATAAGATTACTAGACTGATCAGATCATAAAGTCTCATTTGCCCAGTAATTTCACAAGCTACAATGCCTTTCGAACTAGAACACAGTAGTGCTTGCACACTACTGCTTGGTGGCAGAATAACTGGAAAAGCGGTGGTAGGTGGTACCTATTTAGACGAACTTTGCAGAAAAGTCCTACCACCTAGAAAATTCCATCTATTAGAAAATAGAGATTTTAAATAAGTTAAACTAAGATCAATTAAGATGGTGATTTATATTATTTATCATTTTTAAAAGACATATAAACATACGACATTTTCACTAAACAGTGTGTGTTCTGGCTGCCTAACTTTGTATTAGATAGAATTTCAAATAAAATAACATTTAGTTAATTTAATGCATATCTTTACTTATACAACATTTCATTTCAGTTCTTTCGAAATGCAAACGAAATATTCCAGCTTAGAAACGTCTTTAATGCCTTTGAAAGCGTACCGTAGAGACGGAAAACAGGGTTCTTTGTCATCTTGCACAAAGATTAGGGACAGCTTGCAATGTAGCTTAGACGGGGAATAGATTAAAACAAGGCATTATCCTTTAAATATCATTCTTTAATGTCAGGTTTAATCGCTTTACCACATTTAAGCTGATGATAATCACGCCCGAAGGTGGTGACGCGCTGCGGATGGATTCAGAAATGGCTCTCTAGATGAGTCAGCCGGAACAAATAAAATGTAATATTTGGCAACAAATTCTATTTAGAAAACCTTTTTATGTTAAGTAGAGAGTATACTTACTTACTTCTTAATATATTTCTTACTAGCAGCGCCCCGCGGGTCCACCCGCGTTCCTACAGGAACCGTTCCCGTTATTGGGATAAAATGTAGCCTATGTTTTAATCCAGGGTATAAGCTACCTCCATACCAAATTTCATCCAAATCCGTCCAGCTGTTAGAGCGTGAAAGAGTAACAAACATACACACATACACAAACTTTCGCCTTTATAATATTAGTGTGATTCATCCAAATCCGTCCAGCTGTTAGAGCGTGAAAGAGTAACAAACATACTCACATACACAAACTTTCGCCTTTATAATATTAGTGTGATACCCTCTCTTCGCCATACGAAAAGTGCCAACGGTTTTCTACACCTAAATGTTATCTGATTTCAATGTTTTTTTTTTTATTGTTGTCTACACAGTGAAAAACTAAGATCACAAGCTTTCTTTTTTGAGTTTACGTAATATCTTCGTAAAGTGCCATCTAAAGTGACGAATTTGGCTTCTAAATTATAACAAAGAAAAGTGTTATAATTAAAATACAAACCATTTAAAAAAAAGTATAGAATATAAAATCTATTCAAATGATTGATTCCAAAAACAAAAGCTATTGTTAAAATTTAGTGGGTGAAAACCATTTTCCCCCGAAACGCTAAAATGTATGTAAATTCACTCGTGGACTCTATCGTCTCTATCACACGTGCAGATACCTACAGAGCGACGGCAATATAATTTTCAAATACCGGGATGGTCCTCCTAATGAATGTAATGACTAGCTAGTTTGCTAGCTAGCTTCACGGCTACCCATAGCATAGTTGCAGTGCCACTCAGAACTCTAAAATATCATATTTTGCGTAGCACTGCAGTGCCACTCAGAACTCTAAAATATCATATTTTGCGTAGCACTGCAGTGCCACTCAGAGCTCTAAAATATTATATTTCGCGTAGCACTGCAGTGCCACTCAGAGCTCTAAAATATTATATTTCGCGTAGCACTGCAGTGCTACTCAGAGTTCTAAAATATCATATTTTGTGTAGCACTGCACTGCTACTCAGAGTTCTAAAATATCATATTTCGCGTAGCACTGCAATGCTACTCAGAGTTCTAAAATATCATATTTTGTGTAGCACTGCACTGCTACTCAGAGTTCTAAAATATCATATTTCTAGTAGCACTGCAGTGCTACTCAGAGTTCTAAAATATCATATTTTGTGTAGCACTGCAGTGCTACTCAGAGTTCTAAAATATCATATTTCGCGTAGCACTGCAGTGCCACTCAGAGCTCTAAAATATTATATTTCGCGTAGCACTGCAGTGCTACTCAGAGTTCTAAAATATCATATTTTGTGTAGCACTGCACTGCTACTCAGAGTTCTAAAATATCATATTTCGCGTAGCACTGCAGTGCTACTCAGAGTTCTAAAATATCATATTTTGTGTAGCACTGCACTGCTACTCAGAGTTCTAAAATATCATATTTCGAGTAGTACTGCAGTGCTACTCAGAGTTCTAAAATATCATATTTTGTGTAGCACTGCACTGCCTTCTTTATCCTGAGACATCAAAACACAGTCTAGTAATAATAGGTATTACTGTAAGCTTCTGGTGTGGCGTTTGCATTTCGAAAGTATTGAATTGAAATGTTCTATCAAGTTTGCATTAAATTGATAAAAACTACATTATTTGTCCAGCAGTGATATGAATTCTAAACTGTGAGATAAGGTCATAAAGTCTCATTTTCCCAGTAATTTCACCATGCTATTGTTTCATCACGATGTTTTCCTTTACTGAAAGCTAAATTAATTGCTGGATTCAAACCCACGCATCGCAAGTTGATATCACCACCAACTGAGCTATCATCCCAACAAAAGAAAAACAATGAAAAATATTTCTTTATCTTTTATCGGTTAGGTGTTTTGAGTCGCTTAGCAACTACTGTTGTTTAAATATAATCACAGTTGCGACAACACAACTACTTGTTTTTCCTCAACCAGTTAATATATTCCCGTTCCATTCGTTTAGCTTATCCCACGAGAAAAAGAGTGAAACGGAACGTCGACGTAGCGAAAACAAATCCGAATGTTTAATCATTCTGCTAATCCAGGGCTTTATTTCTGTCGATAACGTTTTCTTCGGTTATGTTGGAAAAGCTCTGCGGTCAGCAGAACGTAATTTGCATTGGTTTTATTTAGTGTTGCCAGATAAAACAGTTTTCATAGTTTTGGTGGATTTTGGAGTTACAGTGAACGCAATGGGAACTTTTTCTTGCAGCTGCGAATTTAATTAAACCTATTTTTGTTAATTAACGTAAATATTCATTCAGTACAAATTCACTTTTTCGCGGAGAGCCGATGGGTGCAGGAGGCAAGCAGCAGCTCAAAGTGGCGCTCTGTTGGGGAGGCCTATGTTCAGCAGTGGACGTCTTCAGGATGATGATGATGATGATGATGACTTTAGCTGATGTAGAAATTACCTTATTCCAGCTAACTTTAAACTGACCACGTAGATAAATTTATTGACAAATGACCACTATTAGATAATGTCTCAAAATACTAATTACTGTTTTCGTTAGGCATTTGGACCCGAGGCCCTGGACTCAAAAGCCATGAACCTATTTTCTTACACATAATTCTTCTCATTTCACAGAAAAGCTTGAATATGTTGGAATTCTGCATATACCTATCTGGCCACACCAACTTCAACTAATCTGGTTGGATGTTGGTTTAGGATCAGTCAAGGAGGGTGATTATTTTGACCTTTTGTTGACATGTGAGAGTGTCTTGGGAGTTATTTGTTTATGCCTACAAGTGTCGCTTTACTGGGTCAACCTACAACTTAGGTAAAGTATAAACTAACTAGATGAATCCCGTCGTATTACCCACGTTTCTCCATACTTGACTCATTTACATCGTTTTAAAAAATTCCTTCTTCGTTTCTTAAAAAAAAGACACCCTCCAAATAGACAAAGCCCTTCAAATAAATAAAAAGTAGTTTGGGCAGTAGTATTTTTTTCAATAACCCACTCAGGACAAATGAATGTATTGAAGAAAAAACAAAAGTATACCTTAACATAAACACTAAAAAAAAATGCGTTTCATTAAGTAGTAGGTTAACCCCGTGCGGTCTCGAGCCGTAGAATAGGACCCATCCCAATCCTTCCCGTGGGTGCCATAGGAACCGGCTAAGGGAATATTTATGAAATGGGCATCATTCTTCTCGTCTTCATTACAATCTACTGCGATCACCAAGACGCATGCTAAGCATGGTGATTATGGCAAACCCACCCATGCCCGTGGGGAAGGCCTGTGTTCGACGGTGGACGTATTCAGGCTGATGCTGATGAAGTAGTACCTAACCAGGCTGCAATCAAGGGAATAGAACTGATAGGCACTATAGCTGGAATACGTTACCTGCTCTTGAACTTGTAATTCTCGCATGGAACGCCGGTTTGTCAGAAATAAATAGATACTCTTTATAAAATGCCTATCCGAAGTGAAACAAGAAATTTTGCCAAAAGCATTACATTTTTCTCATTTCAAAACTCATTTAGCCTTATCCCCAACTTAATCCTCCTTAACAACTTACTGCCGAAGTAGAAAGTTTAATAAACACAGTAAAAGCCCGACTGATATTAAATTACCACATTCGCCTCTTGGCAGACATCAAAAAATCATAATAAATCCGCTTACACTGTCTGGCTTCAGCCTTAATTATTTATCATACTGTGACTATCCTATTAATGCCTTGCAGCATCCCCTTTAACGAATCTACTCCCCTCTCTGCAGTTTTCGGGATCCCCGCCCCGAAAGTCTGGGTCGCCACCTCTCTCAGTCAGTCGCCGGCTTGCTCGTGCAACGCCGCGTACGTATTGAAAATTGTTTCGGGTAACTTTCGTAGCGTGCCGGCAAAATAGTCACGGAACTGCATGTATTGTGTGTTTGGAGTTTCCACGTTCAAATTATTTGGTGAGTTAAAATACTTTTTTTATGTATATTTTTCGTTTGTATGTAGTATTATTTTGTATCGTTTAAGTAGCCTTTTTTGATAAAAAAAATTGCGGTTATCGATTTTACGGTATTTTTTTTAAGAAATAGATTTTTTTTAATTTACGTTAGATTTGACTTTACCAAAACCATAGATCCTTTTTTAAGATTCCACGCATTATTCTTTACCCTAATTTAAGTAGATATTTTATGTAAAAATGTTTTACGTAACATTTTGGTATGAATTTAAAAAGGTATCTAGGTAGTTACCTATGTAACTTTTTCATAATTCCCTTTAAAATGTTTCGAGATTTATTTATCATCCATTCCTGGTGATAAATTGTACCTATTTTTATTATTTCATTTTCTTAATATGTACCTGTTTTAGATTTTACTTTATCGGAGAATTGTGTTGATTAACATAATTTCATCATTTTGTAAGGTATGTAAGTAGGTATCTTTACGTGCTACACGTATATTTTTATACTCTACGTAGTCATAGTACAATACTCGCGGAAGGCATAACTATTTCGTTTACTACAAAACAAAGCGCCAATATATTTTTCACCTCACTAGCTCGGAAAGGTTCTCTTTGTCATTCGAAATCTGGGCGCAAAAACGTATTTTAATCGCTAGCATGGAAAGCGTTTTTAAAATTCGATTCTTTATACTCAATAAATTTCTCGTCAAGAATTGAGGATTTAATCACAGATCTGTCCGAATTTAACCTTCTTAATATTGCCAGTCCACTGAAAATTAATTAATACCACAGACTAGCTACTAAAACATATCATTAAGAAGTTCGCCAACCTCATTTTTAGAATAATCGCACTGTCCAGCACCAAAGAGTATAAATATAACCAATGCGATATCTAGCACGGCGACTGCATGAAAAATGGATGAACAACACTTTTTCTTTGATGTTTAATGCATTCATTAAACATTAAAGAAAAAGTCACGTCATTACGTGACGAGCTAGTTATTTACCTGAAGTTAAGCGTTACCGCCACCCATAACTAAATTTATAAGCTAAAACTAATCTTTTCGTAGCTTTTTAAGCTGCTTCTCTTGCATTTTCCTCGCTGTAGTGAGGTGAAAAGTTGTGTGTTGCACTCGGCAGCAAAGTTTTTTTGCGTCTCGTACCTTTGAAACCATCGCTACGCTCAGGATTCAATCCTAGAATCCTCGTACTAAGTACTCGCACCAAAAACCAACTTTGCAGCCTAGTATAACAAATAAATATTTTCATACAATAGGTACTAGGATACCTAAGTTATTTTTGTGATAACTAAGTACATACTTACGCAATAGTATTTATTTGAAAGAAAAGTCTTAAAGAACAAAGGAACTTGCTTGTTTGCACAGAAGTTGCCCTTAAATGTTATCCATGTTCCAATAAACCTTATTATGTTTTGTTAGGCTTAATCTTCATAAAATAACAATGCGACGTAGATTGACCTTAGATGCTTTGAACCTCAGATTATTGCTCTGAACATCATATTGTTCCTATCTTCAATAACGTATTGTCATTGTCATTTATTATACCTTTTATGACTATTCCCTTTCTATTCGTGAGCTTCATAATTAGTTTTCTGATAGCCATTTGTACAAATATAATTATTTACCCCGCGTTTACTTTGACGGAAATGAGTTTTGTTCACATCAATGGGTGACCACTGATCTGTAAATCCTGATAATATTTTGAAGAGTCGTTGAGCTTCTAATTGATCTTTACAGTATCCAAGTTCGTAGTAAGATTTTTTAACTCAATTTGGGGAAGGTTAACTTTGTGTGGAATGACTTGGTTGATAGGTTGCAACATTTTTGTTACACTAATTTGTAGGGTTCCGTACCCAAAGGGGAAAGCGGACCCTCTTACTAAGGCTCCGCTGTCTGTCTGTCTGTCTGTCCGTCCGTCTGTCACCAGGCTGTATCTCATGAACCGTGATAGTTAGACAGTTGAAATTTTCACAGATGATGTATTTCTGTTGCCGCTATAATAACAAATACTAAAAAACAGAATAAAATAAATATTTAAGGGGGCTCCCAAAAAAAAACCGTTTTTGTTTGTTCGTTTTTATACCTAGTGGTACGAATCCCTTCGTGCGCGAGGCCGTTTTAAATATAAATGAACGAAGTGACGAGCTAGTTGTTCGCCTGATGTTAAGCGTCACGGCTGCTCATAACAGATTGTAGTATCACTCGCAATTCTAAATTAATATAGTCTTGCGTGACACAGCACTGCGCACTGATCAGATCGTAAAGTCTTATTTGCCCAGTAATTTCACTAGCTACGATTCTCTTCAAACCGGAACACAGTAGTGCTTGCACACTACTGCTTGGCGGCGGAATAACTGGCTATGCGGTGGTACCTACCTAGACGAACTTTGCGGAAAATTCCTACCACCTAGTAAAGCTAGTATTGCCCGTCTGCACTAAAGTTTGAGAATCCCTAATTTCACACTTATCTCTCTAGGACGCTGTATCAAGTACCGAGTAAAATCAAGTATTATAATTACCTAAAGACAGACTGTCACTGCTGAACGAAACATATGAACAACATAAAAATGGTAAATATTCTAGAGGTAAACATTTCGTTATAATATTACGTCGTGTATTGAGCTATATTTCCACGTTTGACCCATATTTTCTTTCGTAAATATATTACTTTTGTATTTTGTTTTCCGTGAAAGCTGGGATAATACATAGCATACAGGTTTTGGCAGCGTTATTTGGGAACAGGTGCTAAATGTGTGCTCAGAAATAACATTAGAAAATGGGCCTTGTAAATTAAAAGTAAACATTTCATCTTTGGGATAATATTGTGAGGTTTACTTGACTGCCCTGTGCCCGTTAATAAAATGAATACATAAATTTGAATACTCCTTTATGTCTACCTTTAGCATTATAAAAAAATAAAAGTATATAAGTATTCTATCAGTTATCTGCGGGGTGATATATCTTTGATTGAAATGCAATAAGAGAAATTGCTATCTGAATTTGAAAATTTCCACACTGACTATGCACATAAACTGCGTATTGAAACCATACATCTCACATCCATACATGTCAAATCCATACATCTTTGTGTTTTTATTGCTTGCAATCAAGTTACATGATCACTTAGCTAGTTCCCATAGTACAAGCTTTGCTTAGCTTGGGACTAGATGGCGTTGTGTGAAATGTCCACAAATATTAATTTATGCTATTCGGTGTTTTAGGAAGATTAGCACTAAGTCGGCTCCCAGGTTCACTTGATATTTACTTGTTCTTGTTTGTGCGAAAATTTGCCTTCTCCAGGATTTGAGGGAAGTCTCCAGGGAAGTTACGATGTTGATTGTTCTAAAGGGACAGTTAACGTTACATCTTCATAGAATAGTAGGTAATAAAGATTGCTATAGTAATCAAAAATATCTATATATATAAAAATCAATTGCTGTTCGTTAGTCTCGCTAAAATCGAGAACGGCTGAACAGATTTATCTTATTTTGGTCTTGAATGTTCGTGGAGGTCTAGGGAAGGTTTAAAAGGTGAAAAAAATTCGAATAATTGCCGGGAAAACCTTAAAAACAGCCCTTTTCTTTTTCCCATATATAGGCAGTACGAACTCTGCCGGGTCAGCTAGTCCATAATAAATAAATAACGCCCAACGATCACATACATAGATCCTGGACACTAACTAGGATTTCCTGTATCAAAGAACCCAGGAACTACCAGGACCATAGTCCCACAACACCCAGACACAGAACAAGTATTTGTGCTTTTTTTCTTTACACAAATACTTGTCCTGTCGCGGGAATCGAACCCATCGCCTCCGGGTTATGAGCCCACTTGCTCAACCACTACACCACAGGGGCTGTCTATTATACCTCTATAGTAAACAGAATACTGGCGAGGTTAATTGAAGACGTAGGCGGCCGTGGCAATTTCAATTTATTCTGAGTTAGTTTAACGAGTGCAATGAATTATATTAGAGTTAAGCTACCTATAGCTGTTATCATCTCTTAATACGCTATCTTCGGGCACAGAATAAACAACAGCTCTGGATCAACAGCTTACAAAATAAACCTACAAATTTTTGGAAATTGGAACTGGTGGGTTTGAAATAACGTTTTCGAACTAGGTCATACTCAAACAAAGAACACTGCTCTTAACTTTCGCGGCTGTTCACTAACCCTCTTACTAATAAACATTAATAATCGAGTAGTGCTCATAGCAAAGCATGATTAACCGTTTCTAACCGATCGGTAGAGTTAAGCAACATTCGCTGCAGTCACTACTTTGATGGGTGACCGCTATAGCAAAAAGTGGTATTTATAACTGAGCGCTACCGTGCTTCGGAGAGTACGTTAAGCCGTCGGCCCCAGCTGTTGTCGTAAGACAACAGTAGATAAGCCAAGTCAGAAGCCTTTGGGTGGCCTAAAAATTCTGACACCAAGGCTGACCCCTGTCTACACGAGAAGAAGGAGAGGAAAAAACATTATGTAGTAGAGAAATAGTTATATACCCCCCTTACTAATAAACATTGTGTAGCGGATGTGTAGTTATTTAGTGTTTTATCTTTCTCTGTTGAGTTTGAAGTGAGCAAAGATAAAAGTAGAAAAAACACTGAGAGCTATTCCACTGTTATGCATTGTTTATTGACGTGGTCTGCAAATTATCATTTCGACTTTACTAATTTGCTAATTCTAAGAGCTTTATCAGTCACCTTAGTTCCCCTTTGGATTTCCACATTTTCTTATGCCTATAATATGTTGCAAATATTACGAAGTGTGTGTTCTTTGGATATATATAATTTAAAAAAATAGCCCGAGTTTTTTTTTATTTGCTTGAAAATACCATTGATATTTCTAGCAGCCACTGACAGCTCGTGTCTATCCACAGATCAATTATAATCGTTGTTGTCGCATAATGAAAATTAGTTTAACTTTGACTTGGAGTAGATGCAGCAACTGATAGGTACAACTCCCATCTTAAAAATAGCTCATGGACGTAGATGATACGTCCATGATAAGAACCTAGTTTTTACTTTCAAAAATACCATTCATGTTTTTAACAGCCACTGGCTAATACACCAATTTTCTCTTAAACATTTAGAAAATAATTTTACTATAAGTACACGAAATAAAATATAAAAATGTCAATTACCTCTATTCAAGCAACGTGGAGCCTCGAAATTGGTCTCATCACAAATTTTCTTTAGAAAAAAATCTAAAGACAGCCCTCTTTACGTGTAATATTCTGTCGTTTTAAATAATGGCCGAAAAATACGAGGACGAGGTATTAGGCAAGATTTTTTTAAGAATTTTCATTGTGAGTGGTTTTACAAAGAGGGGAAACTCCGCACCAATTAGTGTCACTCGTTTATTAGTTCTCGGCATTGGAGGGGGGAGGAGAAGAGATGGGACACAGTGTAAGCTAATAATATGCGGTAAGAAAACTACGTAACTGTATGAACTGCACTACATTATAATTATATTGAGTCAACCTATGGAGCTTATCCTGTTCATGTGACATTCATTACGCACTCATATTTCATTCTATTTTTAATCAGTGCTGGTTAACTCTATTATAAATAAAATAAATAAATATTTGTGGACGTTTCACACAGCGCCAAACTAGCCCCAAACTAAGCAGAGCTTGTACTATGGGAACTAGATAACTGATAGAATACATAGACATTTTGTTTGTAAATACATACCTACATAGATACAATAAATCATCCAGACACAGAACAAACACCTATGTTCATCACAAAAATGTTTGTACTGGGTAGGAATCGAACCGATAACCTCCAGTTCAGAAGGCAAGGCTACTACCAACTGAGCTATAAGGCCAGTCAAAATACTATAGTATACTATAGCATAAATACTGCAATACATGTAAATAATATTAATGACATGATCGCATTATTTGTAACCACAGGTATGGCAAGCTTCATTAAGTCATCCCAAGAAGTAATTAAAAGGGTTGCCGTAGTCGAAATCCGACAAGGAAGACACCATCGTAATCGTCATTTTAAAACAAATTGACACAAAGTTTTTCCAAAAAGTAGTTCCTATACTACTACTTTTTTATCATAATAATAGGTACATTACATTTAAGCTCTGATATGAAAATTGATGGTGGTTCAATATGTACCACGCGTTATTCAAAAATTCAGTTACAATAAATTGTATCCGAACATTTCCTACTGTATTATGACTGCACTGCAGCGGGAGACGCAAGTGTGAGGCGGTAAGAGGATGAAAGATGGAGCTTATTTCTTATTCGGCTAATGGTCCTTTAGTCAAATTTATTGGGTCGTCATATTAAATGATAGTTGTTCCGCTGCAGTTTACAAGTCGGGTGGATGTTAAGGTAGATTGTTGATGTGCCATAGAGTTTGAGTGCCAGATGGGGAGATAGAAATAGGGTGTAGAGCAAAGTGTACCTATCTATGCCTACTAACCTATTCATTGACAAAGTGTTTTAACGTCATAATCATTATTTTCAAATATTGCTGCGTGTTTCAATAAAGTAGAATTAGTAATTAGTATGTTAGAGCGTGGTGGCCGAGCGGTAGCAAGCGCGCTTCGCAATCTTACGGCACCGGGTTCGATCCTCGGCCCTGCACCAATGACTTATTTAGTAAGTTATGTGCAGTTTTAGATGCCATCGCTCCGTGCCTCGGAAACCATATTAAGTCGTCGGTCCCAGTTTTCATAAGAACATCTATGGCAATTGTTACGGGTAGTCAGACGCCTGATAGAATCTGACGCCTGATCTAACCATCCCTGTTACTGGTTCCTTATGGGTTGCGAGGTCAGATGGCAGTCGCTCGTGTAATTCTGGTAGCTCGCCGCTACGGGTTAGATTGGGAGCCAACCCCAATAACAAATGGGAAAAGGCAAAGAAGATGATGATGAGTAATTAGTATGTTATACTTATAAGAATTCGATATTTTAAGCAGATAGTATGCAAAATAGTTTTTTCTTCTATTTTAAACAGATTTTTTGATAGATTAACAATTTGAAGCAGTAAGCCTGCTTATCGTAAACTAAAGATTACATGTAATGTTAAGGAATGTAATATAATTTAAACTACAAGCGATATTTAAAAAATCTTTTATTAAAATTAACCTATCAGTTTATTTGTTTGCTTATAGGTATGTATGTTATTTAATAAGAAGTTGACCCTCAATTAGGAGTTGAATTTTCAACAACCCTTTCTTAATAGACCATGTCATCCCCCAAATATCGAATCTCTACTTCCAGTATTTTTGGGCTCTAAGTTGTCTGTTAGTTTGTCAATCAGTGCATGACTCGACAAAGCATTTTGTTCATGTAGAAGATTTAGATTATTTGCAGATCCTAGAAAGGATCTGTAAGATTATTGATGGTTTCAGAAGGAGATCAATATGGAAATTTTTACTTTGGAAGATGCCGCAATAGAGATGTGGTAAGTACTGCGGTTAAACCACTTCCACTTTCATCATCATCATCATTATCAGCCCAAAGACGTACACTGCTGATCATAAGCCTTTCCCATGGAGCGCTACTTTAAGCGGTTGCTTGCATCCTGCATCCATCGGCTGCCCACGGTTCTGACAGGTCGTAGATTCACCTAGTGGATGGCTGCGGCCTATATACGCTACACAATTTTATTATCATAGAGCCTTTTATTCTAACGTTTACAAAGGAATCTCACTTGCGACGCCATAAGCTTATTACTTGTACCCAAGATGGATTGGTATATTAGAGGTTGACGGTGGAATTCGTTGGTGTTTCTTTTCATTAGCTTATCCCGACCAGCATTATAGCCGTGTTAGCCTTGACAATGGTCTTGGATAGCAAATATATTGTCGCGAAAGGACGAACCTTTCAAATTTTTAGAGAAACGTTTAACATTAATGGTTCCATGTCATGATGTCAAACAAAAAAGATGATACAATGACAAGGAATCTCTGTACCCTACAATACATAGGGACTTTTAAGAGCCTGTATTACAGCAGGACTCAACGTCGTCCATTATTCAAAAACCCAGTTTAACTATGCAAGTGATTATCGACGCATTTGATTACGTATACATGACGCTGTTTCCGAAAATTAAATATTACAAATGTGCGTTATCTTCATCAGAGTGACAATTTCTTTGTTTTTTTTTCCGAAACGCACTTTACAAGTGTCAATGTCAGAGACACTGACCGCAAGACACACCAAGCACGTTGCACAGTCTGACACTGTTTGCCACATAGATAACCGCCAGTGGAGTCTTGACTCAACGAGCATTGCCGATATATAGATAAGTGTTACTAGGTGCTAGAACTTTACTGCAAAGTTCATCTAGGTAGGTACCACCGCATTGCCAGTTATTCTGCCGCCAAGCAGTAGTGTGCAAGCACTACTGTGTTCCGGTTTTAATGGCATTGCAGCTAGAGAAATCACTGGGCAAATGAGACTTTATGATCTGATCACAGTCTAGTAATCTTATTACTATACTGTGTGAAGTCTCAGGATGACGTGCGCAGTGCAGTGTCACGCAAAACTATATTAATTTAGAGTTCCGAGTGATACTGCAATCTGTTATAGGCAGCCGTGACGCTAAACATCAGGGGAACGATTAGCTCGTCACGTCAATTCAATTACATAAAAAATAAAAAGCGTCTCAGGTCCGCATTACAGAACTACGCTCATTCGTAAATTTCTGTTCAAGACGAGATTTCATTCTCAAAATGATCAAACTGAATGAATTTTCCATACTTGAGCATTTTCATTCTCAAAATGATCAAACTGAATTAATTCTCCATACTTGAGCATTTTCATTCTCAAAATGATCAAATTGAATGAAATCTCCACACTAGAGCATTTTCATTCTCAAAATGATCAAACTGAATGAAATCTCTATACTTGAGCATCAATTGACGACTGAGCATAGCTATAATATGGGCCTTAGAATACCAAAGTGAAAACTCACAAGAAAAACTTCAACAATACATTATTCACAAAATAATGTAAGTAAGATAAGTGAAATATAAGCCGCGTAGGAGCTAAGTAACAACATTACAGTGAGTTTACCCTCGAGATTATCTGTGGATGTCGGAGAAGTGAATGTTAATCCTTTGATCTGGTTGTAGACAGAGTAAGGAACTTGTAAAACGTTTGAGATGTAGGTATTTTACCTGTAAAGAAAGTAAGAAAATGCAGTCTTAAAGTTGTTGAATTATTTTTATAATAGGTACAAAAAGTGCTGGTGTTTAGTTAGTAAAAGGATATCTAAAATACGAGCAAAATTATCTACAGCGTATCGAATATACTGATAGTAAATACTTTAATACTATTAGAGACGAGCCAGAAGTCTTGCGAAATGGTAGAAGAAGTTTTACGTCCCTTTATTTTGTTTTTGGACTAGCAACACCTTACTGAAATATAAGCCGCGTAGATCTGTAGCCGTAAAAAGACACGCTCGATAATATTTACAGCTCTATCGAAAGATACTTCGATCCTATCTGAAAAAGACCGTGAAACTAAAATATTACATAAAATATGTTCATGTCTTGCATTTAAGGACATCCTACCTATATTGATTGAACCCACAAGTCGTTGCATATAATACACCCCTGATAATATTATAAACACGTACGTATATGAATTAAGATTATGTATAGGTGCTCAGAAAACTTAGCTGCGCTATTACGTATCTTAATTCCAATTATAATGCAACTTGCAAAATCTTACCATCTTACAATCTCAGCTTACCTCATTGAAACTGACACGCTTCGAGTTATAATAGGTTATTCAAGTACGTAGGTTGTGAGTAGGATTCTATTAGCTATGTCTGATACTGTTGACATGATACTACACAAACGATGTCTCGGGAAATAGTGTTTTCATCATCATCATCCTCTTTGCCTTTTCCCATTTGTTATTGGGGTCGGCTCCCAGTCTAACCTGTAGCGGCAAGCTATCAGAATTACACGAGCAACTGCCATCTGACCTCGCAACCCATAAGGAACCAGTAACAGGGATGGTTAGATGGTGTCAGATTCTATCAGGCGTCTGACTACCCGTAACAATTGCCATAGATGTTCTTATGACAACTGGGACCGACGAATTAATATGGTTTCCGAGGCACGGGGCGATGGTATCGAAAACTGCATATAACTTACTAAATAAGTCATTGGTGCAGGGCGGAGGATCGAACCCGGTGCCATAAGATTGCGAAGCGCACATGCTACCACTCGGCCACAATCGCTCCGAATCGGGAAATATTGTTTTAAATGATAGTTTAAATGTGTTAATGAATAGTGTTTTGAATGATATAATATAAAATCAATTATTATTTTTGTTATTTTAATGGCCAGGCCCAATTTTGAAGGCTTTAGTTGACAGTCCTTAACTTACTAAACGTATTATCCGTCTCTTACATTGCCGTCTATCTGACAAGAACAGCAACAGTTTTAGGAGTTTTAGATCTGTCAACTAAAGCCTTTAAAATTGACTTTATTACCTTTGTAAAAATATCTAAAATAAAAATATACCTGTTTTGTCATTCAATAGATACAACTTTCCTCATTATTGGTCTTAATTGTTTGTCATACTTGCCTACTACCTATAATATTTTATCATTAAGGCTGCTGTATACGCAGATCCACTATCTCGCTCGCGCATTGCGACGTTTTTGAAGATATTAAATAACTGAATTTACTTACGCAAAATCTGGCTAAACTATATTCTCATGAATAACGTTACAAATGTTCAACAAAAATATCATATTAATCCAAAAAAGTTTTCAAACATTAAAACTGTTACGAATGAAAAAAAACTTTTATACCGTTGTATTTATGAAATCTTGTTTCGATTAATATGATATTTTTGTTTGTAATGTTATTCATAAGAATATAGTTTTGCCAGATTTTGCGTAAGTAAATTCAGTTATTTAATATCTTCAAAAATGTCGCAATGCGCGAGCGAGATAGTGTCTCTGCGCATACAGCAGCCTTAATACGAAAGTATCTCGCAAAATAAAGAAGGTATTTTCGCCTGAATGAGGACCTCAATGTTGTACCTACATATATAACGCTATGAAAGCAACATTCACCGTATTGTGTTCTTACCTTTTGATGAGGATTCTTACGACAGGCTTAGTGTCACCCATAAAAATTACTATATCAAACCAAATCCTTATGTCAACGGCGTAAAGTCCATTTCCGTTTGATATCGAAGTTTATTCTCCACGCAGAAGGAAGTTATTTGTAGATAATAATGAGATTGTCCCTGATGGATGACGCTGTAAACTAAAATTTACTCGACTCAGGTGCTATATACTTCCTAGTCCATTACCTAACTTGGATAATTGCTGCTGTCATTAACAGAAGTGGGAAAGCTACTTTCTTAAGGAAACGTTTTGTTAAGGCGACGGGTAGAGCAAACAAGATGTTTTTTGACACGTTTCCTGGCGTAATTAGAACATGTGGAGCTTTGAATTTAATATATCATGTAATTCATTTCATTAATTCGTTTGTGATAACCGCAAATACAAGATTAATAAATATAGCTCTATAGAAAAAAATCACAAACCTCCCTCAAAAAATTTGAATTTTCCCATTTTACTGAGCTTTTACCGAATACATTTTTACAGAAAATAAATTAGTGTACTCCCAACAAACATTCAGATGTCATAAGTGCAGACTGAATTGATATTTAAGACTACGACGTTAAGGTTGATGTTTCTTTGAACGGATTTGGACCTGCTTATCTGGCTCTACCCGTCACCTTAACGCAGTTTTGCACACTGAAACTTTTAGGCGCGATTAAACATTCAAAGAAGTAATGCTCGCGCGCTTTTGACTATGCCACTGAAGTTAGTTGCAATGAACAAGTTTCATAACTTTGTGGGTCAGGTTTAGAGACAGATAATCTATTACAATAGAATATACAAAGAAAAATGATTACGTCCAAAGCGTGGGTACATCTGCTGATAATAAATAGATAAGAGGATATTGAAAATAAAAATGTCTCAGTTATCGAAACGGTACTTAGCCTATAAAACGCCAAACCGCTTAAAATTGCTGAGCATGAGGCCGTGTCCTGTCAACAATATTGCAAAACTGACTTAGAAATTAATATATGGTAAAGTTCAAGTGTAATGCTTATGTATAGTGAAAACACGAATTGATAAACTTTTTTTAATAGAAAAAAATTACAAAGTTACCTTCAAATCGTACAAATAAACCACGATTATTCAATGAACACTTGAAATAAGGTTATGAAACTTTGTGAAGTAGTAGAACTAAATATAACTAACCATTCTAACTTAGATCGCCCCTGCCGCTCGGCCCCCTGACTCATCCCCGCTTTGGCCTAGTACTATATCTATTCTGTGACTTTGGCTTGGCCTAGCATAAGCCCTTAAGGCTGCTGTAATACGCAGATCCACTATCTCGCTCGAGCGAGATAGTGGATCTGCGTATACTTGATAGTTTAAATTAATATATTTTATTATTTCGTAGCGCTCATAATGAAGCACGACTGGCCGTTCTTAAACTATCGGTAAAGTTATGCAATGTTTGCAACGGTCACTACTTTGACGCTACAACTGAGCGCTACCGTTCGAGCAAAGATTATAAAGCCCGTTGATAGCTCGGGAACATAATTTCTCGTACAAACACGACTCACCTGCGCGGGCAGGGGGCGAGGTAACGAAACGAGACAAAGTCATACGAAATTACAAAGAACAGAGCAGGATGGAACAAAAGACATCAACGGGTGCCCGTGATTTATTAGAAATTTATAGTATTTATTAGAAATTATTGGTTGGAATACACCTCTAATTTTCGTATGAGGGGAAGTTGTATCATTGGTCAACTGGATTTATAGTCAATGTTTCTGAAGGTACAGTTGTTGTCGTAAGATAATAGTCGTAAATCAGGAGCCTTTGGCTTCGGCTGACCACTTGCCTACTCCAGAAGAAAAAAGAAATTATTTAGCTTTGATTACAACGCAACTCATGAAATTCTTTTGTTATTATAATTTAAACTCTTTCGTCTATCTATGCAAATAAACTGCATATTGTAACTGCCAAATCCATACAAATCATATGTTTCAATTGATTTCAATTAAATTAGAGAATTACCTACCTGCTGGGTCTTTTGGTCGTCGTCCCGACCTGACCATTGTCAGTGTCACAGAATAAATAATAGTACAAGTACCATTGTGCTCTCACGCACGCATTCATTCGGCGATTATCTAAATTCTTAGTGTTATTGAGTTTTGCTCCCCCAATTATTTGAAAGTCATTTGTTTGAGTTGAAACTTGTTGAAAGCAGGCTTCTCTGGCAGACTTTTCTTACAATACGTAGGCACTAAGAACAAAATTTGTAAGAAGCTAAAGTATTAATGGTCTAACTTTAACTATATAATTTGACTTAATCAGATTTACCGGCTAGATTTTAAGGTTTAATTAAAAATGAGTTATAATTTTTTAAGCAAACAATAAAAATGCGAGACACAAAGAAGACTGCCTACTAAATACTAAAAGGAATTAACGGTTTTAATATAGGTAATACTTAATAGTTATGCATCATCATCATCATCATCAGCCTGAAGACGTCCACTGCTGAACATAGGCCTCCCCCAAAGAGCGCCACTTTGAGCAGCGGGTTTCCTCCTGCATCTATCGACTCCTCGCGGTTCTGACCAAGTCGTCGGTCCACCTAGTGGAGGGCCAGCCTACGCTGCGTCTTCCGGTTCGTGGTCGCCACTCGAGAACCTTTCTTCCCCATCGGTTGTCAGTTCTACAAGCGATGTGGCCTGCCCATTGCCACTTTAACTAGTTATGCATAAGTGATTATAAAAGTATAAATATTTTATGTTTTATTATTTTTTTAATAATACTGTATGGATCACCATACAAAATCCATCTACACCATCAATTCATACATCTTGAAAATTCTACGTAAATATGATAACATATTTACGTAGAATTATCAAGAAAACCATTTCCCAGACAGTTTTTGTAATGTACATATAAGTACATTACTGTAATTTTTAATATATCTAAAACTAGTTGACCCGCCCCGACTTCGCACGGGTTATTTAGTTTTAAGCCTTAACCCTGTTTATGGGGAAGAGGGAAGCAAAAAGGAAAAAGATAGGGGAAAAGAATGAATAGATGTGATCGATTCATCCTTTTCCCCTATCTTTTTCCCTTTCCGTTCTATCTTCCCTTCGACAGGATGAGTATAAATATTACTTTTTAATGTAAGAACCTTTTACGAGGTATTAAAAGTATTTAAAAAAAAGATGGATGAAATCGGTAAAGCCGTTCTCAAGTTATAGCGCGACCAGAAGGAATAGGGGTTAATTTTTATATATATAGAAGATATGTAAAATAATATACCTAACGTAAAGTATACAATATGGATTATTATAACAATACGTAAGTTTAAAATATGAGAAAAAGACCCATAGCCAATATAATTAACAACATTAGAGATAAACAAAGCATAGTAATTTAAAATTAAACTTTAACAATTCCAAAAGTTCAACCTATCGATTTTTCCTATAAATACGGAGCCAGCAATACAACGAATAAGTTCTCCCGATACGGAGTTTGTCGACTTGTTATAAGTTTTCTAGTGCTCGTTATAGCGCTTAGTATTGAGTTATGGCTTAGAGCTACAGCTCATAGTAACGACTTATAATGTTATAGGAATTGCTAATCATTTTATAAATTTTATTTTTAGCGAATCTCGTATAAACTTTATCTTTCATCTATACTTATAATAAAACTGTAACAGGTTCACACACAGGTACACGTTCTGTATATGAAAGATATTTTGAAAATTTTTGTTCCATGGTTCTCTATAATCGATACTAAAGCCAAAACTATATATTTTTTCGTTTTTGTTTATTTGTCTGTCTGTCTGTACCTTGGCTGACCATCACGCCGAAACTACTGAATGGATTCAAATGAAACTTGGCATGATTTGAGTTCATATTACGAGGTAGGCTATAAGATACTTTTAATCTCGAAATTCAGCACGGTTCCCGCAGGAGAGGGGATGGAAGTAAAAATATGTAGGTACTTATTTGTAATTCATTAACGCGTGGTCCGATTTCATTCATTCTTTTTTTGTTGAAAAGGGGTGTTTTAAGTATTGTCCCGTAAATATTTCAAGATCGTCGGTTTTGTGGTTTAGAAATACATACATTCAACTTTTAGTAATAGGTCCAAAGCCACTCCTATCCTATACTATGGGAAAGAGAGAAGGGAGGGGGGAAAAGATAAGGGAAAAGGATGAGTGGATGAAGGTGAAAAAGAGGCAGGTGCGCCAGCACGTGCCTCCGTTCCTTCTCCGCTTTCATCGTTTCACCGTTTCATGCATTCATCCTTTTCCCTTATCTTTTTCCCTCGTCCTTCTCTCTTCCTTTAGACTGAGATAAGGTGTAAAACTAATTAACCCGTGCGAAGCCAGGGCGGGTCAACTATTTCCTTATAAAATATGGGTTTTTTTTATTGCCTGAGATTAAAACACAGGCGTAACATGATTCTTTTTTAGCCCCCGATCAAACAGAGGGGTGTTATACCTAAGAGTAACGTGTCTAACGTATGTGGCATTGTAGCTCCTAAACGGAAGAACTAATTTTCATTATTATTTTGGGTTTGTAAAGTGATTTGACCAACTGTTACTTATTAGTTATGATTTAAAAAAATCGGTTTGGTTATTTGAAGATCACTAGTTTTTTTTCTAGATAATGAAAGGTAAAATATGAGAGAAAGTGATGGGGTCATTTTTAATTTAGACCAAAATTACTATCTCAGTGTTTTGATATTCCATGCTTGGTTGTTCAATCATTATTTCAAATCAAACTTTGAGTATTGGAGTAATGAGTAACCTATTATTGAATCTGTGGTCTTGTGGTATTAGGTTTCAAGATAGAAATATTTTAACGCATGTGTCCGGACTTTCATTAAATACTTTTAATAGAAATAAAACAAACATTTTAGTTTACTCGAAGACGGAAAATGGAAAAAATAAGCTGCTTAGTGGAGCACAACTTGATTTAAAGAAAACTATTTCGTGCCCTTATACCTTTTTTTTGTTATTGTAGAAAGACGTGAGTCGTAAATAATTAACTGTCTGATGTTTAGTTGGAAATTTTCTGCTGTGAGTTTTGAATTTTTTGTTAATTTTATTTGTTATTTTAACTAAACTATGTGAACAGTTATGCAAGCAATCTTAGACTAAATAAAACAAAAAAAAATAAATAATAAAAAAATAGTGTTAAATAAATAATATAAATAAAACAAGTAAACATGAATTTGGCAACATCCTATCCTATTATCTTATCAATTTCTCATATTCTAACAAATAAATACATATGTCGGGGTGTAAGCGGAATGGCAACATCGTGGTATGAGCAGCAAAAGCAACATTAAAATTGGTCGCAATCGGGTATTGCGTCACATTCTACCTGCAACGCCCCGCCACTGAACAAGTATAAAAGGAGTGGTCGACCGGCACTCGGGGCATTCGTCGTTCGACTCTGGACGTGAACACAAGTCATAGAAATCGTGATAGTCATTATTATTGTTTGAGTGAAATCGTTCATGATAAAATGAAAAATAATTATCACCGTGAAGTTTCTTGGAGCTTCTTCTTTACGGGTGTAATCGAAGCTCCGGATCAGTTTTTTGATAATCTATGATGAACTTGATTGAAATACAGTGATTAATGATTTATGATTGCAGTTGCAATAACGTAACAACTCCGTCGTAGGTAATATCCTACACATACATTAAAATTTAAAAAATATCCGCTATGGTAGCACGAAAACCAATCAAACAATACAATTGAAGGAAAGTTCATAAAAATATTCCGATCTCTATCTTTGCGGAATAAAAGTTATGATGCATGTGTCAAACACTGTTAAAGCATAAAGCATTCAATCGCGCCTATGGGGTTATTGGACTGTATCGTACCTACTTTTTCTTTTGTTCGTTCCTTCCCTCCACTCACTCCTTCAGTTCCACCATGGCTCCAAACAAAGCCGGTGTACAAATGATATTCATAATTCCATAAACTGTGACAAACTACCGTGGGGACAGGGAGCTCATCGCGTTTTCCAGAGTTTATCAGAGCGCCTTGTTGATGCGACGCGTGACCAAAAGGCTGGCACTTGGCTCAACGAATCAGCATTGCAATTCAACGAGGCAATGCTGCCAGCATGTTGGGTACGCTACCTACCGGTAGTGGGCTGGAGCATTTGGACTGTATATAGGCCATCGCGGCTAGTATACAGTCTAAATGTTCTTTGAAGTAGATAGTGCAGCTAGTTTACTAGTTTTAGTAGTGTAGTAGTTAGTTTAAAGAATAAAGGCACATACCCCTTTTAAAAAAAAGTGACAAAATCATTAAAAACCTTACCAAAAGACTTCTAAACCATGACACTATCATCAAGTGAATAGGGGCCCAAGAAGCCTTCAAAAGAAAGGCGTTAGCAGCATTCGATATCGACACCATCAGTGAGTCCCTACTTAACCTTTCCTACCATTCTCCCTTGTGATTATCAAACAAAACTTCTATCCATTGAAGTATATACAGTCCATTCGAAACCTAACAAAAAAGTATAAAAAAGAATGCTATCGATGCTCAGTAAAACCAGCATAGGTATAACGTATCACCAATGGTGTTGCCACGCTTCAACTTGAAGTAATGGTCCACGAGGCTGTACAGCTATCAACAAACTACCTACAACCAGGGCCTGAGCCATTCATAGTGTGAACCTCAACCGTAACTCTGCGTAAAGGTACAGCTAGGGTTGCCATTCATCTGCATTCACCGAACAAGAACTAGTGAACTAGAGTATCTTCATACTCATATTATTTACAGTAGCTGTAATGACATAAAATGAGAGTCGAATGTGGCAATGTGCTTATGTCAATTTGTTTGTATAATACGTATCATTGAAGAAACGATTCTGATGAAATAATATCATAGAAAGCCGTGTTAGCCGGTTGCTAGTTGTTTAGTTATGATTCTGATGAAAACAAGAGAATATCATTATCCCACTTACACCACTATGTTTAAGTGCAGTGAGAGTGAGACAGCATTAGAAAACTCTGCAGTTTTTAGGTCTTTTCTTTATTGAAACGCGTTATAAATAAATGAGATATGTAGTAGCATATTATCATGTAGCCGTCAAATTAATACAAAAAGTGCCTTTGTTTTGCTGTCATTCGTTTTTTAAATTGCATAGCGTCAACCTTACGTTTGTCAATTTGCGAGCACCACTTTTAACATTTTCATACGTGCGCTGGTATTAAATTATTTATCTGGTTCTGCGATAGATGAATAATTTATTACCATTTTTTCTTCTTTTCCTCACAACAGTTCGTTCTAACTATAATTAAAATGTTGGCAACCCTAAGTCTTGCTGTTCCATTTCGGTGGCGACAGCGACTTACGAGATGGTCAACTGGCTGCAAAGAGGTTTTAGATAGGTGCTAGTGTGAAAATAACTAACATTCCAGCAGCCACAAATATCATACAATAGCTTCAACAACGCTCAAAAGAGTATCCGCTTGTTTGATTCAATGCAGTAGAAATATTTAGATAATGTAACGGTATATTATTATTAATTTTGAAGGCTTTAGTTGACAGTCTTTAACTTACTAAAAATATACCCGTCTCTTACATTACCGTCTATTAGACAAGGACAGCAACAGTTTTAGGAGTTTTAGATCTGTCAACTAAAGCCTTTAAAATTGGCCCCATTATTGATTTGAAATGTACTAAGATTATTTTAAGCAGACGTAAATAAAATATTTACTTTATATTATGGGAATGATTAATTGATTAGTTAACCTTAGACCTCCACCACGCCACCGTTACGTATGTTTTGAAGTATAGGTAATTATGTCTGACTTAAAAAATATATATTTTTACTCAGTTCATAAATGTAAGATATAAATAATCTATTTAGCGGAAAAAACCGCTAATCGTATACTTATATTATTTTGGTACCTCCGATATCTTTGGAATGTTAGGTATACTCTTCATCATCATCACCATCATCATCATCATCATCAACAGCTTGAAGACGTCCACTACTGAACATAGGCTTCTACCTCAGAGCGCCACTTTGAGCTGCTTGCCTCCTGCATCCATCGGCTCCCCGCAGCTTTCACCAGGTCGTCGGTCCACCGAGTGGGAGGCCGGCCTACGCTGCATCTTTCGGCAATGGTTGCCACTCGAGAACCATTCTTTCCCATCGGTTGTCAGTTCTGCGAGCGATGTGGCCTGCCTAGCCCATTGCCATTTCAACTTGCTAAATTCTAAGAGCTATATCGGTCACTTTAGATCTCCTGCGGATCTCCTCGTTTCGGATCTTATCTCGCAGGAAAGCACCAAGCATAGCTCTCTCCATAGCTCGTATACTCAACAGACCTAGAACATTTTCATATATCTCTATGTGTATTTTTATGAATAAAACCAATTCTATTACATAGTACTTGAAATTTTTGGTACTTAAATAATTAAAGTTATTAAGAATTGGCTTCAAAGTCCTTAACAAATTCAAGTAGGCCATTAATTACCGCTAACTAGAAAATAGTCCCGCAACCAACACTTACAGAATTTTAATCGACTTTAACTTACTTTGGGCACAACTTGAAACTTTGCCCCTAATTTGAGGAGAGGTCCATTAAGATCCAACTGGTTTTATAGTTACCATCCTAATATAATTGTTATAAAACTGTTTAGCTTTTTTATTCGATTACGAAATTATGGGAAATGTACGACGACACCAGAGATGAGACAAGTTTGCCAACTCGAGTTTCATTCTATATTTAAAAAATGCTTAAAGTATTATAGTAGAAAATACTATTGCAGGAAGCGAGTCCCAATCTTTAACTAAAAATAAATGCCATACATTTTAAAGTGTTAAATTGAATAAAACATTTACAACTGTACTAGATGGTAGGTAGTCAATAGTCAATAGTAATAATTATTCATAAATTCAATTTAAATGTCAAAAATAAACGTACGTAATAAAAATAGGATTCGATCATAATAAAAATTGGTTATGATAAAATTAGGTACGCACAATTCACGCACAATCCTGGAGTAGCAGTATCGTTCTGTGGAAAGGATTTACAACATTATGACAAACAACGACGACACAACGTGTTTGTACGACACTACTATTCTAGAATTGTGCGTGAAATGGTTGAAATTAAGAAGCACAAACATTTTAACCGGGAGGATGGTTTTAGGTTAGCATCTTCGTGGAACCCAGTGCTGGGCCAGTGTTTGCATCGTGGCTTACGTCCAGACAAATGTTTTTGTCTCATCATCAACAGCCTGAAGACGTCCACTGCTGAACATAGGCCTCCCCCAGAGTGCGCCACCTTGAGCGGCTGCTCGCCTCCTGCATCCATAGGCTCCCCGCGGCATTCACCAGATCGTCGGTCCACCGAGTGGGGGGCCGGCTTACGCTGCGTGTTTTTGTGTACTCTACATAATTCCAAAACTTACGCAAAAACTCATTAAATGCGGTTTCTTGGAAAACTTACCTAATTCTGATCCTAAAGGCTTCCCCGAAGTAGAACCCCTTAGGGCCGAATTGGGTGGATTCTTCGAAGTAGAAAATTCAAAACAAGCACGGTATTACGGATTAACGTTATTTGTTTGAACGCAACGGTTCCTCCTCAGGTAGAAATACCGCCCTATACAATGAGGAAGGGACAGGTGAGACGTGCCTTTTGATAAATTCAAGGTATTTAGATGAAAAAAAGGATCTAAGACGTGCTTCTAATTTTGTGGACGAGGATACAAATAAATACGCCTTTTACTGCTTTCTATTTAAAGTTCTTTATGGCACTTGGAATTTAAAAAAAAAATTATCGCAGGTAGTCAACGAAAATTGCAAATTGCAGAGAAATTTTGGTATTCCCGGTATAGTATCAACCATTTTATCTATCATTTTATATTTTGTTGATACAAAAAGGAAAAAGATTGTTATAGATATAGTAAACATATTTAAATAAATATGCAAATAATACTGTACCGTTTTCATATAAGTAAAATGAAATGAAATGAATTTATTATCTGTATTGACTGCTAAAAATGATATTGAAATAATATAAAAAGTCTTCTAAAATGCTTGTAAGCACTCCAAAGTAGACCATTACAATCTCATTATTTTGTGAATCGTAAAAGCATATCATCAGATCTAATGTTCTCAAAATCAGCAAGAGTTTATCTCCAAATGGCACAAAAACGATATTCTTAAGGGATTAGCGTTTAAACGATTCTAGCATTTTTATTTGAAGCATCTTTATCTCTTTTTTTGGAAGTGAAATTACTGGGCAAATGAGACTATTAAATAATCTTTGATCTCACAAACTAGAAAACTACACCGTTCACTGTGCTGTGCTGTGGGTGTGATGTCTCAGGATGCCGTTTGCACTGCAGTATCAAGCGAAACTTTATAATTTAGAACTACAAAAGGCACTGCCACTATTATTGGCAGCTGTGACGTTTAACGTCAGGCAAACAACTAGCTTGCCACGTCATTTGAAAATATCTCTAGAGAAGAGATACATAGGAACCACGACTATATTAAACCTACTTAACTAGATATTAAACCTTTAATTGTAGAGAATATCGATTTAATTCAACACCTCTAGATATTCGAGACGTGAGCAAATCATTAACCTTTACCCTCATTAGTATTGCTATACCTCGTCTATTTTATGAATGGTTTTTTGACAGCTCACGCCCATGATGTTTCGTATTGTTTACATTAAAATTTCATACAAATAATATTGTACTTCATGGAATTCATCAAAACTAAATCAAAATGTACATTTATCGTATCGATTATTACGTTTACGTACCGATTCGATTAATGATAATAGTACAATCGGAATGGTATCACATTCGAGAATCTTTAGAACATTTCTATCTTGTAAGTCGTCGAGCTGTCAAAAAATCATTAATAAAATGGACAAAGTATACCAGCGCCAACAGAATACTCATTTGGATATAGCCTATTTATTTAGCTGTTTATTCAATGATACAATTTATATACATCATATATATGATATAACAAGTTATATCATATATTATACGTATTTATATTACGTCCTCATATTTTACTATCATTATATTTCTGTAATATTCATCCACAATCATAAAAGCGATCGGCCAAGTATAACAGCAAACGTTTTCATAGAATAATTTTCTAACACGACACTCCGGTACGTGTCCAAGATCCGAAAAACTGATTTCGCACATTTCATTCTGTTACGCTTACGTAACATTTACATGTGAAGGTTTAACGGGACATTTTCCACGTGCGGTATGCATAAAGCTGTACGGTTTTGTTTTCACAAGAAACACGTGTAGTAAAAACATAGAGGGAAAAGGAATAGTGAGAAAGAAAATGCTGAACAAAATTACTGAATGAGAAAATGGCTACTTCGTACACGTTTCTCTGCTTATTTTCCTTTTTTTAAGTGCATAGTTTTCCGTAAATAAAGTTGGTCTTCTTTTTTGTTTTCTGAACAAAGAGGACGGTGCTCAGTATTTGATATTTGAGAGATACGGTAATTGCCTATTTCAATTTGATTTGCGATTTACACTTTTTAACACACAGGTAAACAGGTAGGAACAGCAGGTACGACATCTAGCCATACCTGCTGTCTAGTCATATTGAGATGTACCTAGTCCTAAAGCTCCTAACCTCGTTAAACGTATATAACTAACGAAAGGTTACGCTTTATACAATACGCTTGATTTTTAAGGGCATACCGTATAGGTAGGTTCTTATCTGAGATCTAATAGGTAAAAAACAAGAAATAATAATAATAAAAATAAGGCTAAGAAGGACAAACTCAGCAAGTACCTTGACTTGGCTCACGAGGTAACCGCAATGTGGAATGTTGACTCAACGAGGATTGTCCCGATAGCCGTTTCGGCGAACGGCCTTATAGCGAAGAGCCTCGACCAACACCTCGAGGGGTTCTCGCTAGACGGTTGGATCAAGGGTCAGATTCAGAAGACAGTACTCCTTTGACACGGCACGTATTGTCAGGAGGTTCCTGACTCTGCAGCCCTAACCACCGGTAGCTTGGGTCCTGCCCCGCTGCCGGTGGCACTCTAGATTTAGGTTTTTATAATATTTTTGTAAATTCCTTTTTATAGAGATATTGTAAAAAACTTAGCCTTAAGAATTGTAAATAAATGAGTGAATTATAATAATAACAATAAAATAATAATATTTATTTCACTCGTCTTGACAGCTTGATTTTTCATTACATTAATTATCTAGGAAGACTGACTGTTGGGACAATAATGGCAGTAAGGCCAACAGGGTTGTATCTCTTATCATTGCACTTGCGGATACGTAAAAATGGGTATAGTTTTACAATATTTTCTCGTCTAATACCGTTATCGGGAATAAAATAAATATAACGGATCCGAGGTGATATCTCGGGAGGCGTATCCGTTATCTCTGGGTACAGGTAATCCATCGTGGGCGTGCACGTGAAGGTTATGTAAAAATAACACCAAAGAATTTTCAAACAAACACTGTTTTTATGAATCTGATACTCAATTGCTCGAAATATCATAAGATTACTCAAATACAACTTGATTTAGAGCCAATGGCTTTGTGCGTGTGCATCGCGCTTGGCCAGCTGTGCAAAAGAGCCAGTCTGCCGTCACTATGACTCTCACAACTCAATTCGGTGTTACCCGCTCTAAAAATACGGCACAGACCATTATGAACCAATATAGATTGGACAACTCAATTAGCAACTAAACAGTTTTAAAATTAAAGAATAATAATTGACACAAAGCAATTATCACCCACGCGCCGTTAAATATAATCCCCGCTATTCCTTTATCCAAAAAAGTTTCTTTCAGAAATCGGCTATCAGAAAAAAATGCCGCTATATAAACTGCCCAACCCGTACCTCAATAAGTGTGCATGCATTTTATTATGTCGTATGTCGATCTCATGTAACTTTTGTATTTTTCAGATTTTCTATACATAAACCTATCTTAGTGAGACTCAAAGCGTAAGTCTCTCCATGGCGTGTGCCGTGTAATGACTTATTAGGTTATGTACAATGATAATGTATACTGTATAATTATTATTGACGGTAGTGTAATTGATAACAAATTGTTCCTGATGGTACAATCTCATCTGACATAGCTCAAATAGACGTATCGTGATGGTAATAATTATGATAATCGTGATAATTCGTTATCTCGTTTCGGTTACGATAATAGCACTAACGAAGAGGCTATTACTCAAGATATGATAATTTCATTGGGATTGAACATCCCTATCCTGAAATCAGATAAGTGGCTATCTTTGGTCTGGTGCCATTCAACTGAAGAAACACTTTAAGCAAACTAAACTTTCGTTTTAAACTGCCAGAAGGCACTTCTTGGAATGGAAATATTTTAGCTGTTTGTTTATAAGTAAATGGTCAAAAAATGTTTTTTTTATTGATTTATTTTTGTTCCTACTCAGCATTGAAACGGTTGAACAAATTATTATGAACTGTAGATTGTTTACGTTTTGACTACCATTAACGATTAATTTAATTACGAAAAGTTGAGGGTTTTCCTTGGGATATATAATTTTATATTTCAGCGAATAATCAAACTAGAAAAGTCATAAGTACTTTAAGTATATTTTCAATAGTATAACCTTTTGTTATTAGTTTATATTTTTAGTTATTATAGGCCTCTGAATTTCTTAGGGATATAGTCTACACTACTGTAAATAGAAGCTATACCAATGCTGCTATACAGAAGCATTCCTTACATTTCCATTGAAATACCAAGCAATCTAAAGTTCAGGATCTGTGCTAGAAAACAATCATGTTCGAAACGGATTATATACAGAGCCAGTACTGCAAAGCTCTTCGATGCAGCATTTCCGATAAATTCAATATCAGAATCTATTTGGTGAGCGACATAGGATTCGGATGGAGTGTAAGCGTTTTCTCTTCTTGTGACTTAGCGTCAAAATCGGTCATGCGGTACCCACCTCTGCCCGTGTTCGTAGACGGCATAGATGGCCACGCTGCGATCCGCGCGGACAGCGATCGGTACCGAATAGTTTCGCGTCATTGACGCTGCCACTTCGCAGACGCGCCGCGCCCGTGGGGCTGAAGCATTATGCTTTGTAAGTTGTCCACGCTTAAGCCTGCACTAAAAGACAGCTCTTAAGTTCGCGCTTATTTCTGTAGCAGATAGAGAGAGAACTAGTAGACTAGCTCGTATCCAAATGCGTTGTAGTCCTACAGAAATCTAATTTAGATTTCTAGTTGTAGTAGTAGGTACGTGAATAGAAGGATATTAAGTACGAACCTAAAAGGTGTCAAACTTTCGTGCAGATGTTTCCCTCTCCAACCCTCTTCTCTTTCCAATCTGTTTTCCTTATTCTCTTTTTCTAAGACCTAATATCTACATAGTACCTATAAGTATATAGATTTAATCCTGTAGGAACAATACAAGGATCGGCTCTCTGCAATCTCCTTCTCTCTTCTATCCGCTTTTCATTTCGATTCACTCATATTTAATCCTCTTATCTTTTTTTTAATTCCTGTGTTTTATCTTATGTGATGTGTGATCACCATAGACCTAGGATATACCGATAAAATTCTAGGTCTGTGGTAAACAGTGACGTCGCAGTTTAATGTAACTAAATAGGTATATTTTAACTTTAAATACACAAAATTCGATTTATTTATACCCGTTACGTAGTTCTAAAACTAGTTTTCTGCTTGTAGCACTTTCTTAAACATCAAAAGTATGTTAAAGTTAGGGATCTGAACTTTTCTTTACTGTTATAAACTAATTATACTATAGCCACGAAACTTTCTGATTTTCTTTGTTAGTCAAACACAGGGGAATGGTTTGACTTAATCAATTTAAATTTTATATAAAGCTGGATTATAACCTAAACTAAAACATAATTAAATAACGTAGGAAGGGTATACTAATTTAAATTTAATAGTTAGAATCGTTATGTATTTTCCTACAAAAAAGTTGAATGTCGATTCTCTTTAAAAACGCAAGGTTTGGCTACAGTGACAGCGATAAGAGAGCCCATTATCAATACTAGCACTCTTTATTCTAAATTAGATTTAAGGCCCATATCCCGTATTATAGAACGACAAATGTCAAAATTTCATCCATAAATGATTATTTGGTCTGGAACAATTGGAATTTATCACCCTAATAATTTGATCTCTTGTCGCTGTCATTTTAACCACGCCTTGCATCGGTCTGCACTGAAACGGATATTTTAGAGGGAATCGATATGCCTGATGTTCATTCCGCTGCCGGACATAAGGTTAAAGTTGCTAAAGTGCTATTTTGCTACTTTATTTTTTTGTATTATTTAGCTACTAGCTGTCGCACCGCGGCTTCGCACGGGTTAATTAGTTTTACGCCCTAACTCCTATTCTTGCTAATGCTGAAGAAGGAAGCGAAAGGGAAAAAGGATGAAAGGATGGGATGGCAATAGAAAGGAGCCTCTTTCTACTCTATTTTATTATTTTTTTGCATTAATTTAATATGATTTTTGTATTCGTGATTGGAAGATTTTTACATATAATTAATTAAGGAATATACATATCGATTTTTTTTTACTTTTTATTAAATACTAAATGAGTAAGGTACCCTTTCTAACAAAGATACGACGATGGGCTCAATGATTTGGTTCTACTTTCTATACTACTAAGGAGTGGAACTCGTTGCTATCTCCTGTGCTTCTTGCCAAAGTGAAATAGGTCCTTCTAGATTTATGTGCTCCATCTTTGGCCATCAGGCGAGTTGGTGGTCAAAAATAATTCTATACCCACATAACGGCTAAAAGTCGTCTTCATACAAACGTTACCACAACAACGAAAAATTAATATACAGTATATACTATAATTATTATCCCAATGGAAAGGAAATATAGGGTAAGGGCACATATGGCTGATTCAATAACAGGTTTTGTCCTGGCCAATTTTGGTAATATTATTAAGTATTCTGTGGTACAGGATAATGCAGGGTGCGCAGCTAATAGGGTGTAGCCTGTTTAGGTATGTCTCTCTGGATGATTATGAAATTCTGAATGACAGCATACAAAGACATTAAAACGACACATCGATACGAAACTATAAAAACTTTTATGAAAGAAGTTTGTAACACTATTGTAATACTGACTATTGACTGGCCTGTTGGTAGTAGCTCTGCCTTCTGAACTGTAGGTTGTGGGTTCGATCCCTACCCAGGACAAACATATTTTGTGTGATGTTTGTGTGTTTGTTCTGTGTCAGGGTGTTATATTGTATTCTGTGTATGTATTTACAAAATAAAAATTACTTAAGTATTGTATGAGTTATCTGGTTCCCATAAGTATATGGGAACCATATAACTGATACAATACACAAATGCACAACAAAACAGTAAAAATCTAACCCCAAACTAAGCAAAGCTTACAAGCTTTGCTTAGTTTGGGGTTAGATGGCGCTGTGTGAATAGTCCACACATTTTAATCATAACTATGATAAGAAAACATCGAAAATGAAAAAACTTATTGGTGCTTTGTTGATCCGATGCAATTAAAAGAATTCAAGAGAGAAGACTACAAAGCGCACAGTTGCATACTCTTACAAGTTCAAACAAACATTTTTATGTACATTAATAATGAAGCTGATGTTTATTTTCTTGGCTATATTGTTGTCTTCCTTCGCCATGTGATCTAATAATTACTCAGTTATTTTACCTGGTACCTACATAAAATAACTGAGTAATTATTAGATCACATGGCGATCTAATAATTACTCAGTTATTTTATGTAGGTACGAATCTACGAATAGGCCAACGTTAGACTGCAACACTGACCTGGCGACGATGCATAATCAAATGTTTTTTTTAACGGGCAATGTGCCTTTATCCTTTTTTTTTTTTTTTTAAATCATAATAAAAGGGCTTTGTCGCTGATGCGGTTATGCCGCCCTGGTCAGGTAAAACAAAAAATAATATTCTAATTTCTGATAAACACATAAAATAACTAATCTCTAACCGTAAGTCTGTACAATATTCTGGCATCATGCGAAAGTGGATCAGCCAATATGCGGTTACAACTGCTCACTTCACTCAAATCAACACCACAATTGTTTCGAGCGTTTGCGTTCCGGGCACATTCCATCAATATGTGATATACATCATCAATAACACTACAACTCTGACAGTTTGGAGAGGTAACTTTACGCATTAAATACGAGAACTTGTTACATGGAATGTGTCCGGATCTAAGCCTTAATCCTATTACAATTTCCTTTCTACTTAAAATGGAATTGTCAATCCAAGGAGAATCCATTGGGTGAGGCTGGATCGTATGGTACCAAATACCTTTCTCTCTTGACCTCTCATCAAAATATTCATGCCACATACTATGGCATTCTTTCTTTATTATAGGGATATAATTAGGATAAGAAGGTGTAATATTCATAGCAATACCATCAGTTACAGCTTGTTTTGCCAGGTTATCAGCTAATTCATTGCCAATAAGGCCAATATGGGACGGGATCCACTGGAGTATAATGTTTTTGGAACCATCTTGTAGCTTCAAAAGAAGCTTTAGTATTGTATATGCTACAGGTAATCCTCGAAAAGTCGAAGTACACCGAGCCAGGTGTTGAAGAGCGCTTTTAGAATCAGTCAGAATCACAACACTCGCATAATTTGTGGAGTCTATGTATGATAAAGCTTCTGCGATAGCTACAAGTTCCACTTCCATTATTGATAAGTTAGACTCAATTTTTAATTTGGCATAACAGTTAGTATAATTGTCAACAAAAGCAGCTCCAGCACCAGTATTATCTTTAGATCCGTCAGTGAACAGTTTGATAAAGTTTGTGTATTCCTTATTTAAATAGTCTATCGACATATTCTTCAAAGCTAGTGCATGGAACTGGCGTTTAGATTTCGTTACTCCCGTTATATCAAGCCTAATAAATTTTGACATATTTATGTTGCTTACCCATACGTCTAAAGAGAACATGCCTATTTGATCGCTTGCCTGAACGGGGCAAGAAGTAAAAGTCTGATGCACTAATGTAAGACAAGGTTTTTTTTTGTTGTTCCAATATCTGTTATGCGTCAAATCTGATAACTCTGAAATTAAATTTATAGAGGAGTTATTTAAAATCGATCTATTTTTAAACCAGAACTTTCCGCCTAGGTATCTTCTCCTTAAATATAATGGGGGCAAGCAAAGCTCGCACTCCATTACATGTATCGGAGTGCTTCTGATAAATCCCCCTACAGTTCTCATAGCTTGGTTTTGAATTTTGTCGAGCTTGGCCAAGTTGGTTTTGCAACAGTTGTCGTATAAGAAACTCGCGTAATCTAATCTACTTCGCAATATTGATATATATAATTTACGCAGGTGCTTTGGATGAACCCCCCAACCAGAACCTGATAATACTTTAAATATATTAAGAAATTTTAGAACTTTTGCAGATATTTCATTTACGTGTTTGTTCCATCTAAGAGAGCGATCCAGCCACACTCCTAGATATTTCACAAAGTCAACGTTTTCTAAATTTACACTATTAATTTTAAGAACAACATCATTTCTTTGATTACCTCTTCTAAATAAACAAACTTTACTTTTTGTGTGAGATACGTCTAAATTAATATTCCAAAACAGTTCACATATTCTATTTAACGCATTTTGAATTTGGTTTGTGGCTTCATGGAGGTTATTTGAAGTTACATAAAGAACATAGTCGTCTGCATATTGTGAAATATCCACACCTGTCGCGAGGGTTATGTACTTACATATTTCGATCGTTGCTATATTAAATAACAAGGGTGAGATCGGGTCGCCTTGTGCGATGCCTCGTCCTGTAGCTCTAGTTAACTTGTAGTCAGGGCTTTCAATAATAAGATTTCTGCTTCTAAGAAATTCCCAAAGGTAGTTACAAAACTTTGATCCTACGTTTAATCCATCCAGTGTAGTTAAAAGACTATAAATGTCAACGTTATTGTAGGCGTTATCAACATCTAGAAAACAGCCGATTGTAAAATGATCCCTAGAAAAGCCAAGTTGAATTTTAGTGACTAGATCTGTCAGATTATCAAGACAAGATCGACCTTTTCTGAAACCTTTAGTTTCTTCAGCAAATAATTTATTACTCTCCACGTGCCATTCCATTCTATGATTTAATATAGCATGAAATGTTTTACACACACAAGACATAAGAGATATTGGTCTAAGAGATGATACGGAATTAGCGTCTCGACCCGGTTTCGGGATAGGTATTATGCGAATATGACGCCACTGATTTGGAACGAAACTTAGTGATAAAAAGAGATTGTAAAGATTTAATAGAACATTTTTGCCGATATCAGGAAGGTTGAATATCATACTGTATGAAATTTCGTCATAGCCAGGTGCAGTATCTTTATGCTTAAGGCATCGCTCTAGTTCCTGAATAGAGATTTTTGATTCTAATTTTGAATTTAAAGACATAAACTTTGGGCGCGGTAATTCAACAAAATCAGGTGACAGGTTACATAGTAAAGTTTCAGCCATTGTTTTATCAGTATACGTCTTTGAATATTTGTATCCTTTAAGCCATCGCATTCTGCGCCACATATCACTCACCGAAGAAGTCTCACTCAAAGAAGAACAAACATCCCACCAATTTTTACTTCTAGCATTTCTTATGAACTTTTGAGAATCAGCTGTCTTTACTTGCAATTTGGTTAAATTATCTGGGGTGGGATTTTGTCTAAAATTGGTCAAGGCCAATCTTCTTTCAGCAACAGCTTTCGACAGCGTTGGTGTCCAATATGGCTTAGGGATAAATTTACTGTTTGGGTTCTGGCATATTCTGACGTATGGTATATGCTTATCAGCTGCTTCATTAATTATTGCAATAAAAGTATCATAAGCTGCTTGAAGATCGTTAGGTAAAAGTATAGTAGAAAAATTTTCTGTCAAATCTTCTTTATATTTGGTCCAATCAACCTTTTTGAAATTTCGCTTTTTAGTATAAATAGGTGTATAATTAACAGATGTAGAAATTTTAATCATTAAATGATCACTACCTAAGCATTCATTGGTTACTTTCCAATTAAACTTTAAAGAAATATCGCTGGATACTAGTGTAATATCGGGAGCTGATTGCTGTAAGTTACCATTAACCAGTTTAAGACGAGTCGGCGTCCCGTCATTTAAAGTGACAAAGTTATGATCTACTAATGAATCAAGAATTTGTAAGCCTCTGGCGTCTATTTTGTTTGACCAATTAGAATGATGGCCATTAAAATCCCCAATGATTAAAGCTTTGTAACTAGCCCTTGAAAAAATTATATCCCAGTCTGTGGAAGATGTGTTGACATGAGGTGGACAGTATACTGACATAACATGTTCAATATGTTCACAGTTTATAATTTTAACCATCAGCACTTCTATACCTGAGTTAATACATGGTGATGGACATACCTGAGCTTTAAGAGATCTATGTACCAGGATAGCTACCCCTCCATACGAGTCTGCTCTATCTTTGCGAAACACATTATATTCTTTCAGATTTAATGGTTCTTCTGAATTAAGCCAAGTTTCACTTAATGCAACTATGTGAACTTTTTCTTGACACAAAACTTGTTCAAATGCTAATAGTTTTGGTTTTATAGACTGAGAATTCCATTGAAGAATATTTAAATTGACTTTATCCATAATTAACTAAAGAAATTTTGCAAAAAAGGCACGTTTGGAATGTTATTAAACACCCAAGTCGTAATCCACTCCATACATATTTGAACTGCATTTTGAATCTTCTCCTTCATCGAACCACTACCCAGAAAAATAATATTTTTAAGTTTTGATAATAGCTGCGCAAATGTTATATCATTCCGCGACCTTCTGTTTTTATTATTACTGCCTCTTTGTATTTCTTCTGTATTTTCTCTTTCATTGCTCTCTTCGGAGTCTGATAAATTTTCTTCTGAAATAATTGGCGTTGCCTGCTTCTTTTTATTTTTATTTTTCTTGGAGATGTTTTTCTGTGTTTTTGGATCTTCTAGCTGGTTGAACCTCTCTTTACTATTTGACTTTGAGGTCGATGCAACTTGAGCGTAAGTGGGGTTTTCCTGAATCGGTAGTGTAGAATCGAAGTATCTTGGTGTTAAGGGGGTAATAATTGGTGGCAAAACAGGCTCCACTATGTTTGTAGGCGGTAAAGTAGGTCTGTGTTCGGGAATTTCGGGTGGCACATACATGTTCATAGCTTTTCTATAAGATACATTAAACTCTGCCATTAGTTCCCGGATCCTTTTTTCTCTTAGGTAGATAGGGCAGCTTCTATTCAAGGCAATATGATCATTTGTACAGTTAATGCATTTAAATATCATGGTCTCGCAGTTCGCGTGTTTTCCTCCACATTTTGGACAGTATATCCTTTTAGACGGACACATTGCATGAATATGTCCATATCGCCAACACCTTGAGCATTGGGTGACCGGAAATAGATATGGATCAACTTTAACCTTCATATCAAATATACATATATAGGTAGGCAAAAATGGCCCTTTAAATGCAACACGGACTGATTCACTTTCTGTCCAGCCTGATTCTCCCGTAGTTCTTCTTTTGAGCCGTTTCACGCCTACAACTTCGCTGTCAGGAGCTGTAATAGATTGTAATAAATCTAGCTCTGACAACCCTAACTCAATATTTTTGATTACCCCGTAAGATAATCCTACTTCATAGGGGCGTTGGAACCTCCACCCTAACTCTAGTAGATGCTGACAATTAGTGAGCTGTTGAGCACTAGTTTCGCTATTAAATTCCACTGCAACTTTACGCGGGTTAATATATTTTACTTTAGTAATATTACATATATTTTGGCTTTTAAATAGCTTCGCAAGAGCAAATTGCTTCGGGATCGTATCTGAGGCTGTTATGCAAATTTCAACAGTTCCTCTCATCTCCCTTAATCTCTCTTTTCTATTCCTTACTTGCATCCAAGTTTCTTCTTCCTGTTCCACTTCTCTTACTCTTTTTTGCGGTCTTTTACCAATATCAGTCATCTCCTGTTCATCAAAAAGCTGTGACGAGTTTTCATTGATTATTTCATTGGCTAAATTATCTTCACTCCCATGAGCAACACTTCCGCTCATGCTCAATGGTGCTTCCCCATCCGACATTAAATCCTTATCCATAATGAATAAGGTCTAAAATCACAAAGAACGACCGGCCTACCGGCCCGGTCGCCGTACGTAAACAACGAGATTCCTACAACTGATAAGACGAGCGCACGTCTATTCGCCACGAATGCAGGTTCGTCACTCGCCTTTATCCTGTAAACTAAGGTTGTCTGGAAGAGATCGCTTTAAGCGATAAGACCGCCCATTGCACTAGCAATTATAATTCTATTAAGTTTCTTTGTATATTTTTGTTTAGTTGGTGTACAATAAAGAGTTTATCTATCTATCTATCTAACTACTACAATACTAAAAACTAGTAAACTAGCTACACTATCTTCTACAAAGAACATTTTTGGACTGTATACTAGCCGCGTGGCCTTTAAACCAGCCCACTACCGCTAGGTAGCATACCCAAAATGCTGGCAGCATTGCCTCGTTGAGTTACAATGCTGATTCGTTGAGCCAAATAAGTGCCAGCATTCACTCGTCGCATCAAATGTTTAGGCATGTATACTTATATATATGTATACCTATAGTTGAAGTTCAAATACTTTACACTCCGTCAGAAAATAAAAAAATATTGAACAAAAGAGCAATAAAATGGAATGTGATGTTTTCTTTGCATTGCATATTTTTACAGCTTTACTTCGCTAAGGTCAAAACTCCCGGCCACGAAATGAAATTTAAAAATTCGACGTTTACGAGGCTCGTGGTTTAGAATGAGATACTGGCAAGCCATTTTAAAATAAAAATTGCTAGCTGCATTGTTACATTTTACGTCTATTTTTAGGTTAATTCTTTTTCGTTATTTTTAGTTTATATGATTTTAATTATTAAATAACACGTTTTAGGTACTGTTTTGTATAGGTAGGTACTAGATAATCTATTATGATTGTATTTGCGAAAATTCAAAGAAAGATTCCAGACTACTTCTATTTTCTTTGTAAGTCACTATCACTTTACAAAGTTAAATAAACAGTATGGACCCTCTCTACATTCTCCAGTTATTAAACTTTTTTCCTAAGGCAAAAGACAAAAAGGCTGAAGTAGGCAATAAAGCTAACGGGCGTTCTAATTAAAAACAGCGAAAGGGCATCGAGGGATGTCCCCACGACGTCAATCCCTAATAAACATTTAGACGAAACAAAAAGAGATATAAATTGTGCTATTTCTTGCTCCCTTGGTCATTGCTTATAGCCATCAGGGTAAAAGAGATAGCAAATATATTTTTTAATTAAGGCCAAACACTTGCGATGTGTAATTTTGTTTTAATTACACTTTTTCTTTTCAGAAATAAATTGTAGCGTTTTTCTGCAACTTTAACTTTTGTATTATTTTCATTAAGTGTTAAGAGTAAAATTCAATGTGAACTTGGGGATCATTGAGATGGTATATTTAAACAAAAATATATATATAACAGGATTTATCTTAACCAATTGTGCAATGACTTTGATTTACATACGCACATGAATTTTGGGAAACACATTAAAGAGTTTATTATCTTCTTAGAGTGCAATTAGATTATGGATGTTTAACTGTGCATTCCCCCCACTATATATAGGTGGACCAACGATCTGGTCAAAACCACGGATGCCGCGGAGTCGCTGGATGCAGAAAGCAAGGAGCCGCTCAAAGTGACGTTCTGTAGGAGAGGCCTATGTTCAGCAGTTGATATCTTCTAGCTGTTGATGATGATGCTGATGAACTCACTGGATCTTTCATATCGTGCACTCGTGATGGGATCAACGAAATTAAAGTAATTGCTGGTGTTTTGTTTTTTCAACTAATAATTTAATAAATATATCTACTTTCATTTTAATCACTTAGCTTGTAGCCGTAACCTCTCATGTAACGCCAGCCATAAATAGGTGCGTACTACCCTCACCCTTTTCAATATATTCAACTCGGGCCTCCATTAAGCATTGTTATCAAAACTAATTATGATAAAAAAGATAAAACGGTCTAAAATTACAGTGGGGACGTAAAATGACTCAAAGTCACGGGACAATATATGACCCTTACCTGATACGTAAGCGGACTATCACGGAAATGCATTAGGTAAATGCGAGTCGATTTCAATGATAGTGAATGTGATCAATAAATGTTTGATCATGCAGCTTGTGTGAGTCACTGGTGTGCTACAAACATTCAGCGACACAGGCGCGTCATGCGAAGCGGCAGCCTCAACAAGGTGAAACTATGTGTAATCGTGAAAGAGCGCATCCACAATTCCACATATTGTAGACACGTGGAAATCTCATACGACGCGATTCTTTCGCTCGTTTCTTCCACCTGCAAGATGTGAAATGATCTTTCTTCTGAGGTTTTTCCGCATAACTACAGTATGGGGAGCTTCAAGAATAGTGTTAAAAGTATCCTCTCTAAGGGTAGGCAACGCACCGGCAATGCCTTCGGTGTTGCAGATTTCCATAGGCGGGGGTGACCACTTACCATCAGGTGGGCGCCTGCATGTTTGCCACTCATCTCATAAAAAAAACATGCATCGCTGTTCGCGGTGATCGCAGCGCGGCCGTCTACGGCCAACTCGGCCGCGCCGCCACGCGCCGTGGCGTGGTAGCGATGGGTACCGAATGGCCGACGTTGACGCTTCACTGACGCAACATGACGCGCCGCACCGGTGTGGCTGAAGCTTTAATACCTACCTTACCTACCGGAGCAGTGTACTTTTCCTTAATGGACTGGATGACGTGCGCAGTGCAACGTCACGACAAACTTTATATTTTAAAGTTCCGAGTGGCACTGCAACTGTTGTGGGTGGTCGTGACACTTAACACGGTGAACGACTACCGTCTGTCGTCGCGTCATCAATTATCATAAAAAAAATGTTACACCAGCTATAATATTGGAGGATTCTCCCGTAGGATTTTTTTGTTAAGTTTTAGATATAGGTAGGTATATTATGAAGATTCTTTGAAAGTAATAAGTCGAAAAACATTGGGTGGGTGGTTACCTAGTCTTCTAAAGAATTCAGTCGGACCAGAGGGTTGTATACATAACACTTTGTTAGTATCGATTATTATGACTAATAACAAAAAGTTGTTCAATAGTTATACTCGAACTGGTTGCAAATTGGCAAAGTCTAAAAATTCATAATAAATTAAATTTGCAAAATTGAAAGTCCAATAATTATTTCCATTAAAAAGTTGACGAGAAACGACCACTTTTAACGATAAGTCCGCCCGCCCCTACTGTAAGTTAATTCGGTCTTTATGTTTCTCTTTTACTCTCTCTTAGCTCTTTATACATTCTGTTACTTTATCAAGGTTTCAATTTCCCTGAAAGTGGAATTCAAGTGTCACACTTAAAATAAACATGAGTCCATTATGTACTCGTTCTATTAAAATGATTTATCATCCGTAACATGTCACTCGCTCACACCACGAGTGACTCATTATCCTCATAAAGTCAATTCGACCAGCGTGAATCCTCATCTGCACCACTCCCTACAAATTAGACTGAGTGCATACGTGCCATAACGCACTCCAACAACTCACGAGTGAAAGGTAGTAAATGCGAAACTATATCTATCATTCAGAAAATATTACAATTTTAGGACTTTTTTTTATCCACTTGAATATTTATCACTTAGAAACATTCGATTCAACCAAATACTAAAATATACTGTGATACGGATATTTTGTAGCCTCACTAATAGTGTCAGTTATGGGTAAATATTAATTAGCTCACTGGCAGATTGCAACTGGTATGGTGACTATTTCAGCTCTTATATTTATCATCAGCCTGAAGACGTCTACTGCTGAACATAGAAATCCCCCATAGAGCACGACTTTGAGCAGCTGCTTGCCTCCTGCATCCATCGGCTCCCCACGGTTCTGACCAGGTCGTCGGTCTACCTAGTGGGGGGCCGGCCTACGCTGAGTCTTCCGGTTCGTGGTCCCCACTCGAGGACCTTTCTTCCCCATCGGTTGTCAGTTCTACGAACGATGTGGCCTCTTATGGCCTTTTATATTATGTATAGTAAAACACTTTTATTTACCGAGCCCGTTTAAAAACTAGTAAATAGTTAGTAACTGAAAATTTAAATATAACGTTAAGCACCATAAAGGAACACATTTTTAATTATTGTTTTGTTTGTTTCAGTTTTGTGAAAACGCAAGGGAAGCATGGAGACCGTCGTCCAATATTTACTCCTAGCCCTGGCTCTGACTTCTGTTCAAATATCCTACTCTGAAAGCCGTCTAAATGAAAAACGCAGAGATAAAACCGAGAGACGGTACCATGGCGCTCAAGTGAAAGATAACATATGCGAGATAACGAACAGAGAATCAAAAGTTCACTGCTACTGCGAGAATACAGAGGTAAAGACCGCGAAAAGGGCCGATTGCTGGGTATTCAACGGCGGGATTGACTTAAACGATCCAATTTGGAGCACTTTCAATTCGCAGCCCCATTTGGAAAGACTCACGTTCAATGTCAGGTCCGACGGCGCGCTCAAATTCATTCCCCTACACGTGATCCACCGAATGAAACGTCTGCAAAAATTGTATATACATTACGCCACATTGACTAAAATCGAGAAGAAGACGTTTTCTAACATGACGACGCTGCGTGAAATAACGTTAATGAACAACAAAATAATGGAATTAGATTTCTCGTCTTTCACGAACTTGCCTTCGTTAGTAAACTTAACCATAAAGGATAATAAGGTAATTGAGATACAGAGAGATGTATTTGTCGATCTACCGAACCTGCGGTCCTTGGATTTATCATTCAATAGTATCAACCTAGCACACGACGGATGTTTCGAACATCTGATCGTTCTCAACGACTTGATATTGGAAGCAAATTTAATTACAGTGCTGACCAGAGACACATTCAGAGGATTGGGCAATCTGACTAGATTGGATCTGAGGTCGAATAAGTTGTCGATGATCGGAGATCTGACATTCACTGAATTGTGGAATCTGAACGAGCTGCTATTGGATAATAATGAATTGAGATATCTATCTGAAAGGGCGTTCGACGGTCTGGCGTTGCTTCAGAAATTGTCTATGACGGGTAATAAATTGAAATCCATCAATGAAGGGCTTTTGGAAGGCGTGCGTGGACTAGAGTTATTGGATTTGAGGAACAATGACATCGAATATTTTACTTACGAGACTATCAAGCCTATATTGGAGAACTTGAAGATGAAGAACTCGGTTTTATACCTGAGTGGTAAGTCAAAACTAAACTAGGTGAAACTAAACAATATAGTAGTAATTGCATATTTTTTCAGTCATAATCCATAATAGCTCCCTAGCAACTGGACAAATTCTCAACAATCAATCTTGTACCATACCCATAGAAATTGCAACTAATATTCTAAATAATTAAATAACGATTACAATATAAAATACTGTACACAGCACACATTACTTAACACGGACTACAGACTTCAATTCAATTTATACTTTACACGAACAATAAGCATTGAAATGAATGTCCTCGTTCAATCATTATTTACGGTTTATGTTTGTAACAAACGTGTGATTCCGTAAATAACATAAAGGAACATGTACTTATAAAGCACTCATATGGAAAGATAAATAACTATATTTTGCAAACAATGGGGCACTCCCTGCAGGGCTGTAAGCCCTTGCAAAGGACCCCTCTATATTAAAGACAATTAATGGGTGTAACAGCCAGCACAGTGCGAGTAGGTACTGATGTATGCCAATAGAAGGGCACAGTACGTAATCTAGTTGAATTTATGTTGGACGTTAAGCAATAGTCAAAATATAGAGATGTCAACTCTATGTCCCGCCAGTCATATAAGCAGGAATTAGCAAGACTTATACCTACGTATTTTATGCATTCTGAAAGCTTTTGAAGAATTATCTTTTTTATGCTAAAATGGGCATACGTTTGACAACGTCTCACCTGATGGTAAGTGACGAAGTTATCTAAAGTGCAGCACGTTTGCCCATGAGATGCTCATCTTGATCCAGGTTAAACCCAGGAAGAAATACTGTTTCTGGAAGAGAATTCCATTCCTTGGCCGCTCGGACTATGAATGACTCAGCAAAACGCTTAGTGCGAGTTGGTGGTACACTTACGACGTAAGGATATAAAGAATCACTAAGCCTTTTAGTTTTATGATCCAAAAAGAAAATTACATTACTACGTTGAACTAAAAATAGAGCATCTCTTATTAGAGGCACAGTTTTTATCCATAATCCAGTGTTCCCATACACTACGAGTCAAACTAGCTTATACTTACCGTTAAAAATACCATTTAAAACCATGACAGTTTAAGTACTGCATGGATTAAATGTACCGTCCTAAATGGACCCTTTATCGAATCAGCAATGACGTAATAACTCGATTTAGCGACAATACAATGTGTTTTTATTATAATAAACAGACATAACGTTTCTCATAGGGATGGTTGCGACTTTTTCATGATAATAGACACGTGTTTAGGAAACCCTTATTTATGGTGATACTGTATTCTGGTCACGATCACGAAATACTTGCTTCCATTTTATTTTTGTCACTGTTTCTGCACTATGCTATATCTAAAATTTTGGTAGCACACATTACTAGGAAAAATGCGAAGCTTTAATATTTTAAACATAATGGAAAGGTTTTGAAGTAGAGAGTTTAAATATTGTAGTTTTATTTAAACTAATATTCGTTGAAATAGTAATACTCACGTCAAATTCAATATGTTTCTATGAAAGATTCTAACTATATCATACAAATTTTCCTAGGTTAAACTTAAAATGGACTGAGTAAAACTAAATTTCAATACTCAAAAGGTTCCAAAGGTTATAAGATGCACCTGTAATGTACACTCTTTGCTGAAAATTATTTAAATTTCCAACAGCACAAAGTCTTATAAGTTTTCCAGAATATTTGGGATACAAACTCGTTCGAGCAAAGAAGAATTTATGCAGTGAGCGTATAAATAAACTGGTAAAGTTTTAAGATTTAAGTTTAGGAACGCGTAACATTCAAGCACAACTTAATCCTCTTTAACTAGATTAAAATTTTAATTTAATGTAGAAGGAGAATTTTTTAAATCAAAATACTAATTCTGGATGGTCTTATAAGATGTAAAAATGATTTACATTAGGAAACAGAACTGCATTTAAAGCACTTTTAGGTCGATGACCCTAAAAGCTTTAACTTAAAGAATGTAATCTGTACGACTTTTATTGTTTCACAAATGAATAGCATCCAACAGGGATATAAAAGACTTTGAGATGCTCTAAATTTAAATTATTCATCTTTTACAGGTAACAAACTAATCTGCGACTGCCGTCTATCTTGGATCCAAGTTCTACGCAATGAAACCAAAAGCGAACCACTGCGACCAGCTCTTGATGATGTCACTTGTTCTCCTAATCCTGAACGAACCGCAAGTCCTTCTAACGAAGTAATATCTGAAAACCCTGATGAAGCAGAACAAGTTAAAACTGGACAAGTTTACGAAATAGAACCTAATAGTGAAGTTCTTACTGATAAAAATGAATACGATGATGCATCAAGTCCATATAAAATTGAACCGACTGTACAACCAGTTGTTGCTAGTCAAGTAGCTGTAGTAGACATGCCTCTAGAATTAATGCCTTGTCAAAGAGAATTAGTCCAAAAAGGTGAGGATTCTTTAATGCTTTCTTCAAAAGACGAAAGCTACTGGCAATCAAGTTCAAGTTTCAAAGCATTGTCAAGTGTTTCCCTTACATTATCATTAGTATTGGTAGTCGTATAAGTGCAAACTAATATGAACTCTATGGGATCAGTGATTTCTGTGTGATTGCGCTTGTAAGATATTGTTATAAGAGTCAATTTTGTAATTTTTGGTAAGTAAAAAGACTGGTATATTAAATTATTCTGTAGTTAGAATAGGTAAGACCAGTGATGTTATTGACGCAGCATTTTGCATTAAGAATAATATAATTAATAGTTTAAGGAATAACGTAATTATAGCTGTTGTAGGTAGCCATATAGGTATTACTACAACCACTAAATAGTTACCTATAACCTTTTGCGCTAAAATTAAGTCGTTTAATAGGTAAGATAATGTTTTATCTAATTTAATTTTATCATCAGCTCTGAATGTATAACTTCTAATTAAAACCAATTTTCAGTAGCATATTTGACTGGATAATGGAATTCACGATTTGGCAAACTTAGTGTAGGACGCCTTTCGATTAATAGAATGATGATATACATAAAAAAAAATACGCAATGTGGCTAGCAGTTACTGCTACAATAGCTGGATGAGTAGAGCTGAAGACCAAGTTCTGTGGCGTGCTCCTCATGGAGAAACCTCTAGTAGTTGAGCAATTCTGACGATGATAATGATGATTTAATACCTTGAAATGAATGATGTCAGTATGTCCAAATTAAATTTTCAATGTAATCAATAGATGATAACAAAATTGACAATTTATGATTATTTTTAAAATGTTGACTAAATGAAATATAACGAAGTACCTACCTACTCAATAATACAGTGATGTTCAATATTGTTTGTTCAATACTTCATCGTCATCATCATCATCATCAGCCCGAAATACGTCCACTGCTGAACATAGGCCTCCCCCAAAAAACGCCACTTTGGACGCTTATCATAGGGAGGATTTGCCATAATCACCACGCTTGGCAGGCGGCTTGGTTATCGCAGAAGATTTTAATGAGCCGAGGAAAATGGTGCTGCTCATTCCCGGGATATTCCCTTAGCTGGCTCTTACGGCACCAACGAGAAGAGATAGAGTGGTCCTATTTGCAAACCAGAACCACACAGCTTAAATACATAGGCATTCTTTATTGTAAATCAATTTTCCTTAAATATCGACATTGTGTAAATGAATAAAGTTATTAGTATTTTTATAAGCATTTCCATTAAATACATATTTGCAGATCTCGTTTGTTGTAATATAATTATAATTATCATAATAATCACTTTATTAAAATGCTGTAAATATAGGGAGTAAGCATTTGGATGACATTGAAATAAATGATTTTTGGCTATGATTGCACAAAATTATTCTTATTTCCTATGGTAAATACACTAATTGGAACTAACACAGTATATTAAAATGAACAACAATGTCGATTCCTTGTCGTATTCAAGCTCAACTAATTTAAAATAAGTAATTCTTCATCTTTTTCATTTCCTTTTATCAGAAGAGTACCACTATACATTAAGCTAAGTCACAGAATATGATTCAGTTGAGCTTTAAAGAATGTAATACAGAATCAACACCGATCTCAGAGAGAACAGCATCTTGATTCACAACCCATAGGAAAGGTTCAAATGCGGAAGATTTCGAAGCAAGATATGATGGATTGTGATGTGAATCAGGCTGCTAAACGTCTAAAGTAAGCTTAATGTATGATGGTAATTGAACCGCACTAAGAAGTGACCGGTTAGGCCCCTGAAAATGAGGTACTTACGTATTTGCATCTGGACCAACCACTGAGTTCAACCTGGTTACATAAAAATACCACAGCGCTGAAACACGACTTGAAGCGGTGCCAATTATAGTCGACCGGATAAACCTGCGTACTACAATTGGAAGAGATCGATATCCAGCACCGTAAGTACTAAAGTAGACAAAAGTTACACAAGAATATTCGTAACTAAAAACACCGCAGGAGAACTAATAAAGTGACCGATATAGGTAGCTCTTAGAATTAGCAAGTTAAAATGGCAGTGGGCAGGCCATATCGCTCGTAGAACTGACAATCTATGGGGAAGAAAGGTTTTCGGGTAGAGACTACGAACCGGAAGACGCAGCGGAGGCCAGCCCCACTCGGTAGACTGGCGATCTGGTGGAAAACGTGGGAGCCGATGGATGCGGGAGGCGAGCAGCCGCTCAATGTGGCACTCTGGGGGGAGGCCTATGTTCAGCAGTGAACGTCTTCAGGCTGTTGATGATGATGATTATGATAATGATTCGTAACTATACACTAAGTATTCTTGCATCATTTTGTTCTTTTTTATGTACGAATAGGCCTACGTTTGATTGCGAAATTGCGACTCAGCTGATGTTAAGTGACGATGCAGTTTAAGGTGTAGGACGTTGTCCTATGAAGAGTAGATTCACTATAGTCCAAATTATATTAGTGAGGAAACAAGGAAACCGGGAGTAAGTTCTTTTCTCTAGCAGCTGTATTTAAGATAAATTTCCGCGAAATCACGCCTGAGTCAATCCAATTTAAGTACTAAGTTGGTACTAGAGTAGTAGATTAGTAGTAGAGTCATTGTGGAATTATAGAACCAACCATTAAATCTTTCTTCTTCCTCTATATCTGAAAATTGGCTGTCTCATAATGTTCATCGTTCGAAGCAGCTAGCCTGAAGGTGCAAAAGACATTTTACTTTCCCAATCAAAGTGTTGGTCGCAAAACAAATGCAGAATTTTTTAAGGTTGACCATATTTTCGATGACAAAAGTAGGTCCATGATAATCACATTACGCATTGTATTACTATTATCATGTGTCAATGACGTGACAAACTCCGGTTCCCAAAGGAAAACTGTATTATAATTCAGTATCATTAGCTAACTTAGGTAATCAGTCCGGAATAGTTTACAGCCTAGTTGTGGTACGACGGAAGCTAGAGGAAGCTACTCAATTTTGATGTCATGTAAACTTTAGGCACATGAACTTGAATATATTAAATTTCCAGTATATATTTTGCTAATATTAAGTAACTTCTAGCTTACTACATTTTTTTTACCTTTAAATAGGAGGAGTTTGTTTATTATACTTATTTGCCATCGTCATTTATAAACCGGCTTAGAAATTTTTTTTTCTTTTTGTTGAAACGATATATTTTCTGATTGGTCGCATAGAAAATCATCAGAATCCGTTTAGTAGTTTGGTTTTCAAATTAAAGTAACTGGAAAAATCTATAATCTACACTAAGTGTGACCAATCTTGACCTATAGAAGACTCGTCGACCACGTTTCATCCACACCAGGTTACTTACTACGTCATATCATACTCATAATTAAGTTTGATTTTTTTCTTGGGTTTGTGCATCCGTCTTTCTAAGTGCACCCACTTAATTATTATTTTTATTACCTATCTATGGAAACTTCAAAGACCTTTCCAAACGTCTGGTCGAGGCAACACGCGACCAAAATGCTGGCCTCTACTTCGGCCAAAGGTTGAGCATTGCCATTCAACGTGTCAATGCTGCCAGCATATTGGGCACGTTGCCTACTGGTAGTGATTTGTTAGATTGGGTTTTTGATTTTGTATTATTTAGCTTATTAGGTTAGTTTTGTATTATATTGTTAATTTTATAGTACTAGTGTGGTAGTAGTTTAGACTTTTGTTTATTAAATAGAATAAATTGGAAACTTGTAATTGGCCTTCTTTATATGTTTATTTCTCTATACTTGTACCTAGCTGTAAGTTTTCTAAAAATTTCAAAATAAAATAAAATAATAAATAACTGTACCTACATACACATATATACTGAAAACAAGCTTGTTTAATAAGCGGATAATATATACGCATGTTATTCGTCTCAAGAAACACGACCTCGAGAACAAACAGGTGTCATAAAACATCGTGTTTCTTATACAAGAAGCGGAAAACATTTGTCATGAAAGTAATTATGTGCGACTTATCCTTGTAACACCTACTCTCACGGACACATAACGAGAAACAGTAATAGCTGCCTGTCTAATAAGTGTTTTGGAAATTACGTTTGGCAATTGTTTTCACTCAGCTGATCGTAGTCGACATCAGACTGAAGACGTCTACTGCTGTACTTGCCCCTTGCATCGACCTTAGTACCTTATCACTTAAACTGTTATAAACATTGTGTTGCGGAGGAATAGTGATTTAGTGTATTCTTTCTTTCTATTGAGTTTGAAACGAGCAAAGATAATACAAGAGAAAACAATTCCGCTGCTATATGCAGTTTTTTTTTTTTTTTTTTTAAATTTAATTAGGTCCGCCAACAGTAGAAACATGAACTAACGCTAATGAATCTTGCTTATGATATCTAAACTACATGCTCAACCTATTACAGGCAAACACCGCATGTTCCAATAATATAATCTGTATAAAGTGTGTATAATACTGTACATGACGCTATTGTTAACCGGTAAAGGTGAAAAAACAAGAAGTAGAAAATGTAACATCATAACCGTATTTAATGCCAAGGAGAAAAAGAATAGACCACAGTTTTAATTAGTAAGGGGGTGAAATTTGAGTCTTAGCGGTAGTTTATCCTAATTTTAGTTCTACGTTAGATCCCACTTCGTCCTAGTAATGATTTTCAAAATATTTTTGTACGGAATCTGCACTCGCTCTTACAATGGTAAAAAAGCATCAAGATAATCAAGAGTTTTCGTTGGAAAATTGTTAAGTTGTGGGCGAGACCGCATCACGTTTCTAGTGTTGAATAAAATAAATCAACGGCACGCAAGATTTACAAAAGAAAAATATAAGCAAACCTACTTCACAGTCAACAAAAATCTTGAAATCTGCTTACTGAGACTTCTTTATTTCAAGCTCGCAGCTCCATTTATCAAGGCAAGCGCCTCACATTTACCAAGACGTCTGACGTAGCTAAACTACAATTTAAAACACAAAAGAGCGGCAACGAAATAACTTAATTTAGATAAAGCCGATTACCTCAACAATATACACTACTTTGTAGACAATCTCGGACTGTTATCCCTAAAAACGTTGAAACAAAAGAGACGAAGACAAAAACGCGAAAAAACTGGGTTTTTTTAAACAGCGCAATGTAAAAACGCAAAAAAGTGTAGATGAAACTCAGGGCCCTAAAATGTTCCCGAGATAATAAGTGCAAGTATTTTACTTCGGTTGCGCGACACCTAAGCCCCTACTTGTGGTTTTCGAAGACTGCGTAAAGTTAAGATACTATTTTATTAGTGGCACTTTGAGCAGATAGCTCTAAGTCTTATTAAGTAGCAGGATTCTTTGTGACTTGAGTACTGGAAAGTGAAAGTATTATTACAACGTTTTGACTTTAATGTTTTAAAATGAGAATGTTTTCAAAATGAGTATAAAATGAAGTTCTCACTTAACTACAGTAGATACTTTAATTAGCTAATTTCTGAAATTTCGTTGTGCGATTTGACCTTTATATAAAAGTCCCAGAGTTCACAAAAGCGCCAAAGTTCACTTTTAAAGATACACTCAAAAAAGTGACATGATATTTGTAGGTAAGTACCTACGTTATTCTCGACGGTGAGAATCGTAGAGACGCCCAAAAGCACTTACGTAATTCGAGTTGCTATCGAAAACTCCAAGTAAAGTGTGTCGTCGTGATTCCCATCACACGAATGTTAATGCTGTGCTTCGAGATGGCTACCATTTGCCGTTATTACATCTCTTCAGAGTATCTCTATCAGGCAGAGAAATGAGTTTCTAAATAAGGCGTTTTGTCACGTAAAGCGGTTACCAACGTATAGCTGATGGGTTGATGAACTGGCGAAAATGGGTCGACAGTTCGGAGTTGAAAGGATCGAGTTATGTTGTGTCGTTTATGGCTCATTTGGTTGAAACATCGATGTAAACGACTTATATTTTGCAATTTCACAGGAAATGTATTTAAAATATTTTTAATTTTGTGTCGTATTTATTCATGCGTTGTTCAATTTAGTAGGTACTACTTTATAAAACTACTTAGTTTTAGTTTTATGAGATACCGTTACCAATTCTTAGTGGTTAAATGTCTACCAATCCATCTGCTTTAGATATTTTGAATATGATACGATTGGATTTTGAAATGAAGAATCGGTTTGTTGTGGAGCACGTCGCCATTCGCCAAATACATTCGCTGTTTTTCTTGGTTTTCATTTTATATCGAACAATTTCTCGTCTGGTGTCAATTCGTAACATACGATTTGAATGGATCGAACATGCTCTATCAATGGAATTAATATCAGATCAGTCAACGCTTATTTCAAATATCCCTCCCTTAAATAGCCATATTTTCCAATCAGCCTTTTGCATTATTCAAATCGTCCATCATTAAATCCAGTGAAATAATAAACCTAAAAGCTTTAGCAGTGCTATTAATTGCCAATGATTCAATGGAGCACTCCGTTGAATTCCCGACGATTAATATTGGATAGCACGAAGGAGCATTTTCAAGTGTTCAATTTGCATCGGGAGACGGTAATTTTAGTTAAGTCTTTGTTTGATTGGTGCAAGCAATGTCTTAAGATTTTAAGGTGGTTCTAAAACATTAATACTGGTTGCAAGTACTTTTACGTAGTACCTAATACTATTTTATTCTGTGCAATGTGTGAGATTTTCAGTGCTTTTGGTCCAGCTCTTTTAATGGGGGTCTTTGATAGACCAACTCTTGACCATTGTGCCAAGTATTGCTGTCAGGTTTAAATAACTATTTGATAGTTGTATATAATAATGATTACCTGATTAGATGAGACAATCGAAAGTTTTGATACCTTCCCTATTTCTGCCAACGGATTTTTTTTAAGAATAGAAAATTTATATTTTAGGGGTACTTCAGGGGGAGTAAACCAATTTCCGAGTCCAATGTAGACTAATCTCACAATACCTTATTTTATTAGTTATTATTATCTAGTATGTCCAAAAAATTTTTCATTTAATTTTTAACTAGCAAGTAGTACGTATTTTTCCTTTTAGCATTTTATTTAAATGTTGGTGTAATATTTTCTGGATTTCAACATAATTATCTGTATAATAATTTTACAAATGTGTCAAATAAAACAACTAAATAAATGTGTATGTAATAATATACCTATAGTAAATAATACGTATGGTTACATCGGTGATTATCTTCCACCACAATTAAACATAAATAACGAATGTAATAGCTATCCTGGCAATTGTCAACTGCGATCTAATAGTATAACAGTAATTGGTCGTCAATTATTGTTTCAAGTTATAATTGCAGTGTAATTAGCTACGGCTCGAACTTTAAATGGACGGAAAAGTTAAATGGAATGCTGCTACGGTAATTAAATAATAAATTATAATGATTAGGAATTTGAGTAGTATAACTAAAATAAATCTGTGCATAAGTGAAATGCTCGCATTGAGTGTCGGTTAGGTTAAAATCACGGATGTACAGACTACGTAATCTTATGTACGTAGTATGTTGAAAGATAGAGGGATAAAGATGATTTATTTTTTTAAACTAACAACTACAATAATACCATCTACTGACTACTAAAAGCTATAAGCTAGCTACACTACATACCTACTACAAAAAACATTTGGACTATGTGCCTGACACGGTCCCGTGTGGATCAACATTCATGAAATCTAACGCATCGATTTGATATTGATAATAACTACAAAAATGCGACAACTACTAAGTACTGTACATATTTAAATTAATATAATTAAGTACTGTTATTAATTACTACATACAAAAAAAAGAAAAAAAAAAAAACAGTAAAAAAAAGTAAAAAAGTTGAGTATCAAAATCATTAGTGCCAACTACGTGAGGCGCCGCAGCAAGATTCATAATTTTCAATAAAAAACTACTTTCATTTGCACTCTTTACTTTTAATAATAATCAATAAATGATGTGTACTCGCATGTGTCTAATTTATGCTAATGAATTCAATTGCATCCTGTATAGATGAAAGATTTATTTATGTTCCTACATCAAAACGATAAACAATGTAAAACGAATGCTTTATGTAATTGGACGATGCGAAGTTTTTCTAAATAAATTTTCTCCTGATCGGAACATTGTTGTCTTTCCTTGTTTACCTAGCGGGTAAAGCAGGAGGGTAAGGTAGAAGAATAACCTACCAAGTGCGAGTCGGAATCGCACACGAAGGGTTCCGTACCATTATCTATAAAAACGGCAAAAAATCACGTTTGTTGTATGGAAGCCCCCTTAGATATTTATTTTATTCTGTACTTCAGTATTTGTTCTTATAGCGGCAACAGAAATACATCATCTGTGAAAGTTTCAACTGTCTAAGTATCACGGTTCATGAGATACAGCCTGATGACAGACGGACAGACAGACAGACAGCCAGCGGAGCCTTAGTAATAGAGTCCGTTATACCCTTTGGGTAAGGAACCCTAAAAACTGCCTTGTATACCGCCGTCTGAGGGATCTGGATGAGAAAACAGTCAAAAACTAAAACCTACAGTAACATCATTTTGTAATAGATATAATAAAAAAAATTACGCGCGTCATTCAACAGGAAATGCGTCTCGCTTGTAATATTATCCAAGAGGCACCCTCTGTATCCAATAACAAATCACATCGAAATCACGTCTTCCTTCCAATATTTTCACACCAAAAAGCAGCAACACGTCTGTAATAAATGACCACAACGGAACGTCACACAATATTTCAAAGATGTCAATACCATACAAATACAATTGCCGCCCTAAATGTACACTTGTTTAGAAAAGTAGTAAAAAAGTTATACATTATTTAATAGATAATATTATGTTTAATTTAACATGGCTAGTACACTATACTTAAAGGTGTTGTAAGTGGCCATGACGCTTAACACCAGGCGAACGACTAGCCCGTTATGTCATTCCTTAACATAACAAAGAAAAGACACAACGGTTTTTTATTTAGTAACATAATATTGTTTATCTATTTTAATGTGTTTAAAATATTAAAAATGGGCTGCTTTCACTCTATAATATAAGCATACCGATTCCCAACCCATCGAAAACGTTTCGATTCTAAATCTACGCTCTCTGTCTCCTTCATCCTGAATGTAGGTGACGGAGACGGACAGCGTCGAAACTTTTTCGATGGGTTAGGAATCTGGGTGAAGGTTTTATTAAATAACATTTATATCAAGAGTTAGTTAAAAGTCATTTTAAAACAATTATTGAAGGAACTATTCAATATTTTTACTACACACATAATAAGCAAAAAAAAAGTTACAAAGCAAAAAAAAATCTATCAAAATTCACAGCTTACGCTTAGCTTTACTAAAAACCCTAATAAATGTACAAAGTGCTTCTTAGATTCTACATTTAACACACATTCTCAATTTATTTAAAAAAAATGATTCTGTTATTATATGCCAATCTATTATTATTTTATCATTATTATTTTATCAATATTTGTTCTCGAGTGTACTCGCCATTGTTAGATCCCCCATTCGCATCACCATTGTGTTGTAACAGCTCAATATTATTCGGAGTACAATGGTAAATGATCTTCAAACAGTATTAAAGTGTCCAATGTTGAATCGAATTACATTTTTTGGGTATTATTGGAGGCAACCAATCAAGTATTTAATGTGGGGTAGGAATCCTGTGGTCGGTTTGTTTTGCATTGGGGAACTGCCGCTAAGTTACATGGTACCACACGATTTGTATTCGACATACTAGGGCAGCGTATAAAAGGTAATACATGACTGTAGGTGTAGTAGATTAGAGGTCCACGTTTTGTTTTCGATTCGGGAATAGTTCCTCTCCAAGGTAGTTTAGTGCGTTTCATCTCCAATGTTATCATCATTTATTTTTAATTGTGATAATCACGTTTTTAACGCGTTTAAACTGTTTAATTTAAAACTACAATTATATATACTATATATTCGCGTACTAGCAAGTAGAAATTTCAATTAACTTCAATGTAGACTGCTAAACGATTATAGTGTTTAATATTGGTACTGTGAGTATATAGACAGAAATCAACCATGTAATTTCCGATTATCGGTTTGGCAAATCCTATAAATAATAGTCTGTATTCGCATGATACTAAAATTGGAGGTTGTGAAATACTAAATATTAAATATCAAGCGATAGTTTAGGAAATTCACAAATCAACGTTTGCGATGCAAACCAGACAGCGCCAACACACTGACAATTAAAGTGAAACATAAGAATGAGTAAAAAAATTATATACAACTAATGCTATTACCATTACTGGGAAAATGAGACTTTATGACATCTCACAGTCTAGTAGGTACATCTTATTCCGAGACTGTGCTTATATCTCAAGATGACGTGCGCAGTGCAGTGTCACGCAAAACCTTAATGTTAGAGTTCCGAGTGGCACTGCAACTGTTATGGGCAGTCGTGACAACATCAGTTGAAAGATTAGCTTGTCACGTCACTCAGTAACAAACACAAAAAAAAAACAAAGTATTTTTATACAACAAAGTAGAATTAAGAATTAAGTTCACAACATACAAGTTAGGTACTTACCCTTTTTGATAAATTCAAAATTGTATTTTTGCTCGACCTTTGAATGTCGATACGTCTTTATCGCGGGTTTGTTATAAGCCTTACTTTCCACGTAAAGCCATGCCAGCGGATATTGGAATTCTGCGTGCAAATCATCCATCCATATCGTGTGCAATACTTGTTAAAAGGGATTGAATAACGTAAAAGTGCCAGTAAAGCTATAGTGAATAGTCCGGTTAAAAAGACAGAAAAACTGAAGACAGGCTGATTATACACAATTTTTTTTTTCAGTTGTTCTCTAAATTTAAAATTTCGAAGCAGATGCTGTCTGAAAGCGTGGTCATTTCACTGTTTTTTTTTGTCTACGATATACTATTCCTGAACATTTTTCTAGATGGCTTTTTCTATATTTGGTCATTTTTATAGTTTGATGTTTCTATACCTGGTAATTTTTCTAGTTGTATGTTTCTACACTGGGACGGTTTCTGATTGGGCGTTTTTATGTGTGTACATTTTTAAGCTCTTCGACATTTTTCTTTATTGACATAATCTCTAATGACTCTCTTCTCTCTTCTAATGTCTGTAAATCGTAGAGATGTTATGACCTAATATTATGTACTTGTAGTAGTAGTAAAATGATTCAAGTAAAGTCTGTGGGGCTTATAACAGGAAAAGAATATTAGTCTTAACTATTTTTATCGTCTTCGGGTGAAACAGAATACCGGTTCAATACCGTAAAATTAACACGTCCATCTTTGTTAGTCTTGGTTTGTTAAAATTTTCATTTGGAGAATTGTTATTCATGCAACAATTTGTTTGCAAATGAAAAACGAATGCATGAATGTGAAGAATCTCGTTTATGAAAATGTTGAGTGTTGTGAAAGTGGGAGCTTCGTTTGTGAGTGATTATATGTACCTATTCTATCCACATTTCTTTTTGTGAACAGAAATTTTTGAAGAGTTTTACCATTACTGACACCTGACTGCAATATCGAGTCAAACGTCGTCTTCATCAGCATCAGCCTTATTAGCCTATATTCTTATTACTTCATCAGCATCATCATCATCAAAAGCCTTGAAGACGTCTACTGCTGAACATAGACCTGAGCCCGACTTTGAGCGGCTGCTCGCCTCCTGCATCCATCGGCTCTCAGAGGTTTTAACCAGATCGTCGTCGGTGCCCCTAGTGAAGGGCTGGCCTACTCTGCGTCTTCCGGTTCGGGTCTTATTGTTTATCCACTGCGAATTTGGTTTCTCCGATATTACGGTACTAGCTTGGTCTTCAGGTCTCGTATAATTAAAAACACCTGATGATTTGAAAAAAAAAAACAGTATTAAGATGTTGTAAAAAGTTTGTGGTCTTGACCAATTATTTTACAGAAAAGTCTTGTTGGAACGAATTTTGCTACTATTTTCCTTGTCAAGCATTGATAACTGGAACTTCGTAAATAAAAGTCGCCTAAAATATAGGCAAAACAAAAAAAACGATATTAAGGAACTACCATAGAATTCTACTCCTACTATTATTATAAATGCGAAAGTTTGTGTATATAGGTGAATGTTTATTAGCATTAATTTGGTTGAGTATTGTGTTCAGTAGTTACAATTATTAAATTACTGAACGAGGTTAACAACCCAAATACTCAACCAATTTTGATGAAATTTGGAATGCATAGCTTATACGCCGAATTAACACGTAGGATCACAAGCTCTTCTCATCTGCGGGTGAAACCACGGGGAGCAACTAGAAAATAATAGTACAAGATTGTAAACACTATTAAAAATTCAAAACTAGGTCACGCGTCAAAAGCACCCATCGCATTCGATCACTGAATCCACTTCATTCAAACCAAAACGAAATCTCGCTGGTTTAAGCCGCCACCCATTTCAAAAGCGAACCTTTGTCCACGTGCAATCCGCGTAAAACGTGGCTGCAGGTGTGTTCTCCGCGCAACGCTACTCTTCATCGGGTGCCTTTCATAATTTGAAGCATTAGCGTGCGGTTTCACTGATGCGACTTAGATAACGTACTGAATTTGAAACTAAATGGTAATAGCACTGTCTGCTGCTCACATAAAAATAAAAGTGGGTGTGTAGCTATTTTTACTAGTACCTATTTATATATCTGTGTAATAATTTTCTAAATTCTGTGTTGTTTTAACCATAACTTAAAAATAGTTTTAAGGCGCGGTGTAAGCCCAAACAACACATTTTATACAAATTATAAATAGCCAGACTGGTGTTCTAAAGCAAAAAACCAGATAAAATATTTATTTGATATCCATATTTCACGTTATCTACAAAAATAAACCCGCAAAATTAATACATTTTTATGCGCAGACCCAGCTTGACATGAAATTATTGATCTGATATTTTCAACTTTAAACAGAGCGCTATAGAAACCCCGTCAAAATAAACGTTTTACGACACGGCCTTAATAATAAAACCAATGTAGGTACAGCTATTGTTTCATATTAAAAAACCTACCGCTAATATTTTATCGCACAGCTGGGTTAGCATGGACGGTAGACAAAATTGTCTTTCCCCGTTATACGTCACTTTTTTCATACTTGCTTGGAGTAAAACAGGGGTAAAGACATTTTGTCTACCGGCCGTGCTAACCCTGCAGGTGCAGCTAAGCGGCGCAGCAGTAAGACAGTGGCTTAAGTCCTGTCAACACGCCTCCGCTGTCGCGCCATGTAAATAATAAAGGCAAGGCTTCCCTTGCCACCGAGACGTAAATATATGTACAGGGTACTTTTTATTACAACCGTCTAGTGTTAGGTGGAAGTCTCTTTTGACGTTTCAGGGTTCTGTACATTCTAGATAATTAGTTCTCCTTTTAGCACTTTCGTAGTTGTATAAAAAGGATAGGGAGGGTTTCCTCACTATTGTAGTCAATTGTTTTTTCTCTAATCTGAGAGTTTCCTTTTGATGAGTCTTCAATCTCTGACTGTCTGCTTATAAGTATAATATTTATGACAGTCATTTATCTATTATATCTCTCAAAGGTTTCGACATGAATAGTTCTGAAACTTTTTCACCTTTACTCCAATTTATGGAATTTATAATAGTTTTTCTTATTTCTGCAAGGTATCATTGTCTGGACTTGCAAATTGTTACCTATGTAGGTCATCATCATCATCCTGAAGACGTCCACTGCTGAACATAGGCCTCTCCCAAAGAGCGGCACTTTGAATGGTTGCCTCCTGTATCCATCAGCTCCCCACGGTTCTGACCAAGTCGTTGGTCCACCTAGTGGGGGGCCGGCCTACGCTGCGGCTTCCGGTTCGTGGTCGCCACTTCCCCATCGGTTGTTAGTTCTAAGAGTGATGTGGCCTGCTCCACTGCCACTTCAGCTATATCGGTGGCTTTATAGTTCTTTTGCGGATCTCCTCATTTCGGATCTTGTCGCGCAAGGATACTCCTAGCATAGCTCTCTCCATAGTCTAAGTAGGTATTTAATTATAATTACTTATTAAAAATAGCTTTCTTTTGAAAATGACAAGCTTTAATTTTTTTGGGACAGTGGATTTAACCAACTTTTTTATGTTCAGAAGCTTCTGCCTTTGAGTTTGAGTTTTCGTACATGACAGAATTTCTTTATTTATCTAAGTGAAGAGACCGCGCGGTTCATCTCAAAAGACACGTGTGTCTATAAAACGCTTATAAAAATTGCAGTTGTACTTAGAATAAAATTGTTTTGATTAAGCAGACTGCATTGTACGTAGTGACTTATTTTAGGTTTTACTTTACCTCTTCACACTTTAGTTATTTTTAAAATTTCTATAGGCCTCTATTGAATTTTGCAGTATTATTACGAAGTATTCGAAATGCAAAAAAATACTGAGAATAGTTATTTTGAACTATAATAGTAATTATAGTTCAAAATAACTGCAATTATAGATTAAACAACCTAAATACCTAAATGAAAATTATTTCATGAAAAAGCGTTTCATAGAGCTAAAAATCTTTAAAGATAACACAAATAAGAAGTAAATCCCTAACCACATTTGCTAATGAATAAAACAAACCCAATTGATATAAAACAAAGGAGTTAGTTATATCTGTAAGCCTTACTATGTTATGGGTAACTGATAGTGATAAGTGATAACCTACCGCTAAACAGAGCGTTCAAAATGTTCCAGCTACTTGGTCTAACTGCTGGCGTAATTTGAATATTGGATAGGAAAAGTTAGAAGATGAAGTTCTGAACGATCCACGCATTTCAATGATAATTGCATTCTAGATCGTTGAGAGTTAGGTAGTAGAACATCTATCTATCTACCTGTTTAAGTATAAAATGACACGTTCTGTCTTTTGGTACTATAATTAATAATTATTCTGTGCTATTGCCAAAAATGATGTACAGTCCCACAACTTTTCCCGCAATAATTATTCTATCATGAAACCTGAAAACGTCCTCTGCTGACACTGCTAAATATATTAGGCGTCTTCCATAGAGCACCATGTTGAGCGGCTGCTTGTATCTTGCATCCGTCGGCTCAGTAGGAGCATACGCTGCGTCTTTAGCTCGCGACTGTCTCTCGAGAACCTTTATTTCTCGTCGGAATTATTTTATCTAGTGTAGTTACACCAGGGGGTTCCAAGGTACTTTGTTTGGCTTTTACCATATAATATATATAACCCTCTTTGTCTTTTTCTCATTTGTTATTGGGGTCGGCTCCCAATCTCACCTGTAGTGGCAACCTACCAGAGTTACACGAGCGACTGCCATCTGACCTCGCAACCCATAAGGGACCAGTAACAGGGATTGTTAGATCAGGCGTCAGATGCTATCAGGCTACTCGTAACGATTGCCATAGATGTTCTTATGACAACCGGGACCAACGGCTTAACGTGCTCTCCGATTCTATATCTCGCATATAATAATTAGGTACATAATAATGATATTATATGAATAACCAATATTCAAGTGTAATCTCTCATAATTTACATTTAACAACCTCATTTACTGAACCCTCACAAAAAGTTTGATCATTAAAAATAGTTTTGCAGACCTATTATAAGTATATCAAATATAGCTTATTTCAAAAGTGTGAGTTATAATATTTGCTATGAACAATGAGGTTGCTGATGATTATGTTGTACTTTTCAATTTTTCCTCCAACAAATTTGATTGATCCCAACGCATATGTAAGCATTTTTCTAATGTAAAAATTAATCTAAACTGTTTCATCATCAACAGCCTGAAGAATTCCACTGCTTAACAAAGGCATCTCCCAGAGAGCGCCACTTTGAGCGGCTGCTCGTTTCCTGCATCCATCGGCGCCCCGCGGTTTTCATCAGATCGTCGGTTCACCTGGTGGAGGGCCGGCCTACGCTCGGTCTTCCAGTTCGTGGTCGCCACTCCAGAACCTTTTTTTTTCATCGGTTACCAGTTCTACGAGCGATATGGGCTGCCCATTGCCATTTCAACTGAACTGTTTAGCAGTGTTAAAACCAGTTGTGATTTACAAAACAAAGGGAAGCCTATCTGTTATCACTAATCAGCAACAAACACAGGCTTAGACCAAGTTTCGTCAAGATTACCTTGTTGAAAAATACGACCTGCCTGTAGGTAATCGAGTTCCAATATCCATACATATACATACCCGACAGTCACAATTTTATTGATTGGTGCAAAGACTTTGCTCGGTCGGTTAACAAGATAATATCAAAAGCGAAATACGATTCTATGATAATATTTAAATCATCTTTTTCAGGGTCCATACAAAGTTAGATGGCGTTACTATAAACTATGTAGTGGACCAAAACGGGAGAACTTGACCGACATAAGTAAGTCTCTATTAGTAGAGAACGAAGTCTATAAAGGAGTGATGAATTTAAGTTTTCCCGAAAACACTAAGATTGACGATGTAGGTAACCATTCGCTTCCAACGGTCACATCTTTAGCTCCTTTAAGTGCAGGCATCAATATAACTTATGTTACTCTTCTAGCGTTAATTGTGGTTACAGATAAAAATGATTGTAAGCGCAAACAAGGGTTTAAATACCACAAACGTTCTATGGAATTACAAGTTCGATAAACCATGTCAGCATTATGCTATTGCCTGGGTACTGAACAAGCATTTAGGTGTCAACCGCAATTGTATTGTAAAAAAGGTGAGTACAATAAGGCTATCGTGGTGGACGGGCATGTTTACAAATTAAAGAATTTCAGTTAATAATAATGTTATCTACCAGCCCGCGTTTTTATCTAGCGTGGTAGATTATAATTATAATGGCCTGCACGCTCTCCCTGAAGGCAGAAGGAGAAGTAGGACTATTATTACTGATGATGGATGATAGATAGAAGAATCTTTCATAGTCAAGAAGGTAGAAGCTGCAAACAAAATTATATAGCTGGAAAGCAGAAATATTCAAGTCTATAGGAACCATGTGTTGGGTTCCATAGGAAAATCTTATCATTTCTAAAAGCATAAGTGCAGGCAGTGAGCACCTTCTGGTTTATGACGATGAAAAAGTAAAAAAGCGTAAAAGTAAAATTGCAGTATAAAATAAAACACCTCCCTTCACTATGTGCTTTGATAACGCTGGAGATCCATTTTTTAATACTAACGATTAAAAAAAGATTATTATTAACTTTTTCAGGGCATTTACAATACCATCGTGGATTTCACAGACGCCACTTACAAGTTTCTGGGAAGCTCATTCTTCTACGGCGATTACATTTTCAAACTTATGGTGTTGTCTAATAAAGGAAACATTGCGTGCATTGTATTTAATCCCGTATTCAGTAAGACATAATGTAAATAAATTATTTCTCTTTGCGTATTTTCAATACATCACACAAAAGTTTTAATTTAACTCCTAAGGTCCTAACTCTTAAGGTGTCACTGCGTCGAGGAAAAATGTGTCATTCCTATTCCGATCTCTGCTAGCGCCTTCAACAAAACTTCATCTATGGAGTGTTAACATGTACAAAAAGACAACACAGAATCAGGATTAGATAACGACACCGTTAGCCAGCTGACGTAGGTTAGCTAGAAATGTTGCAACTTTCCATAATGGTGACCTGGTGGTGCTGTAAAATATTATTCTGAAAAATTAACCATAACCATACCAAGTTTCAGCGAAACCCGTTCAGTAGTTCCAGCGTGATGCGTGTTCAAAGGGACAGTAAGACAGAAAATACCAAAATTTTTATCAAACAATTGTTTCTACTTCTAGTATATCGATAAAGTGTGTGCAATCGAAATTTTCAAGAAATATTCAACGTACAGATTTAACCCAGTTACAACTTTACTATATGTATAGATAATAGATATAAGATACTCAGCACAGATGTTGGTGTAATTTCGCATTTATACATATCAGCAGTAATAGCTACTCATACTCCGTCAGCTATAGCAAGTTTAAAATCTTATTTCCTTTACTCTAGTTTAATCAACCTCCAACCAACATTGGTCAGATTACACGAACTAACTTTCTAAGTCGATTAAGTTAATCATTTAACATTCAAACGGAGCGACCGTGCCGCCACTACACCTGAATTTAGTCACAAAAGCGGACTGATTGTGCCATGGATTACCCTTCCAAGCAGGCTTATTACGAGTGAAACTATACTTCGATTTGAACTTGAATCAGTGATGGACAAAACTGGTTAGATAATAATTTACTTCTATGGCACTTCTAAACTTTCGTTACATATTCGCACACAGCTTATAGATTCCTTCGAAATATGCTGTAGAGTAAATATTAACACAAAAGTAAATTACTACATTAACTCCGTTCATACCTGACATAATATTATAAAGCGCATTTGGCTATACAGTTTTTTTTTCGCAAAAGAATATTCATCTTCCATTGCGTGACAGAAGTTCAAGCATACTAGTGTTCCACCATGGGCCGCTAATGTTTCGCAAAAATGTGGTGGCTTTATAAACACTTTTGTGTCAGCTATAAAAACTTAAATAGTTTTCCACATTAAATAGTGCTACCTGTTTTGTGCACTACCTGTGGTATCAATAATTAATTAAAAAAGTCTACAAAGAAAATGCACACAATAGTAAAAGAATAGAAACATTTACTTATAATAACTTTTCTCATGAATTCTGGCAAATGTAGATGAAATCAAATGTAATTATCGGAAACCACAGCCCAGCTTTGAAGTAGAACTGAATCCAGTTTGAATTTGGTTCTAGAATTAGCCCCCAGGCGCACTAGTGAATTAATTTGAAGCGTGCCAATGATTTACAACCCCTGGTCTGGACGTAATTTAGTTATGAATGTCGCGGTTTTGTCGCCACTGCCACCAATTAGCGTTTGTTGGGATGAATGAGGGATGAATACCTTTGGGGTGGTTGTTAATCTGTTATATTAGTTTGATATCTTATTGAGAACTGATAAGTTTAACGTTCATCTGAATAGGTTAGGCTTAGTGGTTAATATCTTCTAATCGAGCGTGCTACCTCGTCAACTGCATCTTCACTTAACATCAGACGAAATGTGGTCAAACGAAAGCTGATTTATTATTTAAAAAAATTTAGAGTTTTCTTTTTGTTTGTGTCACCAAAATAGCTGAACGGATTTGGATAAAATTTTGCATTTTGTTTATTGTTCCTGAAATTAAGTGTACCTACTTTTTATCTTGAAAAATTGAGTTTCCAAGGGAAATAAGAAACTGCGGGCACTTCTAGTTCTGTGTATACCACACACAGAACTTTAACATCACTTCTCATAGACACATCCGCTTAAATCTGATGGGACTTTACAGTTACAGTTGACTCATTTAGATGGTAGTGTTACGCCCTTGCTGCATTCGTTGGTATAGTTTCGATAAATATAATGGCAGAAAATCTAGTGCTTTCAAGTTGAGCTACCAACAGACATTCAGAGTAACAAGCCCAATAATAATGTAATATATCACTGTGTCTTAGAAATATAGACACTTATTATTGATGAGCTCTTTATTTAAGCACTGACTGACGGGAAGACTCATTACAAAATAAGATTAATCCGAATGTAATTAATATTAAAAGGAACAAAAACACCTTTATTCATTGAAATAAATGTGGGCAAAGCTATCTGAAAGTGCGTCGTAAACAGATTAGAAGATTTTGTAAGTAGTACGTAGTTCGTAACTAGCGAAGGTAATCACTATAAAATTCATTTAGGTGTCAAAAAGAACCCAATTCAAAGTAACATGATAAGTCTCAAACGAAACGTTCTTGTTTAGTCTAGTTGATCTCATCCACAGATACTTAACATTTTCCAGGTGTTTCTCATGCAAACGGCTAAGAGTTAAGTGTGTGCCGTGTAAAATCTAATTAAGCTGAAATGTAGTGCCGAGAACCGAAACTTAGATCCGCTTGCTAACGGTTACCACATGGCAGGGGTATGAGAGAAAATAAAGTTTGAGGTGATCTCAGTATAGCTGGAAGTGGTAATTATATTTACCAACTGCTGCAAACTATTGATTGTGGGTAAGGAGAATGACATTGACACTGACTTACGCGTGTGCGCCGCTGCTTCAACAACTAAGCACCTGTCGCCGCGGTCTGCGTCCCCCGCACCGCCCTCGCAGCGGGCGACGCGGGCCCTGGTCCGCAGTCAGCGCAGAGCCGCCGCCGCACAGTGGCCGATATATCGAGCTTCCCTTTCATAGGATTTTCGAAAAAAAAAGTTGTAATTTTGAGTGTTTTTAGTATGCAGTTTTGTTGAGCACATCAAAACATTAAATAAATTTATGACTACAAGCTTTTTTTTTTGAGTATTAATTGTAAAATATCAGTTTGAATATTTCAAATGTATGAAACCGGAATTTGTTTTCCTCATAACTTTTTTTTTTACCGTACGGTCAGGCTGGAATTGTTAGTCCCCCTTGCCGAGTCCAAGACGAAGCCACATGACCTTTGCCCTTGACCTCGGACGGCCACGTTTAGAAAATATGGGTGAATGAAAAACGCATGTTTTGACAATATTGTTCTATGGGTGATGTGCTTCCATAAATCAGTTTTTTGACCATTATTGTTACCATACCGATGAAACTCAATCTCTTTTATCTATTGACCTTAAAAATGAGCGTATTTTATCAAAAAATACCTATGTTTTTGGATTTTTTCTTTCATTTTTTTTGAAAACGGCTCCTAAATTCACGTCCTCGTCTAATTTTTCACTTTTAAGTATACAATCATGTTAAAAACTGCAAAATGTTGTATAAGTATATGGTTGCCGAGTATTTTTTTCGAGTTTTCATAGTAAAATATCAGTTTGAACATTTTATATGTATGAAACCGGAGTTATGTTCCTCATAACTTTTTTTTTTACCGTACGGTCAGGCTGGAATTGTTAGTCCCCCTTGCCGAGTTCAAGACGAAGCCACGTGACCTTTGCCCTTGACCTCGGACGGCCACGTTTAGAAAATATGGGTGAATGAAAAACGCATGTTTTGACAATATTGTTCTATGGGTGATGTGCTTCCATAAATCAGTTTTTTGACCATTATTGTTACCATACCGATGAAACTCAATCTCTTTTATCTATTGACCTTAAAAATGAGCGTATTTTATCAAAAAATACCTATGTTTTTGGATTTTTTCTTTCATTTTTTTTGAAAACGGCTCCTAAATTCACGTCCTCGTCTAATTTTTCACTTTTAAGTATACAATTATGTTAAAAACTGCAAAATGTTGTATAAGTATATGGTTGCCGAGTATTTTTTTCGAGTTTTCATAGTAAAATATCAGTTTGAACATTTTATATGTATGAAACCGGAATTTGTTTTCCTCATAACTTTTTTTTTTACCGTACGGTCAGGCTGGAATTGTTAGTCCCCCTTGCCGAGTCCAAGACGAAGCCACATGACCTTTGCCCTTGACCTCGGACGGCCACGTTTAGAAAATATGGGTGAATGAAAAACGCATGTTTTGACAATATTGTTCTATGGGTGATGTGCTTCCATAAATCAGTTTTTTGACCATTATTGTTACCATACCGATGAAACTCAATCTCTTTTATCTATTGACCTTAAAAATGAGCGTATTTTATCAAAAAATACCTATGTTTTTGGATTTTTTCTTTCATTTTTTTTGAAAACGGCTCCTAAATTCACGTCCTCGTCTAATTTTTCACTTTTAAGCATACAATTATGTTAAAAACTGCAAAATGTTGTATAAGTATATGGTTGCCGAGTATTTTTTTCGAGTTTTCATAGTAAAATATCAGTTTGAACATTTTATATGTATGAAACCGGAGTTATGTTCCTCATAACTTTTTTTTTACCGTACGGTCAGGCTGGAATTGTTAGTCCCCCTTGCCGAGTTCAAGACTAAGCCACATGACCTTTGCCCTTGACCTCGGACGGCCACGTTTAGAAAATATGGGTGAATGAAAAACGCATGTTTTGACAATATTGTTCTATGGGTGATGTGCTTCCATAAATCAGTTTTTTGACCATTATTGTTACCATACCGATGAAACTCAATCTCTTTTATCTATTGACCTTAAAAATGAGCGTATTTTATCAAAAAATACCTATGTTTTTGGATTTTTTCTTTCATTTTTTTTGAAAACGGCTCCTAAATTCACGTCCTCGTCTAATTTTTCACTTTTAAGTATACAATTATGTTAAAAACTGCAAAATGTTGTATAAGTATATGGTTGCCGAGTATTTTTTTCGAGTTTTCATAGTAAAATATCAGTTTGAACATTTTATATGTATGAAACCGGAGTTATGTTCCTCATAACTTTTTTTTTTACCGTACGGTCAGGCTGGAATTGTTAGTCCCCCTTGCCGAGTTCAAGACTAAGCCACATGACCTTTGCCCTTGACCTCGGACGGCCACGTTTAGAAAATATGGGTGAATGAAAAATGCATGTTTTGACAATATTGTTCTATGGGCGATGTGCTTCCAGAAATTAGTTTTTTGAGCATTATTGTTACCATACCGATAAAACTCAATCTCTTTTATCTATTGACCTTAAAAATGAGCGTATTTTATCAAAAAATACCTATGTTTTTGGATTTTTGCTTTCATTTTTTTTGAAAACGGCTCCTAAATTCACGTCCTCGTCTAATTTTTCACTTTTAAGTTTACAATTATGTTAAAAACTGCAAAATGTTGTATAAGTATATGGTTGCCGAGTTTATTTTCCAGTTTTCATAATAAAATATCAGTTAGAACATTTTATATGTATGAAACCGGAATTATGTTCCTCGTAACTTTTTATTTTACCGTACGGTAAGGCTGGAATTGTTAGTCCCTATTGCCGAGTCTAAGACGAAGCCACATGACCTTTGACCTTGACCTCGGACTGCCCCGTTTCAAGCACATCACCCGTAGACAAATATTGTCAAAACATGCATTTTTCATTCATCCATATTTTCTAAACGTGGCCGTCCGAGGTCAAGGACAAAGGTCATGTGGCTTCGTCTTGGACTCAGCAAGGGGGCCTAACAATTCCAGCCTGACCGTACGATAACAAAAAAAGTTATGAGGAATATAACTCCGGTTTCATACATATAAAATGTTCAAACTGATATTTTATTATGAAAACTCGAAAAAAATACTCGGCAACCATATACTTATACAACATTTTGCAGTTTTTAACATAATTGTATACTTCAAAGTGAATAATTAGAAGAGGACGTGAATTTAGGAGCTGTTTACAAAAAAATGAAAGAAAAAATCCAAAAACATAGGTATTTTTTGATAAAATACGCTCATTTTTAAGGTCAATAGATAAAAGAGATTAAGTTTCATCGGTATGGTAACAATAATGGTCACAAAACGGATTTCTGGAAGCACATCACCCGTAGAACAATATTGTCAAAACATGCATTTTTCATTCATCCATATTTTCTAAAAGTGGCCGTCCGAGGTCAAGGGCAAAGGTCATGTGGCTTCGTCTTGGACTCGGCAAGGGGGACTAACAATTCCAGCCTGACCGTACGGTAAAAAAAAAGTTATGAGGAACATAACTCCGGTTTCATACATATAAAATGTTCAAACTGATATTTTACTATGAAAACTCGAAAAAAATACTCGGCAACCATATACTTATACAACATTTTGCAGTTTTTAACATAATTGTATACTTAAAAGTGAAAAATTAGACGAGGACGTGAATTTAGGAGCCGTTTTCAAAAAAAATGAAAGAAAAAATCCAAAAACATAGGTATTTTTTGATAAAATACGCTCATTTTTAAGGTCAATAGATAAAAGAGATTGAGTTTCATCGGTATGGTAACAATAATGGTCAAAAAACTGATTTATGGAAGCACATCACCCATAGAACAATATTGTCAAAACATGCGTTTTTCATTCACCCATATTTTCTAAACGTGGCCGTCCGAGGTCAAGGGCAAAGGTCATGTGGCTTCGTCTTGGACTCGGCAAGGGGGACTAACAATTCCAGCCTGACCGTACGGTAAAAAAAAAAGTTATGAGGAAAACAAATTCCGGTTTCATACATTTGAAATATTCAAACTGATATTTTACAATTAATACTCAAAAAAAAAAGCTTGTAGTCATAAATTTATTTAATGTTTTGATGTGCTCAACAAAACTGCATACTAAAAACACTCAAAATTACAACTTTTTTTTTCGAAAATCCTATGAAAGGGAAGCTCGATATATCGGCCACTGTGCGCCGTGGCCGCGCATACTCCATGAAGATGGGCATCGTTATTGCCTGAACACCGGTCGAGTTCGTTCGACTAAATTACGTGAGTGTTAGCCGGTTGCTAGTTGTTTAGTTATGAATACTACTCACGTTAGTTTCTATGATATTACTTTTATTACTGCCAATTAAAACTGATTTATCGTCCATTCGAACTTTTTATTTCTAAATCATAGCAATCCACATCTTTCTATTGTAACAACACCCTATATTTAACTCTTTAATAATAATAAATAATTAATTAAATTCACCGGAAATTCTAAAACTAATCATACGTTAAAAAGTTATCAAATTTTGTTGACTATTTTGGACTACCTATTTTAATGTTTATGGCCTTGTGAATCGTCACCTAATAAATGGTAGAACCGTACGTTGTGATAATGTAGTAATCCAAATCCTTTTAAAGTAATGAGACAATACCTAACTAACATCTAACCTATTCAATAATATTAAATAAATTTAAAATATCCATCGTCCTACAAATAATTGCTATTTAATCCCCTGATGAACACTATTCCTATACTCTGAGTAACCGAACTGAAATTTCCACATAAAATCATATTATGCATCAATCAATATATTTCCTACTATATTTTTGAAAGGAATCAATTGTAGGAATGAATAATTTTTTCCTGCAAAAGATTGAACATTATAGTTCCTAGTCATAAACAAAACTGAAGGTAAATTAAAGCTTCATGACGAACGTATGTTGAAATTAACAAGACAAGAAAGTGAAACATAGGTAAAACGTAAGTAAGTACATTGCTAACTGAGTTTGAGTTTGTTATATAGCAAAGTCATAGTAAACTCTATTTGTTTATCATAACTCTGGCATAGGAGCCCCGCCACCGCTCCAATGCTGTGGGTCTCGACTACCTGGCTGGTTAACCCTCCACTATTTAGTGCTTGAAATTTCCCACACGGAGGTACCGTGTGTGAAATTCCCCCACACTAAGAGAAATTTGATTTTACTAAATTTTGTTCTATTTATCCCAAGTCAGTACGTCAGGTACCCCATCTACCTATTCTTATCTACTTATCTAGTTTGGACTCCAAAAGGTGCAAGGGACAAGAGGACATTATTTTTTTCCAAATCCTAACAAAATAGACATCACCTTAGTTAATTGTGAGTCTATCTAATACGTACTACATTCGGTATATGACAGACTCTAAAAATAGCTCAACTTTCAAATCTCCTAGTTTTCGTCTAAAGATTATCAATATTATCGTAGATTCTATATCAACAGCATGTAGTGGACTAAACAGTAGTATTAATTTTAACTGTAAATATTTATTTGAATTCAATGATCTGTTAGTGATATTCAGGTTGTCTCTATTTTCCAGAACTTGTATTGAAAAGTAATCTAAAAACCATTTATATAATTTAGGTATTATATATCATTATTATGAAATACGATAAAGATGTTTGCTGCAAGTAATATATTAGATTATTGATGCTATTTCCTAACAACAAGATGTTCTCATTCGAATCTTTAAATTAGCTACCCCTATCCGTTTGGTAAGGAGATCACTAACAGGTACTGCTGTGCTTGACCCAAGACACGAAGGACAATTTCTTATCACTAGTACTTTAAATGTTTTTATAGAATAAAAGGTCTCTTATTGAAAAATCAATCAAACAAACCCAACTCTGAATTCCACTAAATTGATCTATAAACAAACACGAACAACCCTAAACTATGAATAAATTCCCGGTAGTTATTTAACTATTGTACAAGCATTACCTATTTCGTACTAGAGTGAAACTTAATTACGATTTTATTTAAGTTACTCGCAAATGATTTCAAACAGAGAATATTTTCCCAATAGTTATCTAAGTAAAATGAATAAATTCCCAATCGTTACTAATTCCCGGTAGTTACTTAACTATCGTTCAAGAATTACTTATTTTGCAACTAGAATACAAAACGTTCGTTTCCTTGCAGGAGTATGATCCTTCCAACTCTCCTAAGTAAAATTCCGTCTAGAATCCGCTAAGAAAATACCTATCTATTTATGCTGAAATAGTACATCAGAATTAAGCACAGAATAATATTTTCTCACTAGTGTCATAACTTGTTCATGCGAACTTTGTATCAGCGTTTACTATCACCGTGTAGGAATAGAACCTTCCCATATCCTCCGTAGAACATCGCAAAACCAGCTAAAGGAATACCTTCCTATACCACAGAATAGATAAATAGTACAACGTACTTTTACCACAAAATAGATTTATAGAATTACGTATTCATACTAGTATGATCCGCTACATTAACGACAATAATTTTTCAGTTGAGACTAAGTCACGAAAACTAATGCGATGAACCGTATTCAAAACCATTCCCCTTTTTATCTCTACTGTAGTTTCACAAAAGCTTGTGCCAGCTATAAAAAATACCTACTTATACCTTTGCAGCGTTGCTCTCTGTACATTAAATCCTTCTGTGATCACTCAGCTTTCCGTCAAAAGCAAGGTCCACGACAACTAGCTCTACAATAAACACCCACAGCTTCAACCTTCGAGAAAACTTGGATTATAATTTTATAACTTTGATAATTTACGTATTGTATTTGCACTTTTATTTATTAGTATTTAAACATAATTAATTTATCTTTAGAAGTATTTTATACCGCTTTAAATTTATTTATTTATTTATTGAATTTTATCTATTTCCCTATCACTATTATTTTTCCGCGATTTTCAATATTTTACCCCTAACTTTCCCCTCCTACGTGTGTATGCCTCGACTTATAGCTTTTCCCTATACACTAGTGTGTACCCCCAAACACTGGAGATTGCTACAAATCTCACATTTACTTTTAACGTGCATGTCTGTTCTCGGTGTGTGCAATGAGAACATACCTGATCTAACCCTATGAGAGAACGAGCTGTGACAAAAGCTCTCCAAAGCTAAAACCTGTTGCCACCTAATTTTTATCTTGCATGCGGGACCGGGGTCCATGGGCAGCATACAAGACAAAACCCTAACACTTGGGACAGTTCAGATTAATTTGCATTTAGGATCCGGGTATCGTATACACGAAGACGGGACAGTTAATCTTTTCAGCCCTCCTTTCAGCCAGAATGCAAACCAAACCAAAAAGGTGGATCCAGATCCTATAACGGAGGCAAAATCTGGTGCAGGTCTCCACAAAACACGCGAACTGCACACCCTAAGCAAAATAAGGGAAGACAAGCTTCGTTGCACAGTTTCAACTTATCTCTTACTGAGTTCCTGGACCCGAGGCATACTTCCCCCCAGATCCAGAATTAATTGAGAGGGCGAATTTATCTAAGAAGTTAACCGAAAATTTTATGTGCATTTTTATTACCAGGTTTCGACTTCCGAACCCCGTGAATGATTTTCATAACTCACTGCGTTTGACAGCTTGACAGATCTTAAAATCCTATTATATATCAAAAACACTTTAAAGGTAGAAAGGTAAAAAAGTAAAACTAAATATAAAGAAGGTTTGATTTCTTTTACTGTTACCTTATTTTACCACAGGTAACCACTTTTACACCTATCTCTACATTTTCTCTATGAGTTAATACGATGCCAACGACTATTTCCTTTATTTTTGGACTATTCTTTGTGCGTAAAATGCTTTGATCAAATTATTTCAGTATTTTTATACTTTAGGTAAAATTTATAATATTTGTGACGTCACGAGACAGCCTGTATCGTTACAATCGCCCCTAAAATATTTGCGCAGGCGTTTTAAATTTAAAGCCGAAGTAAAATTTTATTCTTTAAAATACATTCACAAATATTGGCAAATCTATAATAAAAATAATTTAAATAATAATTATTACTCTACCACCTCACTTAAGCAATTATAATTTGTTAACGTTTGGCTCCAAACTTAAAATGTGTTTATAGTTCTGTAGTGTTCCTAACCGTTAAATTTAATTTAAGAGAGCACCTAAAAATAATCAACCCGATAGCAAGTATTTTGCAAAACAAAAATACACTTGTATTTTCAATTTGTTTAATATGCAGTATACTGCTTATTCATTTGTTATTCATTTGAAAAATATTAAATATTACTAATATTGAGTAATTTATGTTCGAAAGTTTAATGTTGTCAATGATAATATTTTTATTTTTAATATACTATTGAATCCATCCTTGAAAACAAACCGTAATTACTATTCTATTTTAAGCGCCCTCTTAAGCCGTAACAACAGTGAATTACTTTATGAGTCAATATCCAAAATTTCATCGCATCAATCATACCCAAAAATCACTTATCCCAAGGCTAACCAAGCCACCAAAAGAAACCAGGTTGTGAGGCTGGTCAGTCCTAATAACTTTAAGTAGAAGGTACCCCTAAGAACCATGTTTTCGTTCCGAGCTGCCCCCCACAAAACCCTTCGATAACCAGGTCAACTTTAATAGTTCAAAGTATAGATTTGTCTATGACTTCAGCAATATTTCGCATATATTTCCCACTCCGTAATTCGCTATTATTTCGGATGTAGAGTGTAGCAGATCGGATGTTCCTACCTTGTAGAGTACGGGGTTGTTATAACAGTTTTGTTTAAACTTAGGCTTTCTCTTTTAACCTAGCACCTAGCCTTAAATTATATCAACCCATTTGTTGAGTCGTGTAAATCTAAAGCCACCCGTCAACAAATCCCTTAAACCGTAGATCTTGCTAAGCCACTAAGATCCTCCTGCACTGTTAATACCTCTGACCATGTCCATACAATGATACCTGCTTACATAAAAATGACTTTTTTTTAATTATCCAAAATCAAATCCCTTTCATAAGCAAAAATAACAACATAACAATTCATTAATCCACATTTGACCCCTGTCAACTAACTTATTCGCTATCTTAACGGCTAGCAATTCCCAATAGATTTAAGGCTTCTTTTAAGTTTTTGCTTAATACGTATCATGATATTAAAATAAAATCTTTAATTTTATTTCAATTTCATTTCTAAAACAAAATTATATGTGTTGATAGATTTCGTTTGAAATTTTATTTAATGTCAATGCTGAAACCATTTATTCATTATAGGTAAGTTACAACAACAAAAAAAGATTAATTTTCGCTAACTGAACTAACCTCTACTATAAATCATTTCTTTTGTTACGTTTTAAATATAATACCGTTAAAGTATGAATTTTAAAACGCAATATTTTATTTGAAAATTTAATCAATAAGTATCATATTCACTCTCAAAAACCCCGAAGTTGAACTCAAATTACGCGCAAAACTACCAAACAAGCTAACCGAAATGTTTTAAATAACACTATTTTTAAAAATTTAATAATTTATTTTTAATAATTTTATGTTGTTTAGATTATTGTGCATCATACAATAAACATTGAATCGGAACCTAATCTATCCACCATACCAATTACCACTAATAAAGTTATTAAATATTTTGAACTGTAAAACGCCCCCTATAGTTTTATAATTTTAGCCAACTTCGAACCTTTCCTAGTTCCAAACCCAGAAAATAAATGTAAATTATTTACTCTAATATTTCCGAATTATTTATGAAAATTGACTCTGTCGTTTTTCCTAAATTGATTGATGATAAATTTCCCACGTACTTCCTAAATGAAAGTTCAACCTTATTATGTGCATCAATAAATTTTAAAATTAATCAAACAGATGAATACGTACATATTTCATTAAAAAACTACTACTCCTTTCTAACCTACTACAACAAATTTCCGTGTTCGTAATGAAACATTCTAATGTTGAATTTATTTAAATTCCGTTGAGTTTATTGCAACGTGGCCTATTTTAAATTTGTATCTATTTAATGTCAATCCTAATATTCGTAAATCAAATAAACCAATGTTTGCATGAATAGTTCGAATCCCGTTTATCTATTCATCATCTTCATCATCTAATTAACCCATCTTTTACGATAATCTAACAATGTTATCCTGAACGTTATAGCCCCGAAAAATTGAAAATAACTAATTAAGTAACGATTAAAACTCTCAAAAGATTGAATCTTTGTTTTAACTATGAGAAAAAAAATGTAACTAATTTTCATTTAATTTATTGAAATCTAAAACTGCCCCTACATAATTGTCTCAAAACCTTTCCTTTTTCACGGACAGCAAATTGTGCGATAGTAACAAATACCATCGCTACTTACAATAATATCAATCCAAAACAATCAACATCTTTATTCTAATCCAAAACTATCACTAATGTAAACCTCTAAAATAAATCAACCTGATAACGAAAGAAACGCACGTAAAACCTAGTCTACTAAGATCCTGGACATTTGAAGTCCTAGTCAATTGAAATTCTGGGCAATTAAGATACTGGTCAATTGAGATCCTGATCATTTGAGATCCTAGTCAAATGTCAATCCTAGTCATGTAAAATTCTGGTCATTTGAGATCCTGGTCAATTGAGATCCTGGTCAATTAAAATACCGGTCAATTGAGATCCTGGTCATTTGAGATTCTAGTCAAATGTCAATCCTGGTCACGTAACCAAATTGTAACAACACCCTATATTTAACTCTTTAATAATAATAAATAATTAATTAAATTCACCGGAAATTCTAAAACTAATCATACGTTAAAAAGTTATCAAATTTTGTTGACTATTTTGGACTACCTATTTTAATGTTTATGGCCTTGTGAATCGTCACCTAATAAATGGTAGAACCGTACGTTGTGATAATGTAGTAATCCAAATCCTTTTAAAGTAATGAGACAATACCTAACTAACATCTAACCTATTCAATAATATTAAATAAATTTAAAATATCCATCGTCCTACAAATAATTGCTATTTAATCCCCTGATGAACACTATTCCTATACTCTGAGTAACCGAACTGAAATTTCCACATAAAATCATATTATGCATCAATCAATATATTTCCTACTATATTTTTGAAAGGTTTCAATTGTAGGAATGAATAATTTTTTCCTGCAAAAGATTGAACATTATAGTTCCTAGTCATAAACAAAACTGAAGGTAAATTAAAGCTTCATGATGAACGTATGTTGAAATTAACAAGACAAGAAAGTGAAACATAGGTAAAACGTAAGTAAGTACATTGCTAACTGAGTTTGAGTTTGTTATATAGCAAAGTCATAGTAAACTCTATTTGTTTATCATAACTCTGGCATAGGAGCCCCGCCACCGCTCCAATGCTGTGGGTCTCGACTACCTGGCTGGTTAACCCTCCACTATTTAGTGCTTGAAATTTCCCACACGGAGGTACCGTGTGTGAAATTCCCCCACACTAAGAGAAATTTGATTTTACTAAATTTTGTTCTATTTATCCCAAGTCAGTACGTCAGGTACCCCATCTACCTATTCTTATCTACTTATCTAGTTTGGACTCCAAAAGGTGCAAGGGACAAGAGGACATTATTTTTTTCCAAATCCTAACAAAATAGACATCACCTTAGTTAATTGTGAGTCTATCTAATACGTACTACATTCGGTATATGACAGACTCTAAAAATAGCTCAACTTTCAAATCTCCTAGTTTTCGTCTAAAGATTATCAATATTATCGTAGATTCTATATCAACAGCATGTAGTGGACTAAACAGTAGTATTAATTTTAACTGTAAATATTTATTTGAATTCAATGATCTGTTAGTGATATTCAGGTTGTCTCTATTTTCCAGAACTTGTATTGAAAAGTAATCTAAAAACCATTTATATAATTTAGGTATTATATATCATTATTATGAAATACGATAAAGATGTTTGCTGCAAGTAATATATTAGATTATTGATGCTATTTCCTAACAACAAGATATTCTCATTCGAATCTTTAAATTAGCTACCCCTATCCGTTTGGTAAGGAGATCACTAACAGGTACTGCTGTGCTTGACCCAAGACACGAAGGACAATTTCTTATCACTAGTACTTTAAATGTTTTTATAGAATAAAAGGTCTCTTATTGAAAAATCAATCAAACAAACCCAACTCTGAATTCCACTAAATTGATCTATAAACAAACACGAACAACCCTAAACTATGAATAAATTCCCGGTAGTTATTTAACTATTGTACAAGCATTACCTATTTCGTACTAGAGTGAAACTTAATTACGATTTTATTTAAGTTACTCGCAAATGATTTCAAACAGAGAATATTTTCCCAATAGTTATCTAAGTAAAATGAATAAATTCCCAATCGTTACTAATTCCCGGTAGTTACTTAACTATCGTTCAAGCATTACTTATTTTGCAACTAGAATACAAAACGTTCGTTTCCTTGCAGGAGTATGATCCTTCCAACTCTCCTAAGTAAAATTCCGTCTAGAATCCGCTAAGAAAATACCTATCTATTTATGCTGAAATAGTACATCAGAATTAAGCACAGAATAATATTTTCTCACTAGTGTCATAACTTGTTCATGCGAACTTTGTATCAGCGTTTACTATCACCGTGTAGGAATAGAACCTTCCCATATCCTCCGTAGAACATCGCAAAACCAGCTAAAGGAATACCTTCCTATACCACAGAATAGATAAATAGTACAACGTACTTTTACCACAAAATAGATTTATAGAATTACGTATTCATACTAGTATGATCCGCTACATTAACGACAATAATTTTTCAGTTGAGACTAAGTCACGAAAACTAATGCGATGAACCGTATTCAAAACCATTCCCCTTTTTATCTCTACTGTAGTTTCACAAAAGCTTGTGCCAGCTATAAAAAATACCTACTTATACCTTTGCAGCGTTGCTCTCTGTACATTAAATCCTTCTGTGATCACTCAGCTTTCCGTCAAAAGCAAGGTCCACGACAACTAGCTCTACAATAAACACCCACAGCTTCAACCTTCGAGAAAACTTGGATTATAATTTTATAACTTTGATAATTTACGTATTGTATTTGCACTTTTATTTATTAGTATTTAAACATAATTAATTTATCTTTAGAAGTATTTTATACCGCTTTAAATTTATTTATTTATTTATTGAATTTTATCTATTTCCCTATCACTATTATTTTTCCGCGATTTTCAATATTTTACCCCTAACTTTCCCCTCCTACGTGTGTATGCCTCGACTTATAGCTTTTCCCTATACACTAGTGTGTACCCCCAAACACTGGAGATTGCTACAAATCTCACATTTACTTTTAACGTGCATGTCTGTTCTCGGTGTGTGCAATGAGAACATACCTGATCTAACCCTATGAGAGAACGAGCTGTGACAAAAGCTCTCCAAAGCTAAAACCTGTTGCCACCTAATTTTTATCTTGCATGCGGGACCGGGGTCCATGGGCAGCATACAAGACAAAACCCTAACACTTGGGACAGTTCAGATTAATTTGCATTTAGGATCCGGGTATCGTATACACGAAGACGGGACAGTTAATCTTTTCAGCCCTCCTTTCAGCCAGAATGCAAACCAAACCAAAAAGGTGAATCCAGATCCTATAACGGAGGCAAAATCTGGTGCAGGTCTCCACAAAACACGCGAACTGCACACTCTAAGCAAAATAAGGGAAGACAAGCTTCGTTGCACAGTTTCAACTTATCTCTTACTGAGTTCCTGGACCCGAGGCATACTTCCCCCCAGATCCAGAATTAATTGAGAGGGCGAATTTATCTAAGAAGTTAACCGAAAATTTTATGTGCATTTTTATTACCAGGTTTCGACTTCCGAACCCCGTGAATGATTTTCATAACTCACTGCGTTTGACAGCTTGACAGATCTCAAAATCCTATTATATATCAAAAACACTTTAAAGGTAGAAAGGTAAAAAAGTAAAACTAAATATAAAGAAGGTTTGATTTCTTTTACTGTTACCTTATTTTACCACAGGTAACCACTTTTACATCTATCTCTACATTTTCTCTATGAGTTAATACGATGCCAACGACTATTTCCTTTATTTTTGGACTATTCTTTGTGCGTAAAATGCTTTGATCAAATTATTTCAGTATTTTTATACTTTAGGTAAAATTTATAATATTTGTGACGTCACGAGACAGCCTGTATCGTTACACTATCAATATTCATTTCACATTATAAACTTTGCATTGCTCCAAAAGCTTTTGAAATATTAGTTTTTAAAACTTTTAGTGTAGCTATTTGATATATTCCCGTCACATGCATTAAAAAGTTTTTAAATCTAAAAATTGAGTGACTGCATGCTATACGTATTCCACGGGGAAACGACCGTCGCAAATGGGTTTCACAATCTAGCAGATTTTCAAACATACATCCGACATTGACATAGTTTTAATATGATGCACGTTCACGGGTAGACTGAAGAATGTAGGTGGATGATAAAAATCCACACGCATTCTTCTAACGCTTTCCGGCTCGTCACGTCAGTCATCAACATAAAAAGTGTTTTCCAAAGCACAAAGCATTCAGTTTTGAACATACCGCCTTTGTAGTGGCCACCCATCTAATCCAAGTGAGTGACTAAAGCGCAAGTTGCTAACTTTACCGGTCAGTTAAAAATGGCTAGTCGAGCTTCGCTATGAGTGCTACAAAATTATAGTCGAATAATTTCTAACTGCAGTCACAGAGACCAGTACATATTTCTAGAGGTGTCGTCTGAGTATATGTTGTGTGATTTTTTTTCAAGCTGCTGATATTTCTATATTCGCTGAGAGTTTGGCTAAGGGTCTTGTATATAATCTCCTCTTTGTATATGATCTCCGCGTCAAACGCTCTCATAGCTAATGCTAACTACTCTATCGCAAAATAATCACCTAAATATTCCTGTTTTGTTTTCACCGTTTCTAACCTAGATCTAAGAAAACACCAACAAATCGAATTGTACCTAATAAACATATTTCTATTCAGTATATAGCTCTGGGGGAAATCTTATCAAATAAGTTAAACTCAATAAGTTTCAGTAGAGGGAGCCCATGGGAGCAGGGAACGAAACAAACAAACTTTCCAGCGAAAAGTATAACGGTTGTGTATCTAACTCTGTCTATGAGAAAATCCTATAGTTGCTGGGCTTATTTTCTTTTCTAGTTATTAAATTGAAAACCAAATATTATATTGTTTGCTTGACACTATTATAATATTATTCTATACTAATTTGTCATATATCAATTTATGAGTTATAAGTACTTGGGGTACTGTATCTGACTTATTTGTTGGGATAATGTTTAAGCCGAGCTTACAACTGTGGCTGTATATTAATTTTGAGAAGTAGATAGGTAGTCTCGATATATTCAGTTACTCTAATTAATAGAATTCGATCGAGTGACTTAAGTAAGTTATAATTAAAAGTAAGTAGTAATACCTATCTCATTGCTTTAAAGGTTTATAAAGTCTCTAATCATAAGTCTGAGAAAGATTTAAAGGTAGAGTTAGATAAAATCCTACACCAAACAAAATATGCACAAATATTTTCAAAACCACCAACGTTCGCTTTGTAAAGTTTAGTGGTATACGAAATAACGAAAATTATTACAAACTTCTCTGGACACTGTGAAATAAGTCAACGAACGGTTTGAACGAACCTAATCTCAAAATATCTCATATAATACATAGTGTCGTATTGAGAAATTACCTATACCTATAGATTAATTTGTAAAGGAAAAATTTGAATCACGAGCGGGACTTGAACCCGCATCCATCCGTCCCTAAAGCCGGGACATGCTTTACTTAAGCTACCGTGACAAGTGGTCTCGTGTCCGAATTTATCCTTCACCTTTTTACAACCAACTTACGGGGTTGGCAGCGCCATCTATTGAGAAATTCTTAAGAATTATCCCAACCAGCACGGTCAAGTTACATCAACACAAATGCTGTAAAGATAACGCCTCCCAAATCAATATTTATGATTTTTATAGCAGTATCGCCTGCTCAGCGTAATCTACAGATTAATTTGTAAAGCAAAATTTGAATCACGAGCGGGACTTGAACCCGCATCCATCCGTCCCTAAAGCCGGGACATGCTTTACTTAAGCTACCGTGACAAGTGGTCTCGTGTCGAATTTTTTTTTTTTTGTTTTGATTTTTTTTGTATTTTTTTTATTTTTTTAATCTGTAGATTACGCTGAGCAGGTGATACTGCTATAAAAATCATAAATACCTATACCTATGTTTATTTTTTAAATAAATATTAGGCTATTGCTCCTGATCCAGCCGACCTTTAGGGCGTCACCGGGCGGGAATTCGGGTGTATAAAGTGCACAGCCGTCAAAAGTAAGAGGCAACTAGCTCAAGAGCATCCTTGTGGAGAACACCTCACCATATTGGGTACACCCAAAATGACCAAAATTGAACATACCTATTCTAACCTAAGAAACCTAATTGAACGTATAGATATGTTCAATTAGGACACTATAGGATAAACCTATAGTATCTTTTATGACTTTAGTCCACCGATTTAAAGTCGCTCAAAGGAATATGGAGAGGACTACGCTTGGAGTTTCTTTGAAAGATCGCATCAGGAATGAGATGATTAGACTGAGAACTAGGTCACCGATATAGCCCACCGAATTAGCAAACTAAAGGTTCTACGGCAAATATAACCAGCCCTAGCAGCGGCGCGTGGCGGTATAACCGACAACCGTTACGGAAGACGTGTTCTTGAGTGAAGACCGCGACTTGGCAAACGTAGTGTAGGACGCCCACCGACTATCTCGAGTGACGACTTCCGCCAAGTGGCTGGTAGTAATTGGATGAGAAGAACCAAAGACCGGGCTCAATGGCGTACCTTGGGAGAGGCCTATATGTCCAGCAGTGGACTATTGCAGGCTGATAATGATGACCTTTTATGAACCTGATCAATAAATCTATTGAGAATAATCCAAAAGTTTAAATGGGTACATCACAGAGCAAGAGAGAGTTATCTCTCTGCCAGAATATTTTCCACACAATAAAATCAATAAAAAGTAATCGGTTCAATACCACAGATTCAATATTCATAGCTTCAAAATTATAATTAAAATTTGATCCCGCATGCTTATTTATGAAATGATCCACTATTTTCAATGCTCACTCGAGTTATTCCCGATAAAATTGATTGTACAGCCTAATAATTAAATTTGGTTTGACCTATTTTAAAATGCGTTCATTAAGAATTAAAGTATTTAGTAAATTTGTGAGGAGTTTCTATTTTCAATTTGCTGACAGTTTGATTAATTTAATAACCGCAAAATCGTGATCAGACAGTACCTTGGGTTCCGCTTTAGTGTGAAACCTTCAAAAAGTAACAAAAGAAGCTGTTTTATTGGAATCAAGTAAGTCAGAAAAACAAAAAAGATTACATTAAGTATCTACAAGAAAAAAAAATACTTAAAAAAAAAGTTCATGTGGTACACTAATTATTTTTTAGACATTAAAATTTAGCTAGAAATGCGTAAGATTGCGTAGGCTCATGTAGTGAGTACCTAGACAATAGCTGATTGAGAGTTTGGAATATCTAATATTGAGGAACTGTTACGCGGAACTCAGTATCATTAGTGTGATATGTACCTAATTATTTATTTTGGTGGTGAGTACTACTATTACATATTATTATATCTGATGTTAAGTGACTGATGGAACAGACATCACTGGGAAGACGAATCGAGCTGGTGGTGGCTTTTCGCGAACTTCATGTCTTCGACTAGAGATAGCACGAGACCGAGGCCAGTCGCATTTTCCTTTTATTGTGGTGGTGCGGAAGTCAAGAACTATTTGGCGCCAGCGAAGTAGTATTGTGGCGCAAACGTGTTGAACTGAGTCACTGCAAAATTTACCAATACTAATTAATAAATCTCAATATTGGTGAATCGGTCAAAGCCTGTCTCTCAGCAAACCTTTTAAAGAATTAATAACGGTATTAAAGGAAAGGTGACCTCCCAGTGAAATTTAAACCATTTTCCCTTCAAATCGGGTTGTTTGCCCCTTTTTAAGCGGTTATTTTCGTTCAGTCCTAACGGTATCGAGCAGTCAATTTGAAGAACTTTTTCAGATCAGCATCTGTAAGCGTCTAAATTCTTTAAGTTTATGAAACATCGTAGGTATTAAGTGAATCAATTTATTACAGTCTTGGCACATTGTTAATTCCATAAGAATCTAAATTGTTATCATTTATGTATCATGTTAGCATCATTATCTTCGTCAAGAATTTTATTACTTTATAAAACTGAAAACACAATAGGGCCTAAGGTATAAACTCTTACCTACAGCAGGTCTCAAACTGAACTTTACCTTGCAATTTCGTACTGTACATTAGACTTTAGAAGGCTTGCACGTCAATTAATAGAAATTACACTTTCTGTCTGATGTCTCTGTGATCAGCAAGGTGAAAACCGGTAGCGATCACCGTATTGTTAGAGGCACATTGAATATCAATGTTAAGCTCGAAAGGTCACGTCTGGTGAAGTCTACGCTCCGTCCAAATCCTGTCCAAATCCAAAACCCCGAAGGCTTTCAGCTGGAACTCCAAAATCGCTTCCAGTGCCTAGCCGACTGTAACACAGTGGACGAGCTAAACGACGGGTTGGTGGAAACTGTCCAAGCTGTTGGATCGAAATTCTTTAAGACCCAACGCCGAAAGAAGACTCAAAAGCTCTCAGAAAAAACTCTTGAGCTAATGGCCGACCGGAGCGAAATGAAGCTGCAGTCTTCAGTTGATATGTCAGCCTACGGTGAACTCAATAGACGAATCTGGAGTTCCTTGCGACACGACTTGCGTGCTCTTAGTACTTCACGTATTGAGGCCGCAATTGAGCGGAACCAAGGCTCTAAAGTGTTCGCAAAGGATTCGTCTATTGGGCAACACCAAATGACAAAACTGAAGACCGAAAATGGTAGCGTCATTTCATCCAAGCCTGAGATTCTGAGAGAGATCGAGAACTTCTATGGACAGTTATACACCTCGACACGTAAGCCCGCTACTAACACAGCTCAGGACATCAGAGCCAAGTTAGTCCGACACTATACCGAAGATATCCCGGACGTCAGCCTGTACGAGATTAGAATGGCCCTCAAACAGCTTAAAAACAACAAGGCACCAGGTGAAGATGGAATTACGACCGAACTTCTGAGAGCGGGTGGTAGACCGGTACTTTTAGTCCTCCAGAAGTTATTTAATTCTGTCATCCTTGAAGGTATAACGCCAGAGGCATGGCACAAGAGCGTGGTGGTGCTCTTCTTCAAAAAAGGCGATAACACCTTATTGAAGAACTATAGGCCCATCTCGCTCTTGAGTCATGTGTATAAGCTGTTTTCGAGAGTCATTACGAATCGTCTCGCACGCAGGTTTGATGAATTCCAGCCTCCCGAACAAGCCGGTTTCCGAAAAGGCTTTAGCACCATAGACCACATCCATACGCTGCGCCAGATTATACAGAAGACCGAAGAGTATAATCGGCCGTTATGCCTAGCGTTTGTGGACTATGAGAAAGCCTTCGATTCAATCGAGACTTGGGCGGTGCTGCAGTCCTTGCAGCGATGCCAAATTGACTATAGGTATATCGAAGTTTTGAAGTGTTTGTACAGTAAGGCCACTATGTCAGTCCGACTACAGGACCAGAGTACGGAACAAATTCCATTGCAAAGAGGCGTGAGACAGGGAGACGTTATTTCTCCGAAACTGTTCACAAACGCATTGGAGGATGTTTTCAAGCTCTTGGAGTGGAAAAGATCTGGCATCAACATAAATGGCGAGTACATCACTAACCTTCGTTTTGCCGATGATATAGTCATAATGGCGGAATCGCTCGAGGACCTTAGCACCATGCTCAACGACCTCAGTAGAGTCTCCCAGCAGGTTGGTCTTAAGATGAATATGGACAAGACAAAGATCATGTCTAATGCTCATGTTCCACCTATACCGGTAATTGTTGGGAACGATACTCTCGAAGTTGTCGACAAGTATGTCTACCTAGGACAGATTGTCCAATTAGGTAGGTCCAACTTCGACAAAGAGGTGGCGCGAAGAATCCAACTCGGCTGGGCAGCGTTCGGGAAGCTTCGTCCTATCTTTTCGTCCAAAATACCGCAGAGCCTGAAAACGAAAGTTTTCAATCAGTGTGTGTTGCCAGTGATGACTTATGGAACTGAGACATGGTCTCTTACTGTTGGCCTCATTAGTAAGCTCAAAGTCGCGTAGCGAGCTATGGAGCGAGCTATGCTCGGTGTTTCCCTGCGAGATAAGCTCCGGAACGAGGAGATCCGCAGGAGAACTAAAGTGACCGATATAGCTCTTAGAGTTAGTAAGTTGAAGTGGCAATGGGCAGGCCACATCGCTCGTAGAACTGACAACCGATGGGGAAGAAAGGTTCTCGAGTGGCGACCACGAACCGGAAGACGCAGCGTAGGCCGGCCCCCCACTCGGTGGACCGACGACCTGGTGAAAGCCGCGGGGAGCCGATGGATGCAGGAGGCGAGCAGCCGCTCAAGGTGGCGTGCTCTGGGGGAGGCCTATGTTCAGCAGTGGACGTCTTCAGGCTGTTGATGATGATGATGATGATGACACTTTCTGTCGTTTGTTTTACGTTACACCTTAACTGAATTTGTCAGTATTCTAGGACTAGCGGGCTTTTTTAATCATTTGCCTAGATACAAGTTCACCTGTAACGAATATGATTGCAATTGTCAAGTCGTCGACTTATATCTCGCAGCTCGTTGAAGCTCGTCGTTGTTGATCACTTCATTTTTATTTCATAAGAAGAGCCTCCATGTCTTTTGAACTATACTTTCTGCCTTCTCGTAAAAATTCTGACACCAGAGCTGACCACTTGCACAATTTTTAAGCTCCCCTAAGATTTCTGATTTGGCTTAACGACGGGAGTCGGGACCGACGTCTAAACGTGCCCTCTGAACATGAACGTAAATCATCCTCCGATAGCGTTCAGTTGTAAATTATACCAATTTTGGTATAGCAGTGGTGCATCCAAGTAATGATTGCAGTGAACTCTACTTATCACTAAACGTCCTGTACGACTAGCCGTTCTTAACAGATCGTTTAGTGATTTTGCTATAAGCGCTATCTTACTTGAAAGCAGATACATCCACAACTTGACCTCATTGTACCTTTCAAACTATACTGATTACGTAAATACAACCCCTCTAGAGCAAACATTTTGACCCGGTTCACGTAACGCCGTATTTAAATCAAGCACCGTTCAACAAGACCCGTTTGGCGTCGGCCTAAACTGAAGGGCCACTTGGGAACAGTATGATGCAGTTGTGAAGCTTTATGTATTGGTTGAGACCTTAGTTCTGGTTATGTAGTTAGTTCTTATTCTGTACATTTATATAGAGTTTAGGCTATGAAAAACAATGTCAATAGGATCAGTTTTCATAACTATAATTCCAGAAACGACTCCCCCCTTGCAAGGTCTCCTCCGCTTAGTATGGTGAAGTGAGGTCGCAGCATTCTACCATCTCGCCCCAGCTCGGGCTGACCTACCGGGTCTCTTACCTGTGGTGGAACTTGACTGCGGTGTTTACCCCAGTCATGTAGGTTGAAGCTATAAATGCCATACCCAGCTATTCTATTTTTTACAACATAAACAGCGAAGGATGGAACATTTTACCAGATCCCATAACCACAATTAACTCTAGAGCGAACAGGTAAGCTGTGCGACCTTCAGCTTCGACTTTTGTAGTTAAAAATTAATTGGTTATTTTCAAAGCCCAGATACTGTCTATCAAAATATATCGCCACTTAGACCAACTAAGATGTACCTAACTTTTATTAGAATTCTTGGTGGAGCAATAAGCTCACACTTGACTTGCGATGAGAGGAAAAAAATTGGTGAACTGATCAGCTGGAAAATTACTTGAGAAGGAAGCAAGCTCATAATGGATACACCGCCCTTTTAAATGAAAAGGAAAGTTCATTGGTTTCGTTGAGATTATTGTTTTAAAGGTATATAAATAACTACTAAGATAATTGATTGACTCAGGCGTGACTTCGCGGAAGTTCATCTTACTAACAAAATGAAAAAAGTATATCTAGTGTAATTCCGCTAAAAGATCATATAAGATTATCTATATTGGGGAAGCTGCAAATGACTGTTGTAGGCAAATGTATTACAAAAATGATTAGAAACGTTTATAATGTATAATATTTATTGAAACCAAAACTGGGATGGCTAAATTGGTCCAACATTCGTTGCGCAGGATTAGGAAAAACCCAGTAAAAACCTAATCAGACCAATGGCAAACTAACATAAACGATCAAAATTAATTTTAAACAAATAAATTATAATACTAGTATTTAACTATTAACTTAGAATACTTAAATATATTAATTAAATTAAATGAACATAAATAATTCCGAGAAATAATCTAAACGAATATAATAATAAATTTAAATGAATATAACCCAAAATTACATATACCTAAAATATACTACATATACCTAACAACAATCACCTACACTAACCCAATATAGACAATCTTTACCGACACGTGTTTCGCCTCTCCACGAGGCATACAACAACAGTCCAACAACAGTCAACATCAGTCCTGAGGATGCCTCGTGGAGAGGCGAAACACGTGTCGGTAAAGATTGTCTATATTGGGTTAGTGTAGGTGATTGTTGTTAGGTATATGTAGTATATTTTAGGTATATGTAATTTTGGGTTATATTCATTTAAATTTATTATTATATTCGTTTAGATTATTTCTCGGAATTATTTATGTTCATTTAATTTAATTAATATATTTAAGTATTCTAAGTTAATAGTTAAATACTAGTATTATAATTTATTTGTTTAAAATTAATTTTGATCGTTTATGTTAGTTTGCCATTGGTCTGATTAGGTTTTTACTGGGTTTTTCCTAATCCTGCGCAACGAATGTTGGACCAATTTAGCCATCCCAGTTTTGGTTTCAATAAATATTATACATTATAAACGTTTCTAATCATTTTTGTAATACATTTGCCTACAACAGTCATTTGCAGCTTCCCCAATATAGATAATCTTATATGATCTTTTAGCGGAATTACACTAGATATACTTTTTTCATTTTGTTAGTAAATAACTACTTTAATATTAAAGTTCTCATGAGTGTTCTTCATTTTGATTGTGTGATTTTCGTGTCGTTATATATTTTTGTAGAAATAACTGCTGGTAATTGATAAAAAAATGTAAAAATATTTTTATGTTTGCCTTAATACTCCCTGAATTCTTTCTTTCTGGTGTAGACAAGTGTTAGAATTTTAATTCTCAAATTTGAATTTTCAAGCCACCAGCCTGAAGGCTGTCTTGGCTGGTCTTGGCTTGTTTTCCTCTCCGAAGCACAGTAGGTAGCGCTTATTTGTAAATACCACTTGCTAGTAGCGATCCATCCAAGTAGCGACCTCAGCGAAGGTTGCTTTGGGAACGGCGGCTAAGCTTTACTTAAATTTGCTATGAGCACCATTGCACTTACGCTACCACAATACCTACATACTACTTATATACATATATACCCCTACTTCTCTATAATGAAATAGTTAATGGTCAATTTGTGTTGCATTTGAATTTGGAGAACATAGATTGTTTACACAACAGAAAAAGTGATAAATTTGATCTTTTTCTTGAAAATTAAAGTAGGTAAGTATCTCGCGAGAAATGTTTGGATGGAAAGAAATAACGCAGTTAAGAGTTTCAAGGTGCTCCATTAAATACTTACTTTGATTAAGGCCTGACCATTCATAATAATTTACTTTGATCAGCTTCCTTGAGTGGCCACTTCAGTGGGCTTAGAGAAACATAATTACATTTCGGTTTTAATTTAATTTGGGGTTTCGTTTTGTTAGTAGGTAAGGTTAATTAGAGAAAAATATTTGATTAAATTTTCGGATTACATAAATATTCATCAACAATGTTCGTGCAATCACTGTCTTAATTTTATCCAGATAAATATTAATTTGATACATTAATTTTCTACGCATGGACACCGTACCTGTACCTTAAGTATACTATTTCTAAAATATTGTTTATTAACGGGATATTTATGTGGGATACTAGGTGGTAGGACTTTTCTGCAGAGTTCGTCGTTCATCTTCGTTCTGCCGCCAAGCTGTAGTGTGCAAGCACTACTGTGTTCCAGTTTGAAGGACATTGTAGCTAGTGATATTACTCGGCAAATGAGACTATGATCTGATCACACCGTCTAGTAATCTTATTACTATACTGTGTGAAGTCTCAGGATGACGTGCGCAGTGCAGTGTCACGCAAAACTATATTATTTAGAGTTCGTAGACAGCGTCGTCACTATCCATCAGGTAAGATTGCGGGCAAATGCGGACCTATTTAGCTACAAAAAAAGTTCCGAGTGATACTGCAATCTAATATCGGCAGCCGTGACGCTTAACATCAGGCTAACGACTAGCTCGTCACGTCATTCATTTACATTAAAAAAAGTGATCTATTTACATCGAATTGCCGTTTCAGTGATGTTGCAAGCACTATGATACGCTGATAGGTATGTACTAGTATTAAAACGTGCTCAAATTCAGTATATTATGGAGGTAAAGGCCAAAATACTCTGTAAAACTTGATAAAGTATCTCCAGAAACTGTGACGTCACGGCTCGCATTAAACTGCTAAAGAGATATTTAGCGCCGCCCGAGTGGCTCGATTATGACACCTACTAAACTCATCGCGGTACATTAAACAATTGTGATGAAGACTTACTCAAAATGTGCCTTACGATCGGGAGACTACTACGAGTAGCATGGTTTCTTGAACAAGGCTCGAGTTTACTACAATTGTACCTTTTTAGTTCATCTATTTTGCTGTTGTTTATTTCAAATTGTGCTAATAGATTTTTTTTTGGGTGCGGTTTCATACGAATTACAAATGGTGTAATTCAAACTTTTCTTTCACAAATTAATCTGCTGTTAGAATTGTTACGATTTCGTTATTTATCAGCCTTTTATAGTGTATTTCAACCAGTAATTTCAATTTATATAAATAATCTTACACTCATAAATTATCAAAAAGACCCTTGGCGGAGGGGAATGTTCCCAGAAGGCTGGCTGCATTGCCACGCTGTATGGCAATGCTGATTTTTCGTGACCAGAAGGCTGGCCCTTTATCAGCTTAATCCTTTCATTATTCTTACAATAATAACGATCCACGATCACATACATAGATCCTGGACCCTAACTAGGGTTCCCTGTATCTAGGGACCCAGTAACTACGAGGACTATACTCCCACAACACCCAGACACGGAACGAGTAATTGCACTTTTTTTCTGTGCACAAATACTTGTCCTGTCGGAGGAATTGAACCAGCTGGCTCCGGGCTATGAGCCGACCTGCTCAACCACCACACCACAGAGGCAGTCAATAGCTTAATAATTTTATTAGCTTAATCCAAGGATTTTTTGATACGAATATGCCAAGCTTTTGACTGCAACTCACCTGATGTTAAGTACGATGCAGATAAACCCGTTGGCGTATGAGGAACCTATTCACTTTAGCCTTAAAGAGATTTAAAAATTGACCTTGTCTTGGTACTTGTATGTAGGCCAGCCCTCCACTTTGGTGGACTGCAGCCGGTCAAAGAGCTCTATGGGGAGGCCTGCAGTAGACGTCATCGACGGATGATGATGATGATCATGAATCCTCGTCTACTTCTGAACTAAGCCTCTCCGATAGCCACTTCTTTTAAAATGTTGTTTATAATTTCTACTCAAATTTACCTGACAAACATCGCTGTCTATATTTTATTGTGCGTTCTGAAAAATCATAAAACGTTCTATGGGAGAAATGGCTATTTGCGAAATATTATTAACTACTAATCACTCATGAGCTGAGAGTGGGGCCATTTGGATACGGGCAGCGGAACCCTCGAGGACAGAGGCTGGCTGACTTCATGGAGAAGGAGGGACTCTTTATGATGAACTCCTTCTACGAGAAGCGGCCATCCAGGAAGTGGACGTGGATAAGTCCCGACGGTTCCACTAAAAATGAGATAGACTTCATCATGACGACCAAGAAGCACATATTCGATGATGTCTCTGTGATCAGCAAGGTGAAAACCGGTAGCGATCACCGTATTGTTAGAGGCACATTGAATATCAATGTTAAGCTCGAAAGGTCACGTCTGGTGAAGTCTACGCTCCGTCCAAATCCTGTCCAAATCCAAAACCCCGAAGGCTTTCAGCTGGAACTCCAAAATCGCTTCCAGTGCCTAGCCGACTGTAACACAGTGGACGAGCTAAACGACGGGTTGGTGGAAACTGTCCAAGCTGTTGGATCGAAATTCTTTAAGACCCAACGCCGAAAGAAGACTCAAAAGCTCTCAGAAAAAACTCTTGAGCTAATGGCCGACCGGAGCGAAATGAAGCTGCAGTCTTCAGTTGATATGTCAGCCTACGGTGAACTCAATAGACGAATCTGGAGTTCCTTGCGACACGACTTGCGTGCTCTTAGTACTTCACGTATTGAGGCCGCAATTGAGCGGAACCAAGGCTCTAAAGTGTTCGCAAAGGATTCGTCTATTGGGCAACACCAAATGACAAAACTGAAGACCGAAAATGGTAGCGTCATTTCATCCAAGCCTGAGATTCTGAGAGAGATCGAGAACTTCTATGGACAGTTATACACCTCGACACGTAAGCCCGCTACTAACACAGCTCAGGACATCAGAGCCAAGTTAGTCCGACACTATACCGAAGATATCCCGGACGTCAGCCTGTACGAGATTAGAATGGCCCTCAAACAGCTTAAAAACAACAAGGCACCAGGTGAAGATGGAATTACGACCGAACTTCTGAGAGCGGGTGGTAGACCGGTACTTTTAGTCCTCCAGAAGTTATTTAATTCTGTCATCCTTGAAGGTATAACGCCAGAGGCATGGCACAAGAGCGTGGTGGTGCTCTTCTTCAAAAAAGGCGATAACACCTTATTGAAGAACTATAGGCCCATCTCGCTCTTGAGTCATGTGTATAAGCTGTTTTCGAGAGTCATTACGAATCGTCTCGCACGCAGGTTTGATGAATTCCAGCCTCCCGAACAAGCCGGTTTCCGAAAAGGCTTTAGCACCATAGACCACATCCATACGCTGCGCCAGATTATACAGAAGACCGAAGAGTATAATCGGCCGTTATGCCTAGCGTTTGTGGACTATGAGAAAGCCTTCGATTCAATCGAGACTTGGGCGGTGCTGCAGTCCTTGCAGCGATGCCAAATTGACTATAGGTATATCGAAGTTTTGAAGTGTTTGTACAGTAAGGCCACTATGTCAGTCCGACTACAGGACCAGAGTACGGAACAAATTCCATTGCAAAGAGGCGTGAGACAGGGAGACGTTATTTCTCCGAAACTGTTCACAAACGCATTGGAGGATGTTTTCAAGCTCTTGGAGTGGAAAAGATCTGGCATCAACATAAATGGCGAGTACATCACTAACCTTCGTTTTGCCGATGATATAGTCATAATGGCGGAATCGCTCGAGGACCTTAGCACCATGCTCAACGACCTCAGTAGAGTCTCCCAGCAGGTTGGTCTTAAGATGAATATGGACAAGACAAAGATCATGTCTAATGCTCATGTTCCACCTATACCGGTAATTGTTGGGAACGATACTCTCGAAGTTGTCGACAAGTATGTCTACCTAGGACAGATTGTCCAATTAGGTAGGTCCAACTTCGACAAAGAGGTGGCGCGAAGAATCCAACTCGGCTGGGCAGCGTTCGGGAAGCTTCGTCCTATCTTTTCGTCCAAAATACCGCAGAGCCTGAAAACGAAAGTTTTCAATCAGTGTGTGTTGCCAGTGATGACTTATGGAACTGAGACATGGTCTCTTACTGTTGGCCTCATTAGTAAGCTCAAAGTCGCGCAGCGAGCTATGGAGCGAGCTATGCTCGGTGTTTCCCTGCGAGATAAGCTCCGGAACGAGGAGATCCGCAGGAGAACTAAAGTGACCGATATAGCTCTTAGAGTTAGTAAGTTGAAGTGGCAATGGGCAGGCCACATCGCTCGTAGAACTGACAACCGATGGGGAAGAAAGGTTCTCGAGTGGCGACCACGAACCGGAAGACGCAGCGTAGGCCGGCCCCCCACTCGGTGGACCGACGACCTGGTGAAAGCCGCGGGGAGCCGATGGATGCAGGAGGCGAGCAGCCGCTCAAGGTGGCGTGCTCTGGGGGAGGCCTATGTTCAGCAGTGGACGTCTTCAGGCTGTTGATGATGATGATGATGACTAATCACTCATTAACTCATTAGCTTAAGAGCTATATCAAATAATAAAATAATAAATTGTGTAATGTGGCCTGCCCATTTCAACTTGCTAATTCCTTAGAATTAGCTTGAACTGGGCAGGCCACATCACTCGTAGAACTGACAACTGATGGGGAAAAAAGGTTCTCGAGTGGCAACCACGTACCAGAAGACTCAGCGTAGGCCCGCAATATGGTGAGAGTCGATGGATGCAGGAGGCGTGCAGCCGCTCAAAGTGGCGCTCTCTGGAGAAGGCCTATGTTCAGCAGTGGACGTCTTCAGGCTGTTGACGATAGTGATGACTCATTAATGAATAAACTATCAATAAGGAAGCGACATAGATATTTAGATATAGGTACTTACATTTGGTATTTGCTTTTCGTTCAGCAACATCTTATAAATAGCATTCACAACCGGTTTTCGTTACCTGATTTCCGTTAATAAATTGATTCGTACTTCTTTTTCCAAGGCTATAAGAGCTACAATTGAATACTTGTGTATTTCTTGGACATCCAGCCACACTATGGCAACTACATATTATACTTATTCTACACAACACCGATGTATTCAATCCGTGACCGTACTGTCATTTCATATTCGTAGTTCATATCGGTCAGTACTCAGTAGCATTCTTTACTTTGACGGTTTACGTGTTCAGTAGTAATTTTTTACATAGGATAATTGTTATCTACTTTTTATTTATTATGTAACTAATATCAATATCATAGCTATATTATTAAAGCGATATATTATCTTATCAAATGTAGTTAGAGATTTTTTCATACAACGTCTATTGCTATAATCGTAGACAAAAATATTATGTTAGTTTGGTACAATATTTGGTGAAACGTGTGTTTGTTTTGTGTCACAATAACATTGTTTTGGACTGACTTGCCGTTCGTTTGGGTATGTTTATTTATTCTATGTTTGTAATAATTGTAATAACAAAGTAGATGTTTTAGTGATTTCTTTATTTGTTCAGTAGGTAACCATGTTTTTCTATATTAAACCAAGGCACAAAAAAGACAGCATTTTTATAGTTTATTCATCTATTTGATTTTGTATAGTTATATATTGGTTTACATAAATTTCCTTCAAATATTTATAATCACTTGAGAGAGACAGAGAGAGAGAGAGAGAGAAAGAGAGCACAATAAACTCAGATCAAAACAAATAAACAATCATCATAGAAGAAAAATTTGAATCATAAAGGGGATTTGAACCCGCATCCATCCATCCCTTAAGCCGGGACACGCTTTTTTGCGGCGATTGCTATATAGGTATATGATTGGGATACTGCTATAAAAATCATAAAAATTGTATCGCTCCGATAATACTACTGTTTTACACATTTCGCTCTAGCCGCGGAACTTCATAATCCTACTATTATTATAAATGCGAAAGTTTGTATGGGGGGGTGTGTGTGTGTGTGAATTTTTGTTACCTTATATCTCCGTAACAACTAAAAAGATTTTAAAGAAATTTGGAATGCAGATAGCTTTTATGCTGGATTAACACATAGGATACTTTTTATCCGCGGGTAACACCGCGGGGCGCAACTAGTTTATGTATAACCCGACAAAATCTTACGCGGCATTATCTCTACCGATACAGCGGCAGCAAACAGCGCCAAAAGTAATGCGTCATCATTGTGATTGCGGTAATTATGCGGTAATGAGCATTTACTGCGCAAACGGTTTAATAATATACAAGAGGCCTTCGTTATCAAAAGAAATTACTGATATTAAGTAATCACGCAGCTTGTCTCGCTCATAATGATTGTTTTCAAGGTTGTCATTACTTACGAAGTACATACTAACGTAATTTTATTTTATTGTACATCTTCATATTTGGATAACTTACATACTTCAAAATACTTTCATCTACACAAATAGACCTATCATAGTATGTTATTCTCATTTGTACATGTTTGTTATTGGTTCAATAAATAGTTTTGTATTGTATTGTATAGAATACACAATTATAATTATAATAATATATAATTTTAATGATTAGTGGTAATCAAAAGTAATTCATGATACAAATCAGTACATTAAAGTACATAAGTATATTAAGCTGTTCTTTAAATACGAACGATAATAATTATAACGTTATTGAATTCTATTGTTAACAAAACGGTATTTTACATTTGCTTAATACGTAGGTTTAGGTATGTACATTTTTGATGATAGTAATAAACTTTACTAAGACGCTTAGTAATAGGGATTGCAATCCGGAAAACCGGATCCGGTAATCCGGCGGATCCGGCATCATTTTACATCTACCGGATCCGGTACCAATGCACCGGATCCGGTCACCGGATCCGGAATGCCAAGTTTTGGTAAAATAATCGCACTGCTGCATGAGTATAGGTTACTTCAAATGCATACCATGCGTAAGATGATTAAACTAAGGTAAGCTAAGATCATAGCTTGGGTTGACGAAGTTATAAAAGCATTTTTGTGATGATTGTGCCATTCATTAGACAGATTCATCATGATGTCTGTCATAAGAATGACACTTGTTAACATGCTCAGTCACATACTCAAATGCCTAATTATTGTGAATTTCAGTAGATTAAGTAAAGTTGATTATGTTAAGAAGAAAGAAAATACGTTTACCTATTCAAGACATCACACATTACATTTTCACAATATGAAAGTTTGATACTTATTTAAAAAAAAAGACAAATAGATGGGCGTTGCGTGGCGCTATGATATAGGTCCTAACTCAGCATAAGATTAAAGTCGTAATCATGACCGTAAAACGAATGGAAAACTGCTAGATTTAATAAAGTGTACTAAAATTGATCTAACTATGCAAACTGGAAGCCTGAACCACCCATTACGTTAAAATTTGACTATAGTTACACTGTGGTTAATTGTTTGTTTAATTATAAAATCGGAAATAAAGTTGATACACATAGTAGTTGCACATATATACATTTTTTTTGCTATGTATATCTCGCATATTAGGTACACTCACTTGATTATCTCATAAACAGTCCTTTTTAAAACGAAAAGGGACAATTAACCTGATCTGATCAATCCGGCCGGATTAATAAAAATTCGACCAGATCCGGCCGGATTGAAAATGACACCGGATTGCAATCCCTACTTAGTAACAATGAAGTTGGGGAACTAAATTAATAAAACGAAGCTTAGAACACGAAATAGCTCTCAACTGAATCTACGACCTATTCCGGTATTGTAATAACCCCTAGCCTAATTAATAAATACATTACATTAATAATAATTCACCGCATATTCTTAACTAATCATACGTTAAAAAGTTATCAAAGTCTATTGAACATTTTGGACTACCTATTTTAATGTTTATGGCCTTGTGAATCGTCACCTAATAAATGGTAGAACCGTACGTTGTGATAGTGTAGTAATCCAAATCCTTTTAAAGTAATGAGACAATACCTAACTAACATCTAACCTATTTAATAACATTAAATAAATTTAAAATATTCATCGTCCTACAAATAATTGCAATTTAATCCCCTGATGAAAACTATTCCTATGCTCTGAGTAACCGAACTGAAATTTCCACATAAAATCATATTATGCACCAATCAATATATCTATAATATATAAAGCTAAAAAACGGTCATAGATGACTGATTGATTGACTGATTGACATGAATGTTCTGGCCGATCGAGCCATCGGACGACTTGGCAATGTACTAGAGATGTGTGCGAATAGGTCCCGTGACCCCAAGTAAAATCGAACATCATCAGAAAATGGTCTCCAAGGTGGAACACCAGATCAGATCTCAGAAACGGTAAGGCCGATCGAAAAAGTTTATGGTCAAAAGTTGTAGTTAACCTTGGGACGATTCCATGTAAACAATAAAAAAAGGTACCTTTCATACAAAAAAACATATTTTTCATACAAAAACCGAAAACCGGAATTACGTCACAACAATCTTTAGTGTAAAAGACATTTATGTTTACAGTGACAATGTTATTTATATTTTAATGCAAACCCTCAGCAACAAATAAAAAAACAACAATGACTGAAATGGTTAATTGAAATGAATTTGATTCATACGTCATCGGCAATATGGAACGCAGTACTTGATAAGAAAGTGTGAGCGAGATGTCCAAATGTCATACATTTAAGGAACGAAAGAGAGACAGAGTGTAGCCTGCAGCCGATGGAACGATGATGGCGACGGGTGACTCATAATATATTTATGTTTGTGGTCGACAGTGCATGCGCAGCAATTAAGTAAATGTTTTAGCTTTATCTGTGTTTGTGTCCTACGTTTGTGATCGTCTGACCGTGACCGTAACTACCGTGGACATCAAAGAAACCAAGCAAGCGTGTAAGTGAGTCCTTACATACATCGAATACCTACTTATTGCCTATAATGCCATTTATTTATCTCAATGTTCAAATACCTATGTTTGCTATGTACCTAGATACATAGCAAACATACGTTTGTACAGCTCAAGCTATTACAGAAATCTCACATCATATCTGCATCTCATCGATTAAAGTGAGGTATTGTAAAGATCGGTACCTACCTACTCTAAAGTGGTTTGCAATTCTTGTATGTTGAAGTGCGTTTTTTTTAATGCTAAAATGCATTTTAAAATCCATGTAGTGCTTATATTTACAATACCTACTACATATTAAGATAACATGTTTTTGGGGGTAGGTAAGTAAGTCGTAAACAAAACATTCCAGAGGTGTCGATTCTTGTGCTGTGTGCGTGAGTGAATGGTGTAGTATGTGACGTGACGATGACCTGTGGTTGTATAGGTGCAATACTGCGGTGCAGTATGCCTGTACACCATGTAGGTGTGCGGCGAGCGAACGTAGCAACACGATTACTTATGCATTTTATATTCACGATGCTGTTGTGTGCGAGTACGTAATTTACGTTGTAGTTTGTGTATTTGGAGCGAAGTGTTAATAGTTTAGTATATGAGAGTGTATGACGTATTGTATTTGTCCAGTAATATTTAGAGGTATTAGTCCCATTTATAAGTACCGGCATGAAAGTCTAGCGATGACCGTTATTGCGCAGAAGTCAAAAATTAGGTATCACAGGTGGGCTAGAGAGACGAAGGGTGCGCGTACGTAGCGCCGGTTATTGGCTAGCCAGTCGTATTCCGTCCCCCGCCCCGATACGACGCCCGCTGACTTCTGTCTATACAGTCGCGCTCTAAAGTGTATTGTTATTGTAGTTCATTGTTTTGTTTTTTGTTAAGTTTGAGTTCGTTTGTAATTGTTGGTTTTTCTATTAGCGTAATTTAAGTAGATAGTGAATATGCCTAGAAAAAATACTGTTTTGAAAAGATAGGCACGAAAAATGGTGTATACGTGCATTGTTTTGTTAAAAGAGAAACCAATGAATTGATTGATTCTTTAAAGCAAATAAAAAGTGAGATTGATGAAGCAACGAATAGTAAAATATCCTGTTACAAGCTATGCAACACTTTAACATTAACTATTTATTATTGTTTACGCGCGCGACAGTACCTAATATCATCCACATTTCGCTCAGCGCTAAACTTACCTGCCGCTACCTATACCAAGGGTGCATGAAAGTCAAGACTGACAAAAATTAGTTTAACTGTAATCAATTTAATGTAATGTTTGGGTGGAATAAGAAGAAAATTATGGAAATATTATGTGAGTACGTTATAGATAGCAACAAGAAGTTGAGACATCTGATGTGTTGTGATTATTTAGTTACATACTATATTTTTGTTTTGATTTTATCCCTCTGATGCAAAGCCGATTTAAACGAAATTTTCATAGTGTAGTGCTTTAGCACTTGCCTCCTTTCACATTTATGATAAATACTAATGGGACAATAGTTAATGTTCCCCCTTTATAACAAATAAATAATGAATTAAATCGGACCACGCGTTAATGAATTACAACTAAGTACATATTTTTACTTTCATCCCCTCCCCTGAAGGAACCGTGCTGAATTTCGGGATTAAAAGTATCTTCAAGCATACCTTGTAGTATGAACCAAATCATGCCAAGTTTCATTTCAATCCATTCAGTTGTGTCGGCGTGCTCATCCAAGGTACAGACAGACGGACAGACAAAGATGTAAAAAAATATAGTTTTGGTTTCAGCATCAATAACAAACACAAAAAACATTATTTCTAAATACCTTCAATGCACAGAATTGGACCTACGGTTTAATATAAGTAATATAGATAACAATACTATAATTATTTTCAGGTTACTTCTACTATCTGAGTTTGAAGCAGCAGGGAATTTTTTGACAACCTAGCTAGAATAATTATACGTGTACTTATATTTGATGGTGAGTCCTTTATTATTATCTCAATATTCATAGCACTCATACTAAAGTTGCACTATTTTGTGATCTTAAATATGTACCTACCTAGGTAAATAGCAAAAATTCCTTTGTACAGCTTAAACTATTATAAGAAATCCCACATGGCAAGACTCCATCGGTTAAAGGTAGGTATTATTAACGATTAATTTGTAAAGGAAAAATGTTAATCACGAACGGGACTTGAACCCGGCGGAATTAGCAAGTTGAAATGGCAGTGGGCAGGCGACACGGTGAAAGTAGTGCTTACGCACTTGCCTCCATTCACCGTTTCTTCCATTCATCCTTTTCCTTTATCTTCTCCCCCCCCCCCTACCGTCTCCCTTTCGCATAGTGCAATAGTGCAGGGCAGTAGTACTTTGTTTCTTAGAATTAGCATGTTGAAATGGTAATCGGCAGGCCACATCGCTCGTAGACCACAATACGAAAAGTGCAGCATAGGCCGGCCCTCACTAAGTGAACGGACGATCTGGTAAATACCGCGGGGAGCCGATGGATGCAGGATGCGAGCAGCCACTTAAAGTGGCACTTTCTGGGGGAGGCCTTTATTCAGCAGTGGACGTTTAGAATAGACTTAAGTTTGGTACTTCAAGAGTAGGTAAATAACAATGTACATAACAAAGAACAAATAATGGTAATTTGTGATGATCATTTCAAACATTTATTAAACAACGCCTAAGCCCATTACGGAAACATTAAGAATGAAAGCTTACAAAAAAAACCTCCTATATTAAGTGGAAAAAGTTAAACTTTTATTATTTTATTCTTTACAGGTTTTTTTGCGAATACCTACCTGAATAATAATTTAATACAGAAATACAACAAACAAAGGAAGAAATACATCTGCGATCAAAATTCAAGGTTCAGTAATCACACAATGGAGCGACATTAAAATGGACAATGTTTACAAGTAAGTAACACAAAGTTGTTTCCTAATTATGGTACGCCTAATCATTGGCAGATACAGGGGGGGCATGGCCCGCCTCAAAAGAACAAAGAATTTCATACTTTCGACTCAATTTTCCGATAAAATTCAGGTGCAATTTTACACGGCATAGGTACGCATTAGACTGAGTAGGATTGAACCTAGCGCGGCAGATTTTAGGGGTGGCAAGTTTGGTAGCCGATTTTTTTGTCTTGTAGACTTTTGAGCTACATGACATCTTGCCGATGACTTTTCTCTCTTACCTTTCATTCTATATTCAACGGTACGGCAAACTACTATGTATACAATAGTAAAACGCCCAGTTCGCCGCCGCTTCTGCCTGCACTTTGTATGCTTAAAAAGACAGCGAAATTGTGGAAAAAATATTTCACTATCTATAAATATTGATTTGGGAGGCCTAATATCTTTACAGCATTTGTGGTTGATGTAATTTGACCGTGCTGGTTGGGATAATTCTTAAGAATTTCTCAATAGATGGCGCTGCCAACCCCGTAAGTTGGTTAAAGTGGTAGGTGAAGGATAAATTCGGACATGAGACCACTTGACACGGTAGCTTAAGTAAAGCATGTCCCGGCTTTTGGAACGAATGGATGCGGGTTCAAGTCCCGCCCGTGATTCACATTTTTCCTTTACAAATTAATCTGTAGAGTACGCTGAGCAGGCGATACTGCTATAAAAATCATAAATATTCACTATCCATAAGTTGAGGGTTCGATTCCCACCCAAGATTTTGCTCACATTATACTTTTCCTAAAGCAATCTCAATGGTATGAATGACAAAGACTGCAAGAATCTCCATATCAATAAGTCGTATACTAACCGATTTGGAAAATTCTTCTTTTATATCTTGTTATAGCAATACTGTATTTTCAAATTAGTTCCATAGAAATTTCATCAAAATCAGTACTCACACTTAGTTTAGCAGTTTTATTACAGTTTTCCTTTTTCTCGACAAAAATAAAATTTAGCTATAAATAATGCCACAAACTGTGTATCTATTATATTTAAATCCTCACTTAAGAAAACCCAAATTTTACTTAGATATTGTTTCCATTGCACAACACTTTGTTCCATCAAAAGTCTGCACCTGTCACTTTGATAGCAAGAATTTATTAATTCGATCTCTATTCCAATCATCTAAATCCGCCCAGCTGTTTGAACGTGAAAGAGTAACAAAAATACACACATACAAGCTTTCGCTTTTTATAATATTAGTATTGTTTTTGCAATGACTGCCATATTACAAAAAGTGGATGTTTTTTTGTTTATGTGTTCCAGGGTTTTTACGGGTCCTATCAATCGTCTACAGCTTCAATACAGTTCTACAGTTCCAAGTGGACGATTTGATGCTCTACCACAGGTAATTATTTTCAAGCAAGTCATATAAACTCTTGGCTATAAAAATGACCACCCATGACACTATGACAGTTTAAAATCTTATATTTGTCAACTTACATAATTATACTTTTAAATACATAATAAAATGCACATTTCCCTGGTTTTTATTCCAGTACAACTTTCAAACCATCGCGTGCAGGTTTAAATGGTAAGAACTGGGAATAGTGATTGGTGCAGGGCATTGGTTGAGGGAAAACATCGTGAGGAAACTGGCATGTTCAAGAATCACAAAATTCTAAAAACAATTATTGTGTCATCCACCAACCCCCACTTATACTCTCTCCATGTAGAATAATACAGTAAACAGTACATGATAAAAATTAAAATACAAGCATCACACACAAATCATCAGACATCTTCTATGTAGAAGTGTGTGTTGCCAGGACATAATATAATATGGAACTGAGACATGGTCACTAACAGATGGCCTCATCAGTAAGCTCAAAGTCGCCCAGCAAGCTATGGCGAGCTATGCTTGGTGTGTTCCTGCGAGATAAGATCCGTAATGAGCTTCCTCATCACCCCCGTGGTGGCAAGGAAGTGGGAAGGCATTTCCCCATTAAAAAAAATACAATTCTTAACTATGTCGCAGAATACACAGCTTATTGGCCTTCAAGAGTAGGTAAATAACAATTAGTGTGAGAATGTTTTGAAACATTTTTAAACGCCCTCAGTCAATTGTGCGGGCAAACCTTCTATTTTAAGTGGAAAAATATAAAAATGTGTTATTTCATGTTTTACAGTACGTTCGAAGAACTACCTGCCTAACAAAGCGTTCAAAACAGAAACTCATCAAACAAAAGAAGAAATATCATGTCTACACTCACAATGTATGCTGCAGAAAATAAAGAATGGAAGAATGGGTCAAATCATTACCAAGATTCGTTTGTCTAAGTTTTCAAGTGAAGCAACCTACCCAGACTAGACTAGATGGTTAAAAAATGGGTTAGCTAATAGATATTATTATGTATAAATTAGAACGTTACAGTAAAATCATAGCTATGGTTAGTTTGGGGCTAGATGGCGATGTGTGAAATGTTCACACATATTTTTTTTTTTAATGTACAGACAAAAATTGAGTGTGATGATCAGGTAATAGATGTTTAATCTGTGTGGTTATTGTACTTATTCAAACTATGTATTGTATCAGTTAATTGGTGCCCCATTGTACAAGCTATACTTAGTTTGAGGCTAAACGGCACTGTGAATATGTGTGGACATTCCACACAGCGCCATCTATCCTCAGAACTAAACAAGGCTGACTCTTATAAGATCTAGGTGGTGGTATATATTAGTAGACCGACGACTTGGTCAAAACCGCGGGAAGCCGATGGATGCAGGAGGCACGCAGCTGCTCAAGTAGTGCTCTATGGAGGAGACCTATGTTCAGCAGTGGACGTCTTCAGGCTGATAATGGTGAGATAAGATATCTCGAATTTGTCGTCTGTGTGATGCATTCAAAGAACTGATCTTACTTTCACACTTATTTGTTACTAGCTGACCCGCCCCGGCTTTGCAAGGGTTTATTAGGTTTACGCCTTATCATCTCAGTCTATTTCCCATAGTACAAGACAGGAGTGGCTCTGGACCTAATACTGAAGGTTCATCATCATCATCATCAACAGCCTGAAGACGTCCACTCCTGAACATAGGCCTCCCCCAGAGCGCGCCACCTTCAGCGGCTGCTCACCTCCTGCATCCATCGGCTCCCCGCGGTTTTCACCAGATCGTCGGTCCACCAAGTGAGGGGCCGGCCTACGCTGCTTTGCAAGGGTTTATTAGGTTTACGCCTTATCTCAGTCTAAAGGAAGAGGGGAAAAAGATAAGGGAAAAGGATGAATGGATGAAGGGGAAAGGAGGCAGGTGCGCCAGCACCTGCCTCCATTCACCGTTTCATCCATTCATCCTTTTCCCTTATCTTTACCCCCTCCTTTCTCTATTCCCCATAGTATAGGGCAGGAGTGGCTTTGGACCTAATACTGAAGGTTGGATGTCTGTAATTTCTGAACTACAAAACCATATTCATGGGAGGATATTTAAAGTACCCCCTTTCTAACAAAAAAAAGAATTCATTAAATCGGACCACGCGTCAATGAATTACAACGAAGTACATAATTTTAATTTATTTCCTCTCCCAAGGGAACCATGCTGAATTTTGGGATCAAAAATATCCTATAGCCTACGTAACCATGAATTTGAACCCATTCAGTAGTTTCGGTGTGATGCTCAGCCAAGATACAGTCAGACAGATAGACAGACAAAAATGAAAAAATATAGGTTTGGCTTCAGCGTAGGGAAAATTATTTTTTCTTTTCAAAATTTCTTCAATGTACATTAGTGGACCTGTTAGTTTTTTATTATAAGTATAGGTAATAACAGCTTCGCCATAGTTTTTCTAAATTTACAATATATTATATTAATAATAAAATATTGTTTATTTACGGGATATTTATCATGTAATTTATTTGATCCGAGTTGCCGATATTTTGGTACTATGGCAAGCACCATGACCGTAGAAAATTAAAATCTTATAATATTTATTTTCTTTATCTTTAAATATGTGTGGGCAATTCACACAGCGCCATATAGCCGTAAACTAAGCATAGCTGGTACTGTGGGAACCAGATAACTGATACAATACTTATTATGCCCATTTTCACCAAAGATCCCTAAATTATACCCTAACTAGGAATCGCTTTGGCTAAGGGTCCCCTAAATTTGACCCATACCTAAATTCGTTTTCACAGCGCTGAAAAAAATCTCCAGTAAATGAGAGGTTATGCTTTTCTACGGTTTCCGCAAACCGGCCAACCGCCGATTTAGGTATTTTTTTATATTTTAGAGAATAATCGTCAAAAAGACAAGCTTTATTGATTTAGCATTAGATTTTTTATTATATTAGGAATCCATCAGAAAAAATGAAAAAAGAAAATCATTTCCTGGGGTTATGCGGGTTGAAACAGTTGCCAAATACAATTGAAAAATAAAGTGGCATAATGAAGTCATCGCTAAGGGGTCGAGGTTCGGCTTTAGGTGTCCCTTAACCATCGCATCGGTGAAAACTACTTTACTATCAGATGCCACTTAAGTATTTTTAAGGGTCCTTTAAAATGTAAGGATTTTTGGTGAAAACGAGTATTACATACTTTTTTGTTTGTAAGTACCTACATGTACCTACATGTAGAATACAATGTAACACCCAGACACAGAACAAACATCGATGTTCATCACACAAATATTTGTCCTGAGTGGGAATTGAATCCACAACTTATAGTTCAGAAGCTACTACCATCTGAGCTCACAGGCCAGTTGAAGTCGAGTTTGACAAAGCACTTTATATGCTTAGAAGAAAATTATTAGGTAAGACTTAAGAGCTAAGTTGCTTCTTATCAAGACTTGTTATGAAGGGAAATTATGAGGTTGAATTATGTGGGTGAATTAATTGTTATGAGGGGCTCCTTTAAAAGGAGCTCTATAATATTATGGTTTTGAGTCTGTCATTTTATTTTTAAGTTCTTAAGGCTGGTTTACGCTTTGTTTAGTTTAGTAGAGAGTTAAGTTATGATGTCAACGAGTTCGTTCGATTAAGTTGTAAGTTGTGTCCGCCCATTATGGTGGTGTTTAGTTTCACATTTCAGTGCGTTACTACTTACCGAGTTATGAAGTGTTAGGTACTAACTAAACTTGAATGTATAAAAGTGCGGCGAATTTAGTGATTTAGTTGTCGGGGTATAGAAAATAAAACAAAGTAGCAAGTTAACTTGCTACTTAACTAAATAAAGCTTAAACCAGCCTTTTTTATACGTAATCGTCTCATAACCCATATAAATTGTAGCTTAGCTGTAAAAGTGAGAAGGTGGGTAGGTAGGTTTTCTGTCTGTGAATAATCAACGGCTTGAAATAAAACACTGTCACATTTTTATTTATTTTTAATGTACACAACACATACATATTTAAGTATTACTACACAAAACTAAGTAGGTACCTAATATAAGTAATCATGTGAATTAATTAGGTACCTATTATTATAATAAATATTATTGATTTTATTTTTACGGACATCGAAATGGTGTTTGGTCGTAAATTGCCTACGTACATTCTTCAAACACCATTTCGATGTTTTATATATAATTAGTTTTATGCCATAACCCTGTTCAAGGGAAGTGGAAAGTGAAAGAGCAAAGACAGGGGGAAAGGATGAATGGATGGGATGGCTATGGAAGGGAGGCAGGCGGAGCCTGCCTCCTTTCCATCGTCCCATCCATTCATTCTTTTCCCCTTTCTTTTTCCTTCTCCCTTCAATAGGGTGATTATAGTGGCTTTATCTTTGTTGTCGGCTATGTTTCATCGCACCGTGTGTATCGACTAGCTTGATCTTGAGACAATGCTGAATCCTGCACTGATGAGTGATGATGAGTCCCACCCGCGTTTACCATGGTGTTTTCGGTAGGATAATAGATGGGAAGGTAACTACTTGTGTGACTGATATTATGTTGTTTAGGTAGCAGTTTGAGCTTCGGTTTCCTTGACTGAGGTAGAAAAGCACTAGGATGTTCTGTGGTTATAATTATCATAAGAAATCTAGGAACGTGACAAAATCAGTGTAATGAAATTCAATCATCAAACATAGTACCAATGTTAAATTTATAGCTAATTCCAATTCTACATCAACTCTACGCTTCCGGCACCACTCCAGTAATTACCTTCTCGACCTAGGTATGCGGCTGCGTACTAATATAAGGCTAATATTTTGTTAATTTAGTAGAAACCTTCTTCTTAGCGTTGAAAATACTCGAGTATCGACGCAAGGTGGCTTTCTATTTTCTTATGCTGCTACCTATTATTAATTTAGAGTTCCGAGTGACACTGAAATCTGTTATGGGCAACCGAGTTGCTTTACACCAGGCGAACGACTAGCTCGGCACTACATTCATTTACATTAAAAAAAATTATGCACGTGAGGTGAGTGTGCATAGCGCGTTTACTGCAAAGGAGTGGAATACATTGGCACCCTTTGTAATCCCTAATTACTATAACCTGTCTTGATGATGATGATGATGATGATGATGATGATGATGATGATGAAGTCTTGAAGTGAATAAGTATATAACTTCTATGATAGCCGGCCCTGTGTGATCCAACCTTGCTAATATCGCCACCCACCATGTGTGGTGGTGGCCAAAATGTAAGTGCATAATATAAAAGTAGATACTGTTTGACTCGGGCATAAAGTGGAATCTGTTTAAAACATAGATGCGTGAGCAAAGTTATTGTATGAGAACAATACAGCTGTCTTAAATGTAGTGAAAAGACACATACACTTTTCCTCATTACTTAATTTAGGTAGATATGTGGGGGGTAACTTCAAGACTAACCTATCTTTAACGTCTTTAACTATCAACTGATTATTTTCGGGAACTTTGATATAAAATTGTCACTTTTTTGGACAAACAAATCAAAATGGCCGGCATGCAAAATGTATACGTGCACAAGTTAGAGGCTTTGAGACAGTCATGGCGTGTTTGGACTCATGGCAAAGAGAACAACGATGACATTTTTATGGTGGTAAAATAATTCCAAGATGGCAGATTCAAAATGGCGCCAGATCTAAGTTGGCTCAGATCCGGCTGAAATTTTAAACTTGGGGTTTTTTGGAGATGCTGATTATAATTTTTTACATTTAAATTGATTGACAGCATTTTTTAGGACATTAACATGGATGGCCGCCATGCAAAATACAAACGTGCACACTTCCGAAACTAACAGAGGTAGGCATGGCGTATTTGGAATCATAGTAAAGCGAACATCGATGACTTTCTCACGGTGTTAAAATATTTCCAACATGGTGGATTCAAAATGGCGCCCGATTTGAAATTAGCTCTGATCCGTCTGATATTATATATTTGGGGGTTTTAAAAGACGGCGATTACAAATTTTGACATTTTACTTCACTGACAGCATTTTTCAAGATGGCCGCCATGCACAAGTCAGATCAATTATCATTTTCTTTGAAAAATACCACTGTTTTGTACTAATTCTTGCAAAATTTAAAGTTTAGCGTAAAGTATAACTCTTTTATAAATAAAACAGCCCCAAAAACGTACTCGCGGGCCGCTCGCGGCCCGCGCACGGGGCAAAATACTAGTTTACTTATATAAAGTTAAAGACCCACCCATATAGTGACTGACTGACTGATTGACATAATTGATCTCGGCCGTGGGGTATGGTGGGGAAAAACCAAGTATAGGGTTGGATAGGGATGGGTCACGTGACCACCAGAAAAATCTGACATTACCAGGAAGTCGTCTTCAAGATGGAACTGGTCAACGGCTCTCGGAAACTACAAGTCGGATGGGTGTCGTGCTTTAACTAAAGTTGTAGTGAACCCTGGGATGCTACGTGAGAAATGAAAAAAATTTAGGGTTGCCATACAAAAAAATAAAAATTCCATACAAAATGGAAACGCTCATAACTCGGAAACGGTAAGAGGTAGGTGGGGGGTGTTCGACCAAATGTCATAGGGGACGATTGGGGCTTTCGGATGGTGGTCATGAAAATCCAAGATGGCGGATTCAAGATGGCGGCCATTTTGAAAGTTGGTCCGATCCGGCTGATTTTTTGCATCGGGGGGTTTTCGGGACCGTTGTTTCCATATTTGAAAAAATATTTTTGATTCCGCCATTTTTAAAGATGGCCGCCATACAAATTTTTTTTTTCGTTTTCATCGCATTGTTTCTCAATACCTATGGGAAATTTTGAATACCTTATTTGACATTTGTGTCTAAGTGTCCAAGGTGCCTTTAGAAAAATTCATGACCTGGTCTTCCGACCTTCCATCATCATGACCATCAACGGCCTGGCTAAACTATACGAGATAGGTCATGTGCGTTTTAAGGAATGTTATAGCAAACCCTGGGACGATTCTAAAGCGAATAAAAAAAATTCAAAATGGCGGAAAAAAAAATCCGCCATACAAATTTAGACCGGAAATGACGCCGAAACCATGATACTTTAGTATAAAGAGTTCAAACTAATATGGTTTGGAGGCCCAAGAAGAAGATTTCGAAAAAAAAATTTTTTCAAAATGGCGGAAATTTCGGTCATGGCGGAAAAAAAAGTTTCACCAATCCGGATGAAAATCGATATCTAGGGGTCCCCAGGGATGCTGATCAACATTCTAAAATCAAATTTTGACTTTAACCAATTTTCAATATGGCTGCCATACAAAGGTACTTTTATCGAAATATACACTTTCCTTTTTTGCGCCTCAAATACCAATATTTTAGAAAAGTCATTCCTGGGGATCGAGTATAGATGCGATAAGGGTAAAAATGCAAAAACAATAAAACCGATTTTTTTCAAGATGGCGGATATAGACGTACTGACTTTAACAAAACGTTATCCGATCCGGATGAAAATCGATATCTGAGAATGCCCCTCTATACTTAGTAGGAATATGGAAAAAAATTTTTGATTCCGCCATTTTGAAAAATTGCCTACATACAATCTAACTTTTTAAGGATTTTTGAATCGATTTCACGTGGAAACTATTACACATTAGTATTAAGGGTGTGAACTAATTTTGTTTGGTAAGACAAGAGGCAAATGGTGGACAAAATTTTTTTTTAAATGGTTTAATTTTTGGGTCACTTTCGAAAAAAAAGTTTCTCTGATCCGAAAAAAAATCGATATCTGTAGGTCCCAAAGGATACTTATCAACATACTTTAGTCAAATTTTGACAACTGCCGTTTTTCAACATGGCCGCCATACATACTGTTGAAACCACCAACGCGACGACGAGCGAAGCGAGGAGGAGCTTCAAACTACCTAACGCGACGACGAGCGAAGCGAGGAGGAGCTTCAAACTATCATGCGCGACGACGAGCGAAGCGAGGAGGAGCTTAAAACCACCTATAGCGACGACGAGCGAAGCGAGGAGGAGCTTCAAACGACCCAACGCGACGACGAGCGCAGCGAGGAGGAGCTTCAAACTACCTAACGCGACGACGAGCGAAGCGAGGAGGAGCTTCAAACCACATAACGCGACGACGAGCGAAGCGAGGAGGAGCTTCAAACTACCCATCGCGACGACGAGCGAAGCGAGGAGGAGCTACAAACTACCAATGGCGACATGTACTATGTTTTAATAATGTGACATCATTCTAATTGGTTTTCGCTAATTTAACCTTACTTCAAGTCTAACATATTTTTATCTAATATACCTAACCTTACAACTGAATATTTTTCGAACATTGATTTAGGATTTTTTGGATAAACAAATCAAAATTGCCGCTACCTATGCAAAATTCAAACGTGCACACTTTCGAAACTAACAAACGTAGGCATGGCGTGTTTGGAGTCATAGTAAAGAGAACATCGGTGACTTTCTCACGGTGTACAATTATTTCCAAGATGGTGGATTCAAAATGGCGCCTGATTTGAAATAAGCTCAGATCCAGCTGGTATTTTATATTTTGGGGTTTTAAAGGACGGAGATTACAAATTTTGACTTTTTACTTGACTGACAGCTTCTCTCAAGATGGCCGCCATGCACAAGTCAGATCAATTATCATTTTCTTTGAAAAATACCGCTGTTTTGTACTAATTCTTGCAAAATTACAAGTTTAAACTAAAGTATAACTTTTTTATAAATACAACAGCCACGATAACAGCCACGCGGGCCGCTCGCGGCCCGCGCACGGGGCAAAATACTAGTTACTATTACTATAAAATTGGATACCCATGAGTGACTGACTGACTGATGATTGACATAATTGATCTCAGCTCTCAGAAGTGGTCAGTCAAAACTGAGTATGAGGCTGTATAGTGATGGGTCATGTCACCCCAGGAAAAATCTGACATTACCAGAAAATCGTCTCTGAGATGGAACAGGTCAACGGATCTCGAAAACGACAAGAGATATGGGGGTCCAGTTTTAACTAATGTTGGAGTAGACCCTGGGATGTTTCCAGAGAAATGAAAAAAATGGGGGCCCCCGAACAAAAAACGGTGGCCCCCATACAAAATTGAAACGCTCATAATTCGGCAACGGTAAGAGGTATGTGGGTGGTGCTCGACCAAATGTCATAGAGGATGACGGGGGCTGTCAGATGGTTGTCATGAAAATCCAAGATGGCGGATTCAAAATGGCGGCCATTTTGAAAGTTGGTCCGATCGGGGTGATTTTTTGCATTGGGGGGTTTTCGGGGCCGCAGATTCGATATTTCAAAAAAAATTTTGGATTCCGCCATTTTTAAAGATGGCTGCCATACAAATTTTTTTTTTCATTTTTGACGCATTGTTTCTCGACACCTATGGAAAATTTTGAATGTCTTTGTTGTGTTTTGTGTCCAGATGATCGAGGTGTCTTCAAAAAAATTCGCGACCTGGTCTTCCGAACTTCGGTCACTCGGACGGTCAACGGCCTGGCCAAACCATAAAAGATAGATCATGTGCGTTTTAAGGAATGTCATAGCAAACCCTGGGACGATTTTGGAGATGTCAAAAAAAATTCAAAATGGCGGAAAAAAAAATCCGCCATACAAATTTTAACCATAAATGACGGCGAAACTATGACACTTTAGTATAAAGAGCTCGAACTAATATTAGTTGGAGGTCAGAGGGGAAGATTGCGAAAAATTTTTTTTTTCAAAATGGCGGAAATTTTGGCCGCGGCGGAAAAAAAAGTTTCACCGATCCGGATGAAAATCGATATCTGGGGGTCCCCAAGGATGATGATCAACATTCTGTAATCAAATTTTGACATGTGTCAACTTTCAATGGGGCTGCCATACAAAGGTGCTTTTATTGAAATATCAACTTTGCTTTTTTGCGCCTCCGTTGCGAGTGATTTAGAAAAGTCGTTCCTGGGGATCAAGTATAGATGTTATAAGGGTAAGAATGCAATATCAGTGAAATCAATTTTTTTCAAGATGGCGGCTGTAGACGTACCGACTCATAGTAAAAGTTGTCCGATCCGAATGAAAATCGATATCTGAAAATCCCACGGTACACTTGGTAGGAATGTGTAAAAACTTTTTTGATTCCGCCATTTTGAAATATTGCGAACATGCAATTTCACTTTTTTAGGATTTTTAATTCGCAAATAACACCGAAACTGTGAGACTTTTGTAGGGAGGGTTTGTTCTAATATTGTACAGTTTTGAGAGGGGCATACAGTGAAAAAGAATGTTTTTCAAAATGGCGGTCCATTGGTCCGCGTCCGAAAATAAAGAAGCTCCGATCGGGATGTAAATCGATATCTGGGGGCCCCAAAGGATGCTGATCAACATGGTTTGGTCAAATTTTGACATCTGTCATTTTTTAATATAGCCGCCGTATATACTATTATCAAAATTGCTGTTTTCCGTTTTATTGCCTATGGTACTACAGTTTCGGAAGGAGATAGTTGTAATTTTGACAGATGTCAGTGTGACAGATGTCAAACGTCAAAATTTTGACAGATGTCAAATTTTTTGATAGATGTCAAATGTCAATTTTTTTCCAACCTACCAAATGCAACGACGAGCGAAGCAAGCACCAAGTATACTGTAGTTTGGTATAAGTGGACGGTCACGACCAACACTTGCACCTGCACACTTGCACCGTGTGCGGGCCGCGTGCGGCCCGCGCACGGTGCAAGTGTGCCGCTTGCGACCTGCGCACTGTTCTAATACCGCTGTCAAGTGTAGACAGATGTCAGTTTGATTGATTTTAAATGTCAAACTTTTGACAGATGTCAATTGTCAAATTTTTTGACAGATGTCAAATTTATTGACAAATATCAAATGTCAATTTTTTGGACAGATGTCAAATGTCAATTTTTTTTCCAACCTACCAAATGCGGCGATGAGTGAGTTAGTTTATTGTCTCTCATTGGTATAATTGGACAGTCACAACTAACACTTGCACCTGCACACTTGCACCGTGTGCGGGCCGCGTGCGGCCCGCGCACGGTGAAAGTGTGCCGCTTGCAACCTGCGCACTGTTCTAATACCGCTGTCAAGTGTAAACAGTTCAGATGTCAGTTTGATTGATGTCAAATGTCAAACTTTTGACAGATGTCAAATGTCAAATTTGATGACAGATGTCAAATTTATTGACAAATATCAAATGTCAATTTTTTTGACAGATGTCAAATGTCAATTTTTAGGACAGTTGTCAAATGTCAATTTTTGACAGGTGTCAAACGTCAAATTTTTTCCGACATACCCAATGCGACGACGAGCGAAGCGAGTTAGTTTACTGTAGTTTGGTATAAGTGGACGGTCACGATCAGCACTTGCACCGCGCACGGTGCATGTGTGCCGGTTGCATCCTACTCATGGTGCAAATGACGCTGTCAAGTCAAACAAAATGGCCGCCATGCAAAGTCACGCGCATTATCATTTTCTTTGATAAATACGGCAGTTTTGTACAAGTACTTGCAAAATTTAAAGTTTAGCTCCAAGTATAGCGTTTTGAACAAATGGAACGCCACGAAAACACACACGCGGGCCGCTCGCGGCCCGCGCACTGGGCAAAATACTAGTTTCCTACTATATATTCGAAAGGTTTCAATTGTAGGAATGAATAATCTTTTCTTGCAAAAAATTGAACATTATAGTTCCTAGTCATAAACAAAACTGAAAGTAAATTAAAGCTTCATGACGAACGTATGTTGAAATTAACAAGACAAGAAAGTGAAACATAGGTAAAACGTAAGTAAGTATATTGCTAACTGAGTTTGAGTTTGTTATATAGCAAAGTCATAGTAAACTCTATTTGTTTATCATAACTCTGGCATAGGAGCCCCGCCACCGCTCCAATGCTGTGGGTCTCGACTACCTGGCTGGTTAACCCTCCACTATTTAGTGCTTGAAATTTCCCACACGGAGGTACCGTGTGTGAAATTCCCCCACACTAAGAGAAATTTGATTTTACTAAATTTTGTTCTATTTATCCCAAGTCAGTACGTCAGGTACCCCATCTACCTATTCTTATCTACTTATCTAGTTTGGACTCCAAAAGGTGCAAGGGACAAGAGGACATTATTTTTTTCCAAATCCTAACAATATAGACATCACCTTAGTTAATTGTGAGTCTATCTAATACGTACTACATTCGGTATAAGACAGACTCTAAAAATAGCTCAACTTTCAAATCTCCTAGTTTTCGTCTAAAGATTATTAATATTATCGTAGATTCTATATCGTCAGCATGCAGTGGAATAAACAGTAGTATTAATTTAACTATAAATATTTATCCGAATTCAATGATCTGTTTAGTGATATTCAGGTTGTCTCTATTTTCCAGAACTTGTATGGAGAACTAAACTAAAACCCGTTTACATAATTTAGGTATTATATTTCATTATTATGAAATATGATAAAGATGTTTGTTGCAAGTAATATATTAGATTATTGATGCTATTTCCTAACAACAAGATATTCTCATTCGAATCTTTAAATTAGCTACCCCTATCCGTTTGGTAAGGAGATCACTAACAGGTACTGCTGTGCTTGACCCAAGACATGAAGGACAATTTCTTATCACTAGTACTTTAAATGTTTTTATAGAATAAATAGTAAAATTCTTATTGAAAATTCAATCAAACAAACCCAACTCTGAATTCCACTAAATTGATCTATAAACAAACACGATCAACCCTAAACTATGAATAAATTCCCGGTAGTTACTTAACTATTGTACAAGCATTACCTATTTCGCAACTAGAAAACAAAACGTTCGTTTCCTTGTAGGAATATGATCCCTCCAACTCTGCTAAGTAAAATTCCGCCTAGAATCCGCTAAGAAAATACCTATCTTTTTATGCATATTGTAATAACCGTGTAGGAATAGAACCTTTCTCATATCCTCCGTAGAACATCGCAAAACCAGCTAAAGAAATACCTTCCTATACCACAGAATAGATATATAGTACAACGTACTTTTACCACAAAATAGATTTACAGAATTACGTATTTTTACTAATATGATCCGCAACACTAACGACAATAATTTTTCAGTTGAGACTAAGTCACGAAAACTAATGTGATGAATCGTATTCAAACACATTCCCCTTTCTATCTCTACTGTAGTTTCACAAAAGCTTGTGCCAGCTATAGAAAATACCTACTTATACCTTTGCAGCGTTGCTCTCTGCACACTAAAACCTTCTGTGATCACCCAGCTTTCCGCCAAAAGCAAGGTCCACGACAATCTAGCCCTACAATAAACACCCACAGCTTCAACCTTCGAGAAAACTTGGATTATATTTTTATAGTTTTGATAATTTACGTATTGTATTTATTAGCACTTTTATTTATTAGTATTTTATTATGATGAATTTGTCTTAAAAGTATTTTATGCCGTTTTAAATTTATTTATTTATTTATTGAATTTTATCTATTTCCCTAACACTATTATTTTTTCGCGAATTTTAATATTTTAACCCTAACTTTCCCCTCCTACGTGTGTATTCCTCGACTTATAGCTTTTCCCTATACATTAGTGTGTACCCCCAAACACTAGAGATTGCTACAAATCTCACATTTACTTTTAAACGTGCATGTCTGTTCTCGGTGTGTGCAATGAGAACATACCTGATCTAACCCTATGAGAGAACGAGCTGTGACAAAAGCTCTCCAAAACTAAAACCTATTGCCACCTAATTTTTATCTTGCATGCGGGACCGGAGTCCATGGGCAGCATACAAGACAAAACCCTATCACTTGGGACAGTTCAGCTTGATTTGCATTTAGGATCCGGGTATCGTATACACGAAGACGGGACAGTTAATCTTTTCAGCCCTCCTTTCAGCCAGAATGCAAACCAAACCAAAAAGGTGGATCCAGATCCTATAACGGAGGCAAAATCTGGTGCAGGTCTCCACAAAACACGCGAACTGCATACCCTAAGCAAAATAAGGGAAGACAAGCTTCGTTGCACAGTTTCAACTTATCTCTTACTGAGTTCCTGGACCCGAGGCATACTTCCCCCCAGATCCAGAATTAATTGAGAGGGCGAATTTATCTAAGAATTTAACCGATAATTTCATGTGCATTTTTTTACCAGGTTTCGACTTGCGAACCCCGTGAATCATTTTTATAACTCCCTCCGTTTGACAGCTTGACAGCTCTCAAAATCCTATTATCTATCAAAAACACTTTAAAGGTAGAAAGGTAAAAAAGTAAAACTAAATATAAAGAAGGTTTGATTTCTTTTACTGTTACCTTATTTTACCACAGGTAACCACTTTTACACCTATCTCTACATTTTCTCTATCAGTTAATGCGATGCCAACGACTATTTCCTTTATTTTTAGACTATTCTTTGTGCATAAAATGCTTCAATGAAATTATTTCAGTATTTTTATAATTTAGGTAAAATTTATAATATTTGTGACGTCACGAGACAGCCTGGATCGTTACAATCGCCCCTAAAATATTTGCGCAGGCGTTTTAAATTTAAAGCCGAAGTAAAATTTTATTCTTTAAAATACATTCACAAATATTAGCAAAACTATAGTAAAATTAATTTATGTAATATTTATAACTTCACCACCTCGCTTAAGCAATTATAATTTGTTAACGTTTGGCTCCAAACTTAAAATGTGTTTATAGTTCTGTAGTGTTACTAACCGTTAAATTTAATTTAAGAGAGCACCTAAAAATAATCAACCCGATAGCAAGTAATTTGCGAAACAAAAATACACTTGTATTTTCAATTTGTTTAATATGCAGCATATTGCGTATTAATTTGTTATTCATTTGAAAAATATTAAATATTACTAATATTAAGTAATTTATTTTCGAAAGTTTAATGTTGTCAATGATAATATTTTTATTTTTAATATACTATTGAATCCATCCTTGAAAACAAACCATAATTACTATTCTATTTTAAGCGCCCTCTTAAGCCGTAACAACAGTGAATTACTTTATGAGTCAATATCCAAAATTTCATCGCATCAATCATACCCAAAAATCACTTATCCCAAGGCTAACCTAGCCACCAAAAGAAACCAGGTTGTGAGGCTGGTCAGTCCTAATAACTTTAAGTAGAAGGTACCCCTAAGAACCATGTTTTCGTTCCGAGCTGCCTCCCACAAAACCCTTCGATAACCAGGTCAACTTTAATAGTTCAAAATATAGATTTGTCTATGACTTCAGCAATATTTCGCATATATTTCCCACTCCGTAATTCGCTATTATTTCGGATGTAGAGTGTAGCAGATCGGATGTTCCTACCTTGTAGAGTACGGGGTTGTTATAACAGTTTTGTTTAAACTTAGGCTTTCTCTTTTAACCTAGCACCTAGCCTTAAATTATATCAACCCATTTGTTGAGTCGTGTAAATCCAAAGCCACCCGTCAACAAATCCCTTAAACCGTAGATCTTGCTAAGCCACTAAGATCCTCCTGCACTGTTAAACCTCTGACCATGTCCATACAAACACACTTGTTTACATAAAAATGACCTCTTTTTTTTAAATTAATTATCCAAAATCAAATCCCATTCTTAAGCAAAAACAACAACATAACAATTCATTAATCCACATTTGACCCCAGTCAACTAACTTATTCGCTATCTTAACGGCTAGCAATTCCCAATAGATTTAAGGCTTCTTTGAAGTTATTGCTTAATACGTATCGTGATATTAAAATAAACTCTTTAATTTTATTTCAATTTCATTTCTAAAACAAAATTATATGTATTGATAGATTTCATTTGAAATTTTATTTAATGTCAATGCTGAAACCATTTATTAATTATAGGTAAGTTATAACCACAAAAATAAATAAATATTAAATGTCGCGAACTGAACTAACCTCTACTAAAAATGATTTCTTTTGTTACATTTCAAATATAATATCGTTATTAAACTTTGAATTTTAACGCGCAATGTTTTATTTGAAAATTTATTCAATAAATATATTCATTCCCAAGAATTCCGAACTTTACGCGCAAAAACTACCAAACAAGGTAACTGTAATGTTTTAAATACCACTATTTTAAAAATTTAATAATTTATTTTAAATAATTTTATGTTGTTTAGATTATTGTGTATCGTACAATAGCCATTGAATCGGAACTTAATCTATCCACCGTACCAATTACTTCTAATAAAATTATTAAATATTTTGAACTGTAAAACGCCCCCTATAGTTTTATAATATTAGCCAATTTCGAACCTTTCCTAGTTCCAACCACAGGAAAGAAATGTAAATTATTTACTCTAATGTTTCCGAATTATTTATGAAAACTGACTATGTCGTTTTTCCTAAATTGAATGATGATAAATTCCCCACGTACTTCCTAAATGAAAGTTCAACCTTATTATGGGCATCAATAAATTTTGAAATTAATCAAACAGATGTACCCATCTCATTAATAAACTACTACTCCTTTCCAACCTACTACAACAAATTTCCATGATCGTAATGAAACATTTTAATGTTGAATTTATTTAAATTCCGTTGAGTTTATTGCAACGCGGCCTATTTTAAATTTTTATCTATCTAATGTGAACCATATTATTCGTAAATCAAATAAACCAATGTTTGTATGAATAGTTCGAATCCCGTTTATATATTCATCCTCTTCATCATCTAATTAATCCATCGTCTACAATAATCTAACGATGATATCCTGAACATTATAGCTCCGCAAAATTGTGAATAACTAATAAAGTAACGATTAAAATTCTCAAAAAATTGAGTCCTTCTTTTAGCTATGAGATAAATTATAACTAATTTTCATTTAATTTATTGAAATCTAAAACCGCCCCTACATAATTGTCTCAAAACCTTTCCTTTTCCACGGACAGCAAATTGTGCGATAGTAAATAAATACTATCGCTACTTAAAATAATATCAATCCAAAACAATCAACATCCTCATTCTAATCGAAACCTATCACTAATGTAAATCTTTAAAATAAATCAACCTGATAACGAAAGAAACGCACGTAAATCCTAGTCAAGTAAAATCCTGGCCATTTGAGATCCTGGTCAATTAAGATACTGGTCAATTGAGATCCTGGTCATTTGAGATTCTAGTCAAACGTCAATCCTGGTCAATTGAGATCTTGGTCATTTGAGATCCTAGTCAAATGTCAATCCTGGTCAATTGAGATCCTGGTCATTTGAGATCCTAGTCAAATGTCAATCCTGGTCACGGCACCAAATTGTAATAACCCCTAGCCTAATTAATAAATACATTACATTAATAATAATTCACCGCATATTCTTAACTAATCATACGTTAAAAAGTTATCAAAGTCTATTGAACATTTTGGACTACCTATTTTAATGTTTATGGCCTTGTGAATCGTCACCTAATAAATGGTAGAACCGTACGTTGTGATAGTGTAGTAATCCAAATCCTTTTAAAGTAATGAGACAATACCTAACTAACATCTAACCTATTTAATAACATTAAATAAATTTAAAATATTCATCGTCCTACAAATAATTGCAATTTAATCCCCTGATGAAAACTATTCCTATGCTCTGAGTAACCGAACTGAAATTTCCACATAAAATCATATTATGCACCAATCAATATATTTCCTACTATATATTCGAAAGGTTTCAATTGTAGGAATGAATAATCTTTTCTTGCAAAAAATTGAACATTATAGTTCCTAGTCATAAACAAAACTGAAAGTAAATTAAAGCTTCATGACGAACGTATGTTGAAATTAACAAGACAAGAAAGTGAAACATAGGTAAAACGTAAGTAAGTATATTGCTAACTGAGTTTGAGTTTGTTATATAGCAAAGTCATAGTAAACTCTATTTGTTTATCATAACTCTGGCATAGGAGCCCCGCCACCGCTCCAATGCTGTGGGTCTCGACTACCTGGCTGGTTAACCCTCCACTATTTAGTGCTTGAAATTTCCCACACGGAGGTACCGTGTGTGAAATTCCCCCACACTAAGAGAAATTTGATTTTACTAAATTTTGTTCTATTTATCCCAAGTCAGTACGTCAGGTACCCCATCTACCTATTCTTATCTACTTATCTAGTTTGGACTCCAAAAGGTGCAAGGGACAAGAGGACATTATTTTTTTCCAAATCCTAACAATATAGACATCACCTTAGTTAATTGTGAGTCTATCTAATACGTACTACATTCGGTATAAGACAGACTCTAAAAATAGCTCAACTTTCAAATCTCCTAGTTTTCGTCTAAAGATTATTAATATTATCGTAGATTCTATATCGTCAGCATGCAGTGGAATAAACAGTAGTATTAATTTAACTATAAATATTTATCCGAATTCAATGATCTGTTTAGTGATATTCAGGTTGTCTCTATTTTCCAGAACTTGTATGGAGAACTAAACTAAAACCCGTTTACATAATTTAGGTATTATATTTCATTATTATGAAATATGATAAAGATGTTTGTTGCAAGTAATATATTAGATTATTGATGCTATTTCCTAACAACAAGATATTCTCATTCGAATCTTTAAATTAGCTACCCCTATCCGTTTGGTAAGGAGATCACTAACAGGTACTGCTGTGCTTGACCCAAGACATGAAGGACAATTTCTTATCACTAGTACTTTAAATGTTTTTATAGAATAAATAGTAAAATTCTTATTGAAAATTCAATCAAACAAACCCAACTCTGAATTCCACTAAATTGATCTATAAACAAACACGATCAACCCTAAACTATGAATAAATTCCCGGTAGTTACTTAACTATTGTACAAGCATTACCTATTTCGCAACTAGAAAACAAAACGTTCGTTTCCTTGTAGGAATATGATCCCTCCAACTCTGCTAAGTAAAATTCCGCCTAGAATCCGCTAAGAAAATACCTATCTTTTTATGCATATTGTAATAACCGTGTAGGAATAGAACCTTTCTCATATCCTCCGTAGAACATCGCAAAACCAGCTAAAGAAATACCTTCCTATACCACAGAATAGATATATAGTACAACGTACTTTTACCACAAAATAGATTTACAGAATTACGTATTTTTACTAATATGATCCGCAACACTAACGACAATAATTTTTCAGTTGAGACTAAGTCACGAAAACTAATGTGATGAATCGTATTCAAACACATTCCCCTTTCTATCTCTACTGTAGTTTCACAAAAGCTTGTGCCAGCTATAGAAAATACCTACTTATACCTTTGCAGCGTTGCTCTCTGCACACTAAAACCTTCTGTGATCACCCAGCTTTCCGCCAAAAGCAAGGTCCACGACAATCTAGCCCTACAATAAACACCCACAGCTTCAACCTTCGAGAAAACTTGGATTATATTTTTATAGTTTTGATAATTTACGTATTGTATTTATTAGCACTTTTATTTATTAGTATTTTATTATGATGAATTTGTCTTAAAAGTATTTTATGCCGTTTTAAATTTATTTATTTATTTATTGAATTTTATCTATTTCCCTAACACTATTATTTTTTCGCGAATTTTAATATTTTAACCCTAACTTTCCCCTCCTACGTGTGTATTCCTCGACTTATAGCTTTTCCCTATACATTAGTGTGTACCCCCAAACACTAGAGATTGCTACAAATCTCACATTTACTTTTAAACGTGCATGTCTGTTCTCGGTGTGTGCAATGAGAACATACCTGATCTAACCCTATGAGAGAACGAGCTGTGACAAAAGCTCTCCAAAACTAAAACCTATTGCCACCTAATTTTTATCTTGCATGCGGGACCGGAGTCCATGGGCAGCATACAAGACAAAACCCTATCACTTGGGACAGTTCAGCTTGATTTGCATTTAGGATCCGGGTATCGTATACACGAAGACGGGACAGTTAATCTTTTCAGCCCTCCTTTCAGCCAGAATGCAAACCAAACCAAAAAGGTGGATCCAGATCCTATAACGGAGGCAAAATCTGGTGCAGGTCTCCACAAAACACGCGAACTGCATACCCTAAGCAAAATAAGGGAAGACAAGCTTCGTTGCACAGTTTCAACTTATCTCTTACTGAGTTCCTGGACCCGAGGCATACTTCCCCCCAGATCCAGAATTAATTGAGAGGGCGAATTTATCTAAGAATTTAACCGATAATTTCATGTGCATTTTTTTACCAGGTTTCGACTTGCGAACCCCGTGAATCATTTTTATAACTCCCTCCGTTTGACAGCTTGACAGCTCTCAAAATCCTATTATCTATCAAAAACACTTTAAAGGTAGAAAGGTAAAAAAGTAAAACTAAATATAAAGAAGGTTTGATTTCTTTTACTGTTACCTTATTTTACCACAGGTAACCACTTTTACACCTATCTCTACATTTTCTCTATCAGTTAATGCGATGCCAACGACTATTTCCTTTATTTTTAGACTATTCTTTGTGCATAAAATGCTTCAATGAAATTATTTCAGTATTTTTATAATTTAGGTAAAATTTATAATATTTGTGACGTCACGAGACAGCCTGGATCGTTACAGTATGATACCTTAAAACGTTCCACTGCTATTCTGAAACACATAAATATGTACGTCGAGACTATGGCTCATAGAATGATCAAACTGCTTTAATTGTAGTACCTATTGTTGGCAATCCAATAATTCTACCTCTATCACCAAGCCATTGATTTCAATAAGTCATAATTAATTTGACCTTTGTCCTTTCTTTTTCCAGCAAAATGACAGCAACTAGTGTGCTATCAAGAGCTACTAAAAGATTACTAACACATAGAAGTGCACTTAATATTTATTCCAAATACCAGAGCTTATGGACTTCAGATAAAATAGTAAAGTCACCTTTTGAAGATGTCGATATACCTAATATCACTATACCGGACCAGGTTTGGAAGAATCTGGATAAATGGGCAGACAAACCTGCATTGGTAAATTAATAAACACTTAAATATTATACATATTGGTAACCTTGATGGTATCCTCGCTAACTAATATGTCCTTATTTTTAGGTGTGTGGTATCACCAATCGGACCTACACGTACCAACAAGCATACAAATACTCCCACAACTTTGCTGCAAGACTACGGTCTAAACTTGGGATCCGCGATAAAGACGTGGTCTGTATCATGATGCCCAACTCACCGGAGTATGGGCTTGCTGTTCTGGGAACACTTCAAGCTGGAGCAGAAGTTACTACTGCTAACCCTATCTATACAGCTCGTGAGTACCACCAGGTGGTAGATCCCTTCAGGATTAGACTTAGATAATTTGAAAATTTCGCCCCAAGGAATACATTAGGAATATAATGAATATATCGAACTTTATCATACCTAGAAATTTTATAACAACAGTGAGAACAGTTATAATAACAAATACAATAATAGATATAGGTAGGTTGAATACATTATTAAAGTGATTTTTCTTTATCAGATGAAGTCAGCAAACAACTCCTCTTATCAAATCCTAAAGTCATCATTGGAGTAACAGAAACAATCACCGTAATAAAAGAAGCTCTTAAACTTGCTAAAACAGATATACCAATAATATGCGTTAAAACTGTAAACCAATCTATATCACCAGGAACTATATCTTTTGAAGAGTTAGCACTAGATAACAACGTAGACCATTCAGTACTGAAAGACGTTAGCAAGAAGCCTGAAGATATTGCGTTTCTTCCTTATTCGAGTGGAACAACTGGTCTTCCGAAAGGTGTGGAACTTCACAACCGGAACATCCTAACAAATCTGTTGCAGTTAGATGTTGACAAAGTCAGACATCATACTGAAACAACAAGTAAGTGTTAAAATCTAGAATTACGACTAGAAAGAGAAGCACGTAGATATTATAGCTTAGACCATTCAGTATTGAAAAGAGATAATGTTCTGGGTTTAGGAACAAATCTCAAAGAATCACCAAGAGTCAAGTTGGCCAAAACGTTCAATTGACATCAAGGTAAACTACACAATTATTGTTGAGGTTTAATTAAATAATCATCACAATATATAGGTTATAAACCGCTGAGCCACACTTTTTCAAATGTTATATTATCTACTTGCATTAGAAGCTTTGCATACAAAATTTCAAGTACCTAAGTTGTAATGATTCATCAATAGAACGCGTAAATTAACCATTCCTTACATCTATGAAGTAGCATAAAGTATATCACTCGATTTGGGCTTTAATCTCTCTTTCTCTTGTTATTTTATTAGTGACCGCAGAATTGCTGCGTTTTATAGGTCCTTCAATTCTCCAACTAAGAGGAAGTCTTATGAAACTCTAGGGATTCTGACCGTAATTAAGACCAAACCAGAACGGAAACCTATTTATTTTTACCGTCTTACTTTTTTTGCTGCGTGTTTAAATGATTATTGCATTTCCAGGTACCAGTCAAGACTCAACACTAGGAATTTTGCCATTTTTCCATATTTATGGATTAGTAGTAGTATTGTTGCATAAATTGTCTGTTGGACAGAAATTGGTAACGTTACCAAAGTTCCAGCCTAATACGTTTATGAACGCGATGAAAGAGCATAAAATTAATTTGTTGGTCGCGGCTCCGCCAATAGGTAAGAATTGTTTACCTATTAGAAGAATAGCTCCTTTTTTGGGGTAGATTTTTGTTGGGGTTTTATTTGTTCTAATATTGGTTAACTTATTTTATTGTCAGTCTAATAATTATTATTATCTACTGAAAATAAAATACATAATTATATGCACCCATTGTAGCTGCACTTTTTCTGATGACGATTCTATTTATAAAATATTCATTAAACACATTTTTATGATTAGTACCAAACGGAATTGCTCGGCTGTAACGTTTATTTCTAATTTTTTTCCGTAAGGTTTGCTATCTGACATCGTTGTTAAATCCTTAGCTTGGCAAAAAATTGGTTGAGCTTAAAGTTGCTAATTTATATTAAGGGCTTGTGCAAGGCCAGCGTGAATTCAAGCCAAAGCCACAGAAAGATGTATAGTACTAGGCCAAAGCGGGGATGAGCCAGGGGCCGAGCGGCAGGGGCGGTCTAAGTTAAACTGGTTCCAACGCGAAATAGTTTAGGTAATTTATTATTACACTGAATATAAAGGGTATTTTAAAAATCCGCTATACATAAGCCCTCCATTATATTTAGTTCAACTACTACACAAAGTTTCATGATCTTATTTAAAGTATTCATTGAATAATCGCTGTTTATTTGTACGGTTTGGAGGTAACTATGTAATTTTTTTCTATCGAGAAAATTTTATTAATTCGTGTTTTCACTATACATTTGCAGTAGCATTAGTCCTGAACTTTACTATATATTAATTTCAAAGTCATTGTTGCAATATTGTTGACAGGACACTGCCTCAAGCTAAGCCGTTTTAAGCAATTTGGCGTTGTATTGGCTCTTAACAAAAATTTCGTGTTGTGAAACAAGTAAAGATAAAACGTTATGTTCATTTGTATAATCTTATATGAATTTTATTCCAGTTCTGTTTTGTGCATCACACAAGGATGTAACAAAGGACCACTTGGGACATCTCAGAGTGATGACGTCAGGAGCAGCACCATTGCCTATTCACGATGTTCATAGAGTTTTTGAGAAGTGCGCGGTGAGTTCATGATTTCAAAATAGCAAGCTAGAGCTAATATGTTTTGTTATTTATCTATATCAGTTTTAAAATTAGTTTCTTTTATCAGCATTTAATTTTTTTCAAATAATGATAATGTTTGATAATAATCAGAATGCGTCACAAATTACGATCAGCGTTTTACATGCTGTTTGTTGTTTTAAAATAGAATAAAATAATCATTTTAATTATAATGCTATTTAGGTTTTTAATTCTTGTGTGAAATGAGTAATGGAACAAAATTTTATAATTAATTAATACTTGTATTTTATAAATTTTCTAGCCTGGTATGAACTTCATCCAGATGTACGGTATGACAGAAACATCGCCTGTAGCAACTTCAATGATACCCGGAGAAGATAATTACAGTAGTTCCGGATATGCTTTGTCTAATACGGAATTAAAGGTCATTGACTCGGAAATGAGGAGCTTGGGACCAAACGAGGTAGGTTGAATAGGTAATTAACATCTTTTGGCAACGTCAGAACATTAAGCGAACAGAGATGGGCCTAGACGGCCAAGGTTTGTTTACAGAGCAGAAATCCAAACGTTAATATAAATTGGTTTATTTTCAGGTTGGTGAACTCCTTGTTAGAGGCCCTCAAGTAATGAAAGGCTATAGAAACAACCTTGAGGCTACTAAGGCTGCTATCACCGAAGACGGATGGTACAAATCTGGTGACCTGGCGATGATAGATATGAATGGAGTAGTTACTATAGCTGATAGACTGAAAGAACTTATAAAGGTTACAGTCACTAACGATCTTGATAGCTTATTTAAATATCTAAGATTTTAAAATTGCGTTTACTAAGCGACCATTAACTACTTTCAAATTAACAATAACTCTATATTTATGGTTTGTATTTAAATGTTTCAGGTCAAAGGTTATCAAGTACCCCCTGCAGAGCTAGAAAGCTTGCTGAAAGAACATTCAAGTATTCTTGACGCAGCTGTTATTGGCATACCAGATGACAAACAAGGAGAAGCACCAAAAGCTTTTATTGTGGTCAAAGATGGTCATAAATTGCATAAAGATGAAGTCAAAAAGTTTGTTGAAGAAAGAGTAGCGCCGTACAAGAGATTGAAAGACGTTTTATTTATAGATGCGATACCCAAGAATCCTTCAGGAAAGATACTGAGAAGAGTCTTGAAAGAAAAATATTGTTAGATTAAGAATAAAAGAAACTGAATAAAAACTAATGAAAGTATTGGCTTATAGTTTGCTCCTGATACTTGCATAGAGGAAAAAAAGACGCATAGAATTATATGGAATTGTTTGAATAAAATAAAGTAATGATATAAGTACCTAGTTCTACCAGGTTTTATAACTAAATTTAGTAAGCATTATTAACATAGTTTTCCTTTCCAAAACGAGCTTGCGTTTTCTGCTATATTCGAATCTACCTTAAAAATATCGAAAATGTCGATATTTTTCCTCCTAAAATATATAATGAAAAGTCCCATTCCACCGTTTTGCCTTTAAAAAGCTGGCAGGTCACGCGCGATCGTAACAACCTAAGTTTCACTGTACTGCATCGTTAAAGAAATGGATAAAATGCTGCATTGTGTTTTCATACTTTCACTAAGGTTTACCTTTAGTAATATTCTTGTTTGCTGTGTTTAGACAAGTCTTGCATTCAATATTTAAGGAATAAGCACTTTTTGAATTGATTTTCTGTGTAGGTAGGTACCCTATTACTTAAACAGAGGCTTTTTTTAGGCATTATTAGTAGCTAGTTGAAAAATTGTCGCCCTCAATGTTATCGAAATCGCAAAATCATAATACAAAATTGCAAAATGTTAAAGTTATCTTTTGCACATTTTATAGCCCAAACTAGACCGAACTCACCTTACGACCTATTTAAGCAAGTGTTATGTAAGACTGAATTATTAGAAAACATTCACTTCCTTTACCTTTCATATATTTTTGTTTTTCTTAAATAATTATTATGTTTGTAGCCACTAGGCGTCCGACCATAGCTTGTCGTTGTTGGAAAATCGTCTAATTCGGTGCGTTGGAAAGGATGAGTTCAAATGACGCTGGTTGCTAAAATGTTCAGTAACGTATTTTTAATGACCTTTTGTAAATAAATCAAGAAGTAATCTAACAACATCTAAATTAATAATTCGAAATACACCTGAATATTTTGATAAACCTAGTATTTGATGGGATACTGACATAATAAACCCAATTTAAATGCTCTAAAACTTTAATACAAACTTCTGAATCCCGTCAGTGTTTCAAATTTTTCCTTTACAAATGAATCTGTAGAAATTCTAAAACTATTAAAGCTCATTTAACACGTAGAGGACATTCCGAAGCAATTTAAAGTAGCATTTCCTATTCCAGTGTCAAGTGATGGCCAATTCCAACGTTCTTAGTCTAGGATAAGTACACTTAAGTAGAACAAATGCACCAAGTTTAAGGTGGAGAGTATTTTATTGAGCTTTAAACTTGTTAAATATCCGTTTAAGTATAAAACAGCCTGGGCTATTGGCCAGGTTTTTACGGTAGGAAATAAAACCGGAAACGGTTTTTTCCTTTTAGTTTATCGCTTGTTGAATACAAAAACTAGGGTTTACGTTTTGTTTGATTGATTGGTGGAGGAACTGAAGGAGAAAATGAATTGAAACTTGAGGCGCTCTTTTTGAAGTCTTATGTGTAGAATATAATAATATAAGACGGGATACCGTCTGTACTAATAATTTCATTATTCATAATTTCATTTCACATACCTCATTTTTAATAATGATGAAATTTATAATGGTGGTTATTTATAAATAACTTTGTTCATAATAGTTACTTTTTATATTGATCTTTTCTTATACAATTTATTCAAATAATGTTTAAATTTATTAAAAATTATGTTATAATGTTAATGTTAAGAATTTTTTTATCATACTTTTTTTTATTATAAATTTCATTACTTATAATTTCATAATAATCAGCATTCATAATTGTATTGTTCATAATGACTTTTTCATATTTTTTAGTTAACATAATAATAATTTTGAGGTAGTTAAATCATTATATACATATGCATGTATACCCTAAAGATACTAAGATACTAGTCTAAGGCAAAGTCATAAATAGGTGCGACGACGAGCGAAGCGAGGAGGAGCGTTAGGTTAACTGTGACCACACGACGCACGAGCCGAGCGAGCGAAGCGAAGCGTAGCGAGCGTGCCGCGGCAGCGGCCGGCGAAGTGCCAGAAGTCACTTATCCTTATATTAAAAAATTACAGAAACCATCTATATTAAGTTTCAGGTTACCGTTATTTGATTTAAATATTTTACACGTGTTTTTATTAGACATTTCAAGTTATTTATTAAAATAATGCACAAAGTTCACCAACAACACCAAAATCAACATAACATGAGAAAATATAAGTTATTTTACAATTACCCACAGTCCACACGTTAATTTTGTTTGTTTTGACTGGATGAAGTGCCTGCATAGATTGAAGAGCAAATTGGCTTGCCGTACTACGTTTTTATAACTGATTAGGATATATATAACAATCAACAGTTCCAGTCACATTAATTTACAGTATTATTGATATTTTGTTTTATGCTTAAAGTTAGTTATGGTAAAAGAACATTATAAATTTGTACTGTTATGTTATATACGCCTTATGAGTTTCATTCTTATAAATTTGGATTATTATTAATTTTGATTTATAATAAAGAAAATTAGATGTAGTGAAAGTATAATAAATCACATTATGTGAAATGATGATTATAAGTAACATTTTTATTTGTAACAAAATTATGACAAACGATTTTATGAGTTTCGACAGTGAACCAATATAAGACACATATTATAACTTCTACATCACCATCTTCATCAGCCCTATTTGACCCCACTGCTGGAATACGGGCCTTCTCTCAGTTTATAATACGAATGACACATTTCCTCGAAGTTTTGTAATTCTTGGACAAGCCGGTTTCCTCACGATGATTTCCTATACCAATATAATAAACTGAAAAATTCTAAGATAAGGGTTTTTTAATTAGTTTAATTTAGTTTCATTTTATAATACTGAGTTGTCATATTATTATGCACGGCTTACCCTGAAATCAAGTTTCTGAAAATAATAATCTGTAACAATTTATTCCCAGGAACTTAATACACTACATAATTTTATATTCAATTTACTTAATCATGGATTTGGATCAATTCAACTTCAAGTTGGTTTAATCTCAACACATTTAGTTTGAGTTAGAGAACACGATAACGCGAAGTGCTTTTGTATGTCATCATCTAATTCTTATTAGATTCAAATTTCAAATTCTCCAAGTCTGCTAAACCGACCCCTCAAATTCGATTCGCAAATCCGTCGATATACGCTGACATCACATTCCGCCTCATTTCCCTCCAAAAGGGCTTCGTATAAATCCCTTTTTGACATTCCTCCCTGCTTCCGACGCCTTCGTAATAATAATCTTCGAGACAAGTCTGCTGCTGTATTTTATCAGGGATTCTAATATGAAGGAATTCAGGCTTTCGGTATATAAAGGAAATAAGTAAATGAAAACGTCACTCAAGTTCATTGGTCTAGTTGCGCTCCACGATTTCACTCGTACTTTTTACATACTGTTTCTATTTTTTGTCCTTTAAGCTGTGAAGTTGAGGGTCACTGGCAAAATATATCAGCTGTGGTCTAGTCGTATTAATGGATTTTTGATCGTGAAACAATTTCTGGGTATATTAAGCCTGCTTTAGTATTGCCATTCTCTTCGGTCTCTCATCACTCTTAAGTATAGTTTAGTTATCTGACAGAATTCAGTAGCATATTTTGTGTATTATAAAACTTCATTTTACGTGCAATATTTTGGGAGGTCGATAATAAACTAGCAATAATGGTTAAGCCCGGTGTTCAGCTCTTCTAATCAAAATGTTGCAAGCAACTCGATAGTATTGTGAACGCATCTGATTGATATCTTGAAGCTCAATTCTAAAAGCGTTAATTAGCTTCACAGAGATTGCTTCTATCCTTCTCGTATGGTCTCCACTAGGTCAGACTTGGTGTTAGATTTTTTAAGCTACTTGAAGAATTCAAGTTGCCTTGCGACAACAAGGACATACGGCTTAACGTACTCCCTAAAGCAGAAATCACTCAGTTGTGAATATCACTTTTGTTAGCGGTCTCCCCGGTCAATTTACCAATCGGCTGAGAACGGCTGTCCAAGCTTCACTACGAGAGTGTTACGATTGATTTCTTGGAGATTGTGAGAAATCAAACAGATCAATCTGGACAAACTGAATACCGAGCTCAACCATTATCAAAAATTGCTAGTTTATTATTGACTTCCCAAAATATTGTCCGTAAAATGTTTTTTAAATATACAGAATATGCTACTGAATTCTGCCAGATAACTGAATCTTTGAATGCAGTTATTAGAATAGAAACCCTACAATTGAAGGTACCTAACGTCTTTATAAGACTTGAAAAGACTATTCACAGCGTTCCTTCACTGCAAGTAATAACTTGATGAAAGTTCATATCCACAAAGTGCATAAAAGCGCCTTTGAACTTGTCCAGCAAAATTAATTAAAGTTGGTTGTATAAGGCACTTTTTTTCTGCAAATCTAACAAGCGTTGTGTTCTGGATAGAGAATGATTTTTTATATGTTAAGTTCACTTTAATTAGGTACTGAGAAAATGCTACCGTTTAATTTATTTTATACGAAATCATAAAAAATCTAGTGTTAGGTGACTCTGCTAAAGCTAATAAACAGATTATTAGTATTTGGCTAATTGTTAACGGTTGAGGTACTCTAGAATATAAATAATTACGTAATTATATTGTTAAAATATCAAAATACATGAAGCAATTTTATTTGTTCAACTACCTGTATATTTTTTAATTGTTAGTCAAGTGTCTACATCTTGAGCCAGGGGAATTCGAGTAACTATCGAGTATGTAGTATTCGAGTATTATACTATGCTATAAACTGAAAATTAATAAATTAATCCATAAAAATGGCCATACACAAAGTAGTAGGTATTCATAATCATCAAACAATTCGCAAAACAGGAACTTTCACGAGCATTTTCAATTCATTCTACTTCTGAAGTATTTCTATTAAAATAAAAAACAACTTTTCCGTTTGCAACAATTTCGCGGCTCCCAACATCCATCCTCGTATTTTTATACGGAATGATCGACAGTTTAATTTAGATGTCGGTTGTGACACAGTTACAAAAGAGTCAGAAGAATATCTGTTGGAAATTATTACGAGTTTTATCTTTTTTCTCCAAAGGCGTACCAATCAGGATTTCATAACACACATCATTTTTAAGACTTACGCCTGGTTTCTCCTACGTTTGCTAAAGTTTAACTCTTGTCAACTTAAAAATACTGAACGCTCATTGGTTGAAGACAGCCGATGATCAACAGGCAACCAATGAGCGTTTCGTATTTTTAAGGTGACATAGCTTAACTTTAACAAACGTACGAGAAACCGGGGGTTGGGTATCTCGAACGGTGCGCCAGCGGATGCATAAAGGCATAAGGCCATCTTCATAAATGGAGGCCATCAGAAAAACTCATAGTGTTACAACCATTACAAAAAGCTGATAGCCTTATTTCTTTATCCCGACCACATTAATTAGACCTTAATGACATTGCTACCAAATGCACACAGACTTATCATCAATCTAAAGCAAAGATTATAAAGCCCGTTGATAGCTTGTGAACATCATTTCTCGTACAAACACGACTCACCTGCGCGGGCAGGGGACGAAGTAACAAAACGAGACAAAGCTATACGAAATTACAAAGGACAGAGCAGGGTGGAACAAAAGACATCAACGGATTCCCGTGATTTGTATGAAAATATTAGTTAAAATACACTACTATAATGCCTGGTAGGTGCTCTCAGGGGGTGAATTAAAGTTCGAACACGATTCGGGTCCATTTAAATGGTATATTATTCGTCAAAACACACAAAGATTACAGTTGTAACGACAATAGATCACAACAAACGCAAATTCACAGCGCGCGTCTCGCGGCCGGTACGCGGGCTAGCCACAGAACACTATTACTCCTGCAGGCCTGCGGGCCATCCCCGCGTTATACTACTAATTTTCGCATGAGGGGAAGTTTACTTGTATCATTGCTCAACTGGATTTATAGTTAATAGCCTAAAGCTATCCGGTGCTGAACAGAAAACTCCCCCATAGACACATAAGAAGCCTCTATTATGTGATGACTATATTTCACCCTGCATAATTATTTCACCCATTACCTCCACATTCTCTACTACAACAACTACACCCAACATTGGATGATGTGTCGAAACTAACTCAAAAGCTTTGCATTCGTTTCTCGGATGAGTGGGTTACAATCGGGTCTCGATAGCGCTATATTGTAAGGATAATTTACGATCACCCAGAATTAGGGTTAAACGGTAAACCTAAAAAGGGATGGTTGGATGAGTATCCAAGCTTCATTCTAGGTTAACGGTTGATAAAGGCTGATAAAGTGTAATTTATCCCTCTGGGAAGTAAGGGATGGTTTCAGTTCTTTATCAACTTACTAATGATCGCAGGGCTATGGTTTGTCATTTTCAGTTATAAATAAAAATTACATTTTTTTTATGTAAACGAATGACGTGACGAGCTAGTCGTTCGCCTGGTGTTAAGCGACACGGCCGCCCATAACAGATTGCAGTGTCACTCAGAACTCTAAATTAAAACTTCGCGTGACACTGCGCACTGCGCACGTCATCCTGAGACATCACACAGTCTAAAAAGTTTTCTAGACTGTGAGATCAGTTCGTAAAGTCTCATTTGCCCAGTAATTTCACTAGCTTGCGGGCTTCAAACGAGAACACAGTAGTGCTTGCACACTACTGCTTGGCGGCAGAATAACTGGCAAAGCGGTGGTACCTACCTAGACGAACTATGCAGAAAAGTCCTACCACCAAGTAAAAAGCAAAGCAAGTACATTGTGATTCGATGTAATGTAGCTGGTTAAAACCATTGGTATCGAGACCTAGACTTCCCTAAAACTATTGACATTGCCTGATTAATTATTTTTGGCTACTTGAAGAGAAAATCATAATGAAATTCTAAACCTCGAAATGAATTAATTAATATTTTCGACCTACGTTTTTTGGTACCGGAATCGCTGAAAATTTGCTGGTCTATTTTTTTTCAGGTATACACGAACCGCAGATGTTTTTCAATAAAAAACTCAGGGGAACGCTCGATGGAGCAAAAAGTATTTTACTTCGTAGTTTATTGAAACAAAAAGATATTATTTAAACCCGTTTCGACAGATCGTGCTAATACTATGCAAAATATTTAAACGCAATAACTGAAACCAGGAACGTTAGCAAATGGAATGAAAATGCTTAATTTTAAGCCCCCACAGAGCGCCACTTTGTGCGGCTGCTCGCTTCCTGCATCTATCGGCTCTCCATGGTTGTCACAAGGTCGTCGGTCCACGTAGTGGAAGGCCAGCCTATATACGCTGCGTCTTCCGGTTTGTTATCGCCACTCGAGAACCTTTCTTCCCCATCATTTTTTATACCATACCTTTAAATGAAGTAGCATTTTAAAAGTTTCATTGGGATCAAATTAATAAACCGATCTCTATAGCTACACTACATTTTAGATCACCAATAGTTGAGTACATAAATTAAAGAATTCTCAAAAGGTTGAATTGAATTATTAAATCACTGACAAAATTCTGCAGTGACAATGATACGAGTGTTCCTCAATTCCAAAACAGAATGGTCTAAACTAAATATATCTATGTTCTATATGCTCTGCGAACCTGGAAGATGCAGTGTCAGCCAGGCCCTCACTATAGGTGGACCGACGATCTGGTCAGAACCGCGTTGAGTCCTTGGATGCAAGAGGCATGTTACCTATCAGTAGTCACTCAAAGTGGCGCTCTTTGGGGAGACCTATAGGTACCTGGACGTCTTCTGGCTAATGATGATGATACTCTGCGTAGTGGACGTTATAACCTATAATCCATAGAGATCCATTTAATTAGTGTGAGTTATGTGCTAGAATCGAACTAATCGTTATGTGATTTTAAATTATTGTTGATTTCGTTATTGTCAAAAATCATGAACTTAAAATGCTGACGATCACGACCAAATCACGACCTTCATGACCTTGATTTTGATTTCATTCCGTTCCATTTTCCCTTTTACTCCCGGTTTTACGTTTTTAGTTATTTTATTCTCACGTTTTGTGACATGAATATGACATGATTTTCCTCAGACGTGAACTGAGTTGAGTTGACGTTGACTAATATAACTGGGTTTCCTTTTCACACCAAACCTGTCTTTTTTTATTAACATAAATCTGGCCTCTTGGCTACTTGAAATAATTTTTTGGCAATGCAGCATTTTGGACAAATAAAATGTCTACTCCTTTTGTAGTGTAGTACTTAAAACAATAAAGAAGATTTACTCTTCAAACTACTGTGGGCATTCTACTTGAGCCTTATATATATGATTAATTTTTACGTAAATGAAGATTTGACGTGAACATGAGATCAAGGGTTGTTCATTTATGATCACATGATACATCTATAATATATCTATAACAATATTATAAAAAGGAAAGATTTGATTGTTTGTTTGTTTGTTTGCATTGAATAGGCTCTGAAACTACTGAACCGATTTGAAAAATTCTTTCACTGTTGGGAAGCTACACTAACCGCGGGTAAAATAGGCTATTATTATATTTTCAAAAAAATTAGGACCTTACACATACATTACATTAGATCCTTACTAAAACTCCAATAATGTAACCAAGGTGTAAAAAAATTACCTAATATATTCTTTATATTAGGTAATTTATCGCGAAAACTACTATACCCGTGCGAAGCCGGGGCGCGCGGGCAGGTCGCTAGTGGCATATAAAACAAAAGGGACAGATAGATGTCGGTCCAAATTCCGTATTAAAAAACATACGACTGTCGTACGAATAACATTAAAGTGTAAGGCTCCGTTTTTAACGATTTTTCTTATTTTTTAATTATTATTTGCGTCAAGAAGTTAAGTATATTTCCTTTTTCATTTTTAATAGTAGTCAAATAAGTCCCTCAGCACCGTAAGTTCACTGAACTTATGCTATTAAAACACGGGCAAGGTATGCAAAGTTTTCATAACCTATAAAGCAACTTTATAAGTGGGGGGTCCAGTTAATTATTTAAATGTAACACTGACCTCTCACGGGTCCTTGCGAGGGTTTAATTATCTAGCCTCCCGTTTTAGAGGTCCGGGAGGTCCAGAGTGGTCACGTGACCCGGAAACCAAACTAGTGTAAATGTTACGGCTTTTTAACCATAATATATTGTAAGACTTGGTTTTATGATTTGTTCGTTGTATATTTTCCAATTGAATTTTTACTTAGGGCGGTAATTGAACGAGTAAACTTGATCGAAGTTATGCGATGTTTTTTTTGAATACTATTGATTATGTGTGGTACAAAAGCAGATGGCCAGTATGGGCACCACCATCGCACTGTGGGCACTGATATTACTATTTTCAAAATAAAATGAATTAAATTACTTACGTATATTTCCATTTGCCCCCACGAAGGTCTCCCATGCGGTGGCAGATATATGTACATTCATGGGTACAAGATTTTGTATTGAAATTTATTAAAATCAGATTACATAGTCTTATTTTCTAAGATATTGAATAAGAATTGATTAAAATAGGATTATAGACCTTTATTTTGTTTCCATATAAAAAAAGTAAACTCGCTAAGTATTGATCAGAAGGTTTATGATGGAATAAAAGGAGTTTTTAACTATTTAAAAAAAAAAACAAGATTAGATCTTACTTTTTCTTCAAAATTTGCTTCCATACCCGCGTATTTTCCGAAATGAAACTGAGTGGCGTCACAGTAATCAGAGTCTCAGTTTGTGAAATCGTGTACTTCGATAGCACAACCCATTTGCATGAGATTTCAACAAGAGCTGTCTATAGCAGAAGGTTGTATTCTATACACGGAATACCAACATTTGGAAAGCAAAGCGTACTACTTGGCACGAGAGCAGACGGTTAAAATAATCCTCTTGAATTGCATCTGCATTTACTCGGAATTACTTAAAATATCCGGAGTAGGTAAAGCAAATTCAAACACGTAGCTTCTTTCAAGAATTTTAATTTGATTCGGGTTTAGTGACTCCAATAATGGAAGAACCTATAGAATCCGGATCAAGTAATCATAAATGGAAAGAAAATCAAATTTAAAATTAAAGATTTCTGTAGACCTCTGTCCCGTGTCTAAAGAACCAGTAATTATCATTTTGTGTTTAAGTTGCACATGTGTCCTGCTATTAAAAATTAACAACTTTATATTATTTTCATAAAGTAGGCTGTTAAAATGAATGCAATAATTGAAAAAAATTTATTATAATCGGTAAATAAATCACGGAGTAGCTAAGTAAGATAAGCATAAGGTAAGCTTCTGGAGGGGCCTGTCCCTTTCTCGCAAAATAGAGCTTCCCCACAGTTACGATGAAAACGCACGTTAGTGAATGACGTAACATGCCAAAGATATTGTATGTAAAGCTACCACAGCTTAGTTATGAGGTACTAATAAGGAGCAACAACTGACGTCACTGCACGTTTTAACTGTCTCTTTCTATTCCTGTATTTTAAAATGTTTGTAACTTTGTAATTTTTGAGATAGTTAATTTTTGTTTTCACGACTGTTCATTTTTTGAGGATAATTATTAATTTGTGCAATAAAAAAATAGAACGACACACGCCTATTGAAGGACCATAGGTCTTCAATCAGTACCCCAGAAACAAAATAATAGATGTAGATATTGCAACATTTTTCTAGCTATTGTCTTATTGATAGAAAGGAAGCCTATCTTTTCGAGTGGCCTAACTTAGGCACAACCATTACGGATATAACTGTCAAAAAAACAGTCCTAAATCTTTGTAGTAGGTATAGTGTAGCTGGTGGATTTTAGTATATAGAAGTTTTTATTAATGTAGTAGTTAGTTTAAAGAATAAAGGTACTTTGCCCATTAAAAAAACGGATAAACCGTAGATAGGTACCTACATAAAGTTATTTGGGTATTAAAAAATAAATTTATACTAATTAAAACCACCCATCATTTCTAACTTTCCTCCGCAACCCAAACCATTTCCTATCTAATTATGTCCACCTATTCCATGCTAACGGCATAGCTTAGCACAATAAATCTAGAGATGACAATAGAAGCCTTGACCACCCTTTGATTCTCTGAATTCTTCGGTCACACCTTTTTGTACTAAGGAATCCAACAAAGGACGAAACACAAAGCCTGTGTGACTATTCAGGCGTGTTTTTGATTTCTGTTTATGAGTTTTAGGGAAAATTTATTGAATGGGCCTCTCCATTCAAAGCAATCTTAATGCGACTATATTTGAATTTTGGGATACCGTCTGTACTAATAATTTCATTATTCATAATTTCATTTCACATACCTCATTTTTAATAATGATGAAATTTATAATGGTGGTTATTTATAAATAACTTTGTTCATAATAGTTACTTTTTATATTGATCTTTTCTTATACAATTTATTCAAATAATGTTTAAATTTATTAAAAATTATGTTATAATGTTAATGTTAAGAATTTTTTTATCATACTTTTTTTTATTATAAATTTCATTACTTATAATTTCATAATAATCAGCATTCATAATTGTATTGTTCATAATGACTTTTTCATATTTTTTAGTTAACATAATAATAATTTTGAGGTAGTTAAATCATTATATACATATGCATGTATACCCTAAAGATACTAAGATACTAGTCTAAGGCAAAGTCATAAATAGGTGCGACGACGAGCGAAGCGAGGAGGAGCGTTAGGTTAACTGTGACCACACGACGCACGAGCCGAGCGAGCGAAGCGAAGCGTAGCGAGCGTGCCGCGGCAGCGGCCGGCGAAGTGCCAGAAGTCACTTATCCTTATATTAAAAAATTACAGAAACCATCTATATTAAGTTTCAGGTTACCGTTATTTGATTTAAATATTTTACACGTGTTTTTATTAGACATTTCAAGTTATTTATTAAAATAATGCACAAAGTTCACCAACAACACCAAAATCAACATAACATGAGAAAATATAAGTTATTTTACAATTACCCACAGTCCACACGTTAATTTTGTTTGTTTTGACTGGATGAAGTGCCTGCATAGATTGAAGAGCAAATTGGCTTGCCGTACTACGTTTTTATAACTGATTAGGATATATATAACAATCAACAGTTCCAGTCACATTAATTTACAGTATTATTGATATTTTGTTTTATGCTTAAAGTTAGTTATGGTAAAAGAACATTATAAATTTGTACTGTTATGTTATATACGCCTTATGAGTTTCATTCTTATAAATTTGGATTATTATTAATTTTGATTTATAATAAAGAAAATTAGATGTAGTGAAAGTATAATAAATCACATTATGTGAAATGATGATTATAAGTAACATTTTTATTTGTAACAAAATTATGACAAACGATTTTATGAGTTTCGACAGTGAACCTTGAATTTTAAACCCGCCCAAATCATGCTTTGTATTGTCTAGCTAGAGCCATAATATCACCTATTTTAATTCATAATATTATTCTTTACGGGCAAAGTGCTTTTATTCTAAAAACTAACTAGGTTACCTAACTGCAAAATGTCAACTAGTGGCATTTAGTAGTAGTTGTCACTATCGTAGCAGAATATTATTTAATTATATTTTATGATAATAAACAAGTAGTATAAAAATAATTGGAGTTTCTCTGCGAGATAAGCTCCGGAACGAGGAGATCCGCAGGAGAACTAAAGTGACCGATATAGCTCTTAGAGTTAGTAAGTTGAAGTAGCAATGGGCAGGCCACATCGCTCGTAGACAACCGATGGGGAAGAAAGGTTCTCGAGTGGCGACCACGAACTGGAAGACGCAGCGTAGGCCGGCCCCCCACTCGGTGGACCGACGACCTGGTGAAAGCCGCGGGGAGCCGATGGATGCAGGAGGCGAGCAGCCGCTCAAGGTGGCGTGCTCTGGGGGAGGCCTATGTTCAGCAGTGGACGTCTTCAGGCTGTTAATGATGATGATAAAAATAATATACTGCGATGATAAACATTTTTGTTTAGAATTGACACATATTTCATTGACACTATTGCATTTTAATTTATAAATCGTATCACAAAACATATATATGTTGCCATAAGATAAGCCTATTACCATAAGATAAGACTAATGCCTGTCTCTACTAAAGTTTGACAGCTCTTAAGTTCGAACTTATCTCTTTCGTTTTTGTCAAACCCATGTCAAGTCCACGCATTAAATACTGTACACTCATTGGTTGATGACAGCCGATGATCATGCAACCAATGAGCGTTGAATATTAATTAGTGTGCACATATGACACAAATTTAACAAACGTACGAGAACCCAGAGGAAAGTGTTGCTTCATCATCATATCATCATCATCATCAACAGCCTGAAGACGTCCACTGCTGAACATAGGCCTCCCCCAGAGAGTGCCACATTGAGCGGCTGCTAGCCTCCTGCATCCATATGCTCCCGCGGCTTTCGCCAGATTATTGGTCCACCGAGTCCACAGGCCGGCCTACGATGTGTCTTCCGGTTCGTGGCTGTCACTTGAGAACCTTTCTTTCCCGTAAGTATAGACTTTAGTACCTACAGATGAGCATAAGACTTGCATAAATCTATCGGATCCACTTCCCTGCATGGGAACTGCAACAGCTGGCACAAATCAAAACGCCTATAGATCTAACAGAATATTTTAAGCGTGACATCGGTCTAAGAGCGCAATGCCTGCGCTCAAATCGCCTCTTCCCGGTATCAGTTGCTTATCCATTCGGGAGCGATTTGAGCTAAAATTCAGTTCGCTCTGAACGATTTACAATTCACTTGCCTGTGGCCAGAACTATCGGCACAGAATTGTAAGGCTAAGAACTCACGACGTGATTTTAAATCCTATTCTATTGCGTTTACTTTACCGCAGCCCCTGTGGGATAAACGAAAGTGTTTTTCATGCAGTGCGTTGTCGGTGCCTAGCCTTCTAAAATGCACATCTGTCTGAAAGTTACTTGAATCTATGAAACTGGGCATTCCGCATACCATGTGCATGCAGTTCCTGGTTGCGTCACGAATTCCATGAATGAACTTTAAGAGAAGCGTATACCTACCCTCTTGTCCATACAAAAAGTGCCAACGCTTTTCCACCTCTAAATGTTATACGATTTTGATGATTCTTTTATATGTTGTCAACCCAGCAAAAACTATGCTCGTACGTCTTGCTTTTTTTAGTAAATATCTTCGTATTTATAGCCACCTAAACTTACGAATTTTGGCGACAAAATTATGACGAAGAAAAGTAATTGTAAACAGAACACGAAACATATTCAAAAAAAATCAAGACGTACAAGCATAGCTTATAATTTATCCAAACGATTGACGTCAAAGTCAAAAGCTTTTGTTATGTTTTAGAGGGTGAAAACTGTTGGCGCCCGAAACACTAAAATGTAGTAGGTAAATTTACTTATGGGCTCTATAATTGTCTCTATCATACGTTTGGAGAGCAGAGCGACGGCAATAACATTTTTAATTACCAGGACAGTCCTCTTAAGAAACCAACCCGGAAGCACCATAATTATCAATAGCAAAATCGCGAGCGGAGCAAGCTAATTAATTGCGCAATTTCACGCAATTGATTAATTCCGCGAAATTGCACAATTAATTAGCTCGCCCCGCTTGCAACTTGTAGTTTAGTGGTTTTTTATGTAAGTTTGTAATATACGCACGATCAGTGGTCCTCTCCGGTAAGTAACACGAACTCACGGACTTATGCGAAATTTAAAATATTCGTAGTCGCACGGGTGAGCTTCGTGAATTCCTAGCCTAACTGTGACTACCAGGACAATAGGCGCGCGTGATTTGAGGTTTGATTTTAGACTCGGGCACTAGTGCTCAAGTTGTGGAACGAATTCACTGTTCAATGCTGAAAGTGTTTAATTGAATCCTCATTTAGTCAGTAGAAATAAACTTAAGCTTGTGAGTATATGTATATTTCGTGGACAGAATTTTTATAGAGCATGATAAAATTATGATAGGTTTTGCAGCCCATATATACGTTCCCATTGCACTCTCTTACACGGGGAAAAAGTGTTGATTGGCCACGAGGGTCGGGTGACACAATATCCTCGAATTTTGTGTGTAAGTTTTGTAAACAGGTTCCTTCTAAGCAACCGTATTACATCATAGTACGCATCGTCATTTACCATCAGTTGAGATAGTTATCATCATCATCAATGAACAGCCTGAAGACGTCCACTACTGAATATAGGCCTCCCCCAGAAAGCGCCACTTTGAGCGGCCGCTCGCTTCCTGCATCCAACGGCTCTCCGCGGCTTTCACCAGATCGTCGGTCCACCGAGTGGGGGGCCGGCCTACGCTGCGGTTTCCTGTTCGTGGTTGCCACTCAAGAACCTTTCTTTGCCATTGGATGTCAGTTGAGGTAGTGGTCAAATGCAAATCTATCAAACCATTAAACAAGTCATTATGTGTACAATGGAAATTTAATTCAACGAGAGTCAGTGGAAAAACTCGACGGGTGTTCTATTTAGGTCGCACTTTTGTCTACACTGCACTACACTATACCTACTAACATTCAATACATTATGACACTACACTAATTCAAATGGTTTTGTTCTTTTCAAACTCTAATATCTAATGTCTATGGAAAAATCTTATTAAAAAATTTGTTTTAGACAAAATAGGGCCGTTGGCAACTTTTCTATACCTACGGCAACAAAATTCAGTACGATATATTTCTTATTCAACAAAAGCTCTTACAGCAGAATTTATACTTCAATATTACTTCCCTCATCTCATTTCAATGGCAATCCATAAATTCCAAATTGAGCAGCGATAAACAAAACAATATTTATTGACAAAGATATATTATTTATGGAATCGTCCGGCCCCGGCAGGATATGAAAGAAGTGAAATTGTATTGAAACAGTAATAATCGTTGTGCCTAGAATTTAGTTTACTTGCCAAGAACATCGAGTCTAAACAATATCATCAGTAAGTTCAGTTTTCGGTTGTATTCTCACAGTTTCAAGCCAGCTTTTACGGCTTTTACGGGAAGATATGGAAGGGTTCAATTCTTACATTGGGACCACACGGCAAGTGAATTATCACACATATTCATATATTTACTTTTTTATAACCTAAAGTGACAGTATTTAAGTTGCTATTAGGCCCAATTTTGAAGGCTTTAGTAGACAGTCTTTGACTTACTAAAAATATATCCGTCTCTTACATTGCCGTCTATTAGACAAGAACAGCAACAGTTTTAAAAGTTTTAGATCTGTCAACTAAAACCTTTAAAATTGGCCCCATTGTTTATTAGTGCCTATAGATATTTAAGCAATACCCAACGAATTTCGTTGCCAACAATCCAACGCAAACATAATTTAGTCTTTTAAAGTTTTTTGAAATGGCAATTAAATTGTTATTTATTTCAGGTAACTTAGCCTTATAAAAAGTACACATTCATTAAAAGGGACAATCAGATTAATTAATTATAATACATTACAAATAAAACAAATTGAACACAAATAAAATAAATCTTATTAAAATGTCAACCTCATATTATCAGAACCTACCTTTTAATAAAATATGAAGTGATAATGATAATGGGCAGACCATATCAATCACAGAACCAACAACTGACGGGGAAGAAAGGTTCTCAAGTGCCGACAATGAACCGGAAGATGCAGGGTAGGTCAGCTCTCCACTAGGTAAACCGACGATCTGGACCCTAATTCTGTATGACCAGTTTACGATTCCTTGCTTCGAAACCACGCGAATTCCTTGTCTTACATAAGAAATCTGCAAAAATCTATTCTCTATGAAATGAGAACGAAACCGCGCGAAATTAATGTGGAATTAACTGGGATTGGCGCAATTTGTACTGTCAAAAATCATATGTTCCACTGAGGTGCGTTCCAAAACATCAACCCGTTAAAAGTTACCACCACTTATGTCAATATTAATAATTCAAAATAAAACTAATTTTAATGTAATGACTTATAATACCATAAATATATTTTAATAATAATAGTAATGACCAATTTTTATAAATATAATAAATTTTAACCATTATTGTTAATAAATATTTTAATGTAAAGTGAAGGTATTTCTAAAGGTTTTCTGTCAATTTTTATCAATTACCCATGGCTTCGTTATATCCCAACATAAATATAAGCCGTTCCTTTATTTTAATTTTTACCGGTTTTGGGATGAGAAATCTGTTAGTCTAATTTGGAATGCACTCGAGGGCTCCAAAATCTGTCATAGATAATTTGTCTTAGATTATACAGAATACAATTAAAATTGACGATTTGTTGCTGTGACACAATTTGAACAAGACACGATAACGACGTGTTTTCTGTATCGTGTGGAATCTGTGTGAATACAGAATTATGGCCTTGGTCGGAACCGTGAGAGCCGTTGCGTGCAAGAGTCAAGAAGCCGGTCAAAGTGTCGCTATTTGGGGACTTGGAGAGGCCTTTGTTCAGTATTAGACGTCTTCCCGCTGATGATGATGATAATGATGAAGTTTTTTTTATAACTTGTATGCCTTAGGGACACGTATCATTTATAGCATTACTTTATTTTACGACGTGCCTGAGAAAAAGGCTTAGCATGATACTTGTTTGGTGTGCCACTATACATTTCAAACCCTTTACTTGTAGATAAGTTTACCAAAAAGCTATGTAGCTGCTAAATCAGCCTCTTTATTGTTGCAGTTGAAGTTATACTAAAACTTCAACAAATGAAACTATAATACCGATAACCGAATATTCACAATGTAGTTACTGAAACTGCAGCAGAGTTGACATGTGTCGATAGAAGCAAGCTTCAAACATGAGTACCTTTTCTTATCGCACTGCAAAGTTGTTGTTACTATAACTACAAGATTCTAGCTACATGCAAAAGCATAACTTACATAATTAAACATTAATAAGGATCGCAAACATTGCCATAATTTCGCGTTGTGTATCTCTAAATCCATTCAAGTTTGGCGTCGGTTTGCATGACTTGGTCTATGAATATTCAAGTATTGGTGAACTAGCTACACACTGTTGTGGAATATCCTGGCCAGTAGTACCTAATGTTGGTACATTTTAACTATTTTAGTTTGTGACGAATTCTCATTCTGTTAGATTGGTAAAATATAAGTATAAGACGTACCTAGATCCAATAATACATTTTTCGATGTTTGTTTAAAATGGTTTTGGCTGAATTCATTGTAATATCTTTAGATAAAGAAAGAAAGAAAAAACATCTCTCTCTCTCTCTCTTTCTCTCTCTCTCTCTCTTATTGAGTTAGGTGAGTATTTATTTTGTCTACTGCTATGCTACATAATAGAAATTGTATATGCATGCCTTACAACAAAATAATAGTGATAAGTATGAGTTGAAAATTTTGACAGCACAAACTTAGATTCCATTCAGGATCCTTTATTTGAAATTGAATACCTACTGAGAGCCAACTTATTATGGGTAATATTTTTGTATATTCAAAACTTCGGGTATGGCGACAAAGAAACTTCATGTGTAAGATACCTACTTGATGTTTTTTCGTCGTTATGCCTACAATACAAAATGCCCTCTTCTTTTCTCGTCTCCTGCTTTCTCCTTCGTATGATGACCTATCGCAGCGTAGTTAGTACACAAAATTGGCGTTTTGCAAAACTAACTTTTGTCCCAAGCTAGAACACTGCGTCACACTGCCCCGTACTATGTTAACGCGGCACCAAATGAGGTGCATTCTGTATTCGTTACCTTGGGAAGTTCAGCGTGCACTAAACTGTAACTAAAGTTGGTTTTGTCGTAGCTTCAGATTATTGTTTTGGAAGAGTAAGTTAGTTTAGTTATTGTTTATCTCTACTGTAGCACTCATGCGTAGAAATGAACACTACATTAGTTCCATTCTTGAAAGAAATTTCATTGAAATTGTATTTTTTTTGTAATTTTTTTTATTCATAACAAAACTTACCCTTAATAGAGACGTTAAGAAAAGTGTTAATGGACACATTCTTAGGTTTACTTTACTGTAGCAGATTAAGTCAAACTTAAATTACTTATTAGCCGTAGTAATGGCTAGATTGTAATCTTAATGAAGCACTAGTTAAAGTACTTCATTACACAAAAAAAAAACCTAGTTTCTTTTTATTATGTAAATCGTGTCTATGTAGAAAAGAGTGTGCATACATAATTTTCTAGTATTGATTATTGCATTATCTATTGTTATCTGCATTAAAAATAAACCAGCAAATCTAATCTAAACAATAGATTCAACCCGCAAGTAGACTTAAAACTTTCAATTTTATAAACTGAAATCCTGTAGATATACGCTGTTCCTATCCAACTTTCGAGATTGTGTATCCAACTGATATGGAACGGGAGCAAAGAGATTTGGCGCAGAGATCCTTTTGTTTGGTATAGATTTCTCGCAGACTCGCTATAGGTAGTGTGACGTTTTGAATAAAAGTCTAGGTGGTGTTAAAACTGCAAAGGCAAAAAATATAATAAAAAATTACTTTAGCAACAGAAATGTATCGGCTAGAAGATGAGCGTTATAGAAAAACGTATATAGGTATGCCCATGACGCACTGTTAAATTAAAAAAAGCAAAGCTAAAAAGCTTTTAAGCTTTTTATCATTTCAAAAAGCAAGAAATAATAAAAATTTGCAGCAAACCTTATCTTTATTAGGTACATCATCACACATCAACAGCCTAAAGACGTCCACTGCTGAACATAGGCCACTTTGGACATTTATCATAGGGAATACTGGCTCACGTATCATTATACTGCTAATCAGGTGTATATCAAATCAATAGATATATACTAATTGCGTGTTTAAGTAATGTTTCAATCTACTATTTTTGGCAAACAAACTATAATCCATCAGGTGAGACAGTGGTCAAATGCTTTGCCTATAAAGAAAAATAACTTTAAAGAATAAATGTTTGTGGCATTATACTTTCAGAGCCAATAAACCAATTCTAAACATATTTTAAACCAATTACAAGCAATAACTCGTACCTACCTTCCAAGCGACAGCCATTAAAATATCGGAGCTAATTGACCCTAAACTTCAGAGCTACCCCAAAGTTCAAGGGTTGGGGTGGTTCCTATCTGTTTCCTGTAATGACCAATTAGGGGTTGCATTAATCCGAGGCATTTCCGATGGCAGGAAGTGAATTATACGACTTGTGACTTTGAAAAGGGTAGTCAAGTGAATATGTTTTACAAAAGGGAGTATATAGACAAAAAGAAATACATAGATAAATAAATAGATGGTTCAATTTGTATAAACAGCCAAGTTCTTTCCCAGGTCTCTAACTGCTCTGTAACAGAGTAACAGCTCGCACCAACACCGCGGCATAACCGCATGTCATAGTGTAAGAAGACTTTTAAATGAGAGCATGAGCACATGATTTTATGGTACCTACAAAAGAATATGAATGTAAAATTAGATACCTATAGAATCCGTAAATCAAACAGTTGGAGAAAACTGACTACATTGCACAGCTATCTTTGTCGCAACAACACATTCTTCGCAACTATACATAATTATGACTATCCTTTTTAGCATACAAATGCAACTAAATTGTCATATTATATATTGAGTAAATATTTTTTAAACATTTTTTATTCTTTGAGCTCCAAATGCAACACATGGCGTCATACAGTTATTAAGTCTCCAAAAATCATCCATTTTTAATGAACCGATAACGAGGCAACTGCCATAAAACCCTAATTTTCTGCCTCACGATGAAAAGACCGTCATTTCCCAGCTTTAAATTTTAATTACAATTGAAAATCGTCTGCATTAATTGACGTACCAAACAAAGTAGGCACTGGCTTCATATTGGTTTCTTTAGTTGTTCCAATTGCAAGACCAAGTCACTGGAACGTATATTATAATACGCATTTGCCTTACTCAGTGCAGGAAGAAAGAGAGAGAGAACAGAAGATTGTGTCACAGAAGGGACCAAAATAATGCATTTAGGGCAAGAGCGATTGTTAAAATCCAGAGCGAAGCGAAGGATTCTAGAGTAGAATCCTAAGCGTAGCGAAGGATTCAAAGTACGTCGCTCGGGGTTAAATAGTTTTGGTACCGTGTGGCACACTCTACTTTTGATCGCTCTCTATGAGAAAAGACATTTTGTCACTGTTATTAAGTGTGCCTAAATGCTACTTTAAGCCACTCGAGGAACCCTCAACCTCTTTTCGAATAGCTGGGATGAAATGATAGATTTTTTGATACGTATTCATACGCTATTCGATATGACCATCTAGACACGTAATGCGACGCGTCACGATATCTTCGTGGAATGGTTTTGGGTATTAAAATGCTATTCTGTATGCCGTTGTAAAAGACAAACGCAACTAGGCTCGTTATACGACGTCGAAAAATAGAAAACACTGGCCACGAACAACCTAACGCGTGGCATATAGAAGAATACAACTTTTCATTCCATGTCGTGAGCCCGCGTTTATGTTTAGAGCACGACAAAATTATCCTATAGTGCACGGGTTATAGGCCTGCAGCACTAATAACGGTCGTTTAGTGGTTCTACAGTTTGCTGCCACGCTTATACTAGCATGTACGGAATCTGTTTGGCCTTGTAGTACATCTGTTCTTATATGTTAACTTATTATCGTCTATAGACCTAAATTAACAGCACAGTATAAGCTAAGATGTCCTATAAAAGTACTGCAAAGGTGTAAACACGCTTGGGAATACGCGCTCTGATAAGCTATACTTATAATTGCCTACAAGAATCATTATAAACCCATTCTAAGTAAAGTATGCTCATAAGAGTATCAAATAGAACTAAACGTACTGGATACCATTTGCACTTGTTACTTGAATTTATAAGGGTTTATAACGGCTTATTCCAAGAGTAAGTGTACCTGGTTTTATTGTGGATTTGTCTGACACAGTTATAATCTTAGCACCTTTATAAGAGTTTCGTGTAGTATAATTACGAACCAAAGTTGTCTGACTAACCCTAATTCCTAACAATATGGCGATGCTGTAGTTCTAATGCAAACCATTTTGAAACCAAGTAAGTGTATAACAGTTCTATAATGAACTTTGGGAAGATAGATAGATAAAATGGAAACTTTTCATTGTAAGCATTATTAAAAACCAATATTATTTTCAAATGCAAGTTGTTAAATATGCTAATTTCAAGAGGCGCGTAAAAATTTGTTTTTAAAACATAATATACTTCGCCGTAAATATACGTTTGCCATGCGAACACATCCTATTAAGTATGTGTAACACTGCAAATGATACATTTGACTCATTAGATAATACGCTTTAAAGAAAACAGATTATTTACCTTTTTATCAAACATTTTTATATTTTTATATATAGGCAATATCACAACTGTTTTCGAAAGAGCTTCAAACAGAAACACAGAGTACGTTAGAGTCGTGTTTGGTTCTTTTAGGCGCTTATAGTTGGCTTCGCGGGAAGCGGTTAGTTCTGCGTAGTCCAACTACAAGGATACTATTGGGCTAAGTAGTAGTCACCAAGTCTACTATGGGTGTATTAGAAGAAAGAGTGCGCCTATAAATTGGGCCCTTTTCCGTTGTTATAAGAGCTTACTATCCCGTTATAGTCCTAAAAAATGGTGGTTCCAGAGTAAGCTACAAAACCACTTTTTGTTGCTTGGGCGTTATGACGTCACGCGTTATTGGCAAGGAATCTCATGTGGCATAGCGAATAAGTTCGGGGTCAATCAATCCAGTAATCAATAAAGCAATTCGCTACACTTAAACACACTTTTCACTGAAAAACCGAACTATTTTCGTTTCAACCATTGAATTTTCCCACGGAAAGGTATTGAATATGCCCATAATGGATATTGTTCGAAAAAGTTCTGAGGACGAGCTTTTGTTTTCGGAAACCTCGTTAAAACTATATCTACGTTGATGGCAGCCGATGAATCGTTTTGCTTTTCAATAGTTTCCAAATTCAATTTAACGAGAACTTGCTGTTTTCACGTTGCTATATTTTGCTTATTTATAGGTTAATTAGTAGAGTAGCAGAATTAATGCCTGTCTGCACTAAAGCTTGACAGTGCTTAAGTACGCACTTATCTCTCTAGAACATACTTAACAATAAAATACGTTGCAGTAGTAGGTATGACCTATAGCATAGAAGTCTTTGACCTAAAGCAAGATAAATGCGAACTCAGGATCTGTAAAACATGACTGCAGATGGGTGAGACGGGCATAGTCTCATAGACCTCGCTGCCTCTGCTCTGGCACCGGGGTCGGTGGGAAACGTGCCATTGGCCCTGGTAGCTTTACGATACTCATACCATATAACTTACACCAAGATTATAAAATACAGTTAATTAAATCATCATCTTCATCATCATCGACAGCCTGAAGACGTCCACTGCTGAACATGGGCCTCCCCCACAGAGTGCCAATTTGAGCGGTTGCTTGTATCCTGCATCCATCGGCTCCCCGCGGTTTTCACCAGGTCATCGGTCCACCGAGTAGGGGGCTGGCCTACGCTGCAACCTCCGGTTCGTGGTCACCACTCGGGAATCTTTCTTCCCCATCGGTTGTCAGTTCTACGAGCGATGTGGCTTGCCCCCACTGCCATTTCAACTTGCTAATTTTAAGAGTTATATCGGTCACATTAATTCTCCTGCGGATCTCTTCATTACGGATCTTATCTCGCAGGGAAACACCGAGCATAGCTCTCTTTATAGCTCGCCACGCGTTAATTAAATACTTATTAGTTTTTGCTTGGTCTCTACTAATGCTTTCCACAGTAAAAAGAAATAATGTTTTGATACGGAAGAACAAAACACACAACATGAACAAGACCAGACAACAGGACAAGTCTTGAAAATGCATTTAGTATTTATAATTTGGTTGGCGTTAAGATCTATTAGTATTCACTAGGTGGCAGGACTGTTCTGCAAAGTTCGTCTTAGTAGGTACCACCGCTTTGCCAGTTATTCTGCCGCCAGGCAGTAGTGTGCAAGCACTACTGTGTTCTCGTTTGAAGCCCATTGTAGCTAGTGAAATTACTGGGCAAATGAGACTTTATGGTCTGATCACACAGTCTAGTAATCTTATTACTAGACTGTGTGAAGTCTCAGGATGACGTGCGCAGTGCAGTGTCACGCAAAACTATATTAATTTACAATTCTGAGTGATACTGCAATCTGTTATGGGCAGCCATGACGCTTAACATCAGGCGGACGACTAGCTCGTCACGTCATTCATTTACATTTAAAAAGGTCTATAACCCTTGAGTTGCAATTAAGACTAAGGCATTTTTTTTTCTGAACCCATGGGGCCTTCTGTTTCATTCGATAGTAATGTTCAACTAGTTTTAAAAAATCGTCTAAAAAGTCGAATCATAACGAGTGACACCTCTAAAAATGTAATAGTCGATGTTTTGCCATCCCTACTAGTGCAATCAGCTGTGAGCTACCAACTGTGACATTTAAGCGCATAGTTCATAGTTGGCGAAGTGAGTTACAGCTGTGACAGATACCGCTTCACCGGTTATTACAGTTTTATAGGTATCAAAGACGATTAAAAAATCCATTATTACGATGGCTAATAGAAAAAAATACGCAGACTCCAAATGGCAATTTGAAATTTAAATGCTGCCAGCACATTTCCTAAAACCGACGGCGTACTTTTCCAATTCACTATTGCAACTAATTAAAACTTTAGTTTAATCCGAGATTCCCATTATACTTTCAGAAATGGCGACGGGTTAACCTAGAGCTGTAGGGAGATGTGCGGGCAGCGCTCACACCAAGCTGTAATAATTTTTACATCTCTCATATTCGGTAAGTAGGTCCTTATTACCCCCAAATGGGGCTTGTAGGTAACCAATTAGCGCTCTAGGGTAATAATGTAGCTAGAAAAGCCCTAGGGCAGTAAGTAATTATAAAAAAAACTCTTTACTCTTTCAAAAAGTTCGCGTACATCTAACACAGTCGAAAGTCACTTAGGCCTATCAGGAGCCTATTCACTCTAGTTTTAAAGGGACCCAAATTTATTTCCGAAGGAATCCGTGAGTCAGTCCCATTCCCTAGTAGTTCGCATGATAAAAGAGTCAGTGAAAAACTTAGTACGGCATGTTGGAAGCTACTCCCTGCACCTTGTAGTCTTATGTCGAAATGGAGATGAGGAATCATCTTATGCAGTTCTAACGTGCATTCTCTGAAATGCAACCGGTAGAAAATTGATAGACGGGCTATCTTTCATCAGTCATCGATACTATATACGTAGTTTCTTCTCAACCAGCTCCTGTCATTAATAAGGTTTCTGGTACTTCGTTCGATAGTCTAAAGCAGCTAACTGGTATTTTGCGAAACCATTATCAATATTCCATGCAAGCTCTTATCTGAGCTTGATATCAGCTGAAATAGCATAGATGAAGTGAAGTAGGGGAAGGGGGGGCATGACGGGGACCTTAACGTTTGAAGGGTATTAAAACGCTCAATTTAAATTATTTTGAATGATTATTTATTTAGAATAACTCTTATATTATTAATCTTTGAGAATTAGGAACTAACGGTACTTAACTTATCTAGGAAAAAAATAAAATAAATGTTTTGTCAGAGACGCCCGATTTTGCCATAAGGTAACTCTAAACATCAGTTTTGGCTCTAGACTCTATGAAGCTACCGTATTGTTTTGTGGTTTAGGCTTTCTATGTATGCACAGTATGTATGTATAGCAGCTTATGTCATTGAGAATCAGTTGTCAACTATTTTGGTATAATCGAATTACAGCCTGAAGGAGGGTCAGCATCGAATTACAGCATGATTTAACTACGGTCCCTTGTGCACCGAATTCACTTTTAGTTCTTAAATGGGACATGCTAAAATGATTCCTAATAGCTTCTTAGCATAATAAGTGGCTAATCAACATGCTGCAGCTCGTAGTTTCAGTTAGTTATAAACATAAGAATAAAGATACGTTACGGTGTAACAAACGGCCAACTTTTAACGTATAAAGGTCGCAAACAGTGCGACTTAAATGGGTTCCTCTTGCAAACCCAAATTAGTACTTATTTTGTCTGTATGTTGACCTTCTGATGATAACATTCGGTTATGGCTCATAAGCTATTTTCGAGTTATGCCTTTTTTTCACGTGAATTTAGCCGTTGAACCAATGTTTGAGATTTTTTTTGTATTTTATGCATTTTTTGGGACATCATGAATATTACGTAAAGCCATGTAAAGTAAGCCAATTTTTCATAGCAAAAGGAGAAAATAAAAAGATATATAACCTGCCGCATGTCAGATGACTGGTGGGCTAAAACAACAACGATGTGGACACCGCAGAACATCAGAAGACGCCGCGGTGGACCCAGAAAAAGGTGGCGAGATGAGCTTGATTCCCATTGCCCGGATTGGACCAAAAAAGCTCTTAATAGAGAAGACTGGAAAGAGAGAAGGGAGGCCTTTGCCCAGCAGTGGAATGATCATGGTTAATAATAAATAATAAAATAACCTTATCGTGTAAGTTTTTTAGTTCCAAATCGCTGTTTACCTAAAACACAGTGTGCATAATCGCGTTGTGCCTAAATGTCATTTCAAATGAGCGTTTGGACTAAGTAGATAATTGCCTATGTCATTATTGGTCTCTTTCTTACATTGTCAATTTCGTGATACGACTTGCGAAAGGCGCGTACACAGAGCGATCCGTTTTACAGGGGGTCTAGCAAAGATACCTTTCCATTAGCGTTAATGCCAAACGATAACTCAAAATACCTGTATGGGAAGTCCGTTATTTGATAGCGTGTGTAGTTGTATGATCGAGTTCACACACAATGCAGTATTCCGATCCAGTAAAAACTTCTCTATTAGCGACGGATCCGCTAAAAAGGATCATGTAAAAACGGACGTTCGATTATCTGAGTTTGAATTGGTATATTATCCGGAAAGGGGGTAAATCTACTCCCCAAGGAAGACAATGTTTCTTCTACGACTTTTCTAAATGAATAGTTTTTCATTGAAGAAATGCCATGTAAAGTTTACGTTCGAAGATAGCTCTAGCGCAGCTCGGTGGTTGAACTTCGTCCTTGACCGAACTTCTTCTTTCGTCACTTAAATGAGTTTGACGACCTGTGTTTAGAAATGAATTTGTTTATTTATTTTAGTATCTTGTTAACTCTCGTAGTGATCGCACGTGCAATTGTGTGAGTGGATTTATTTTTTAGATGGAGGTTTGGAAACACGCAGTTTCAAGTAAGGCTCTCACAACTTGTGGGCTATCATGGTCCCAGTCCCCGCCTTTCGGGATAACATACCTATTCAAACTCACCTTGTATATGTACGCGCCCTTATTCGTTATTGGTCTATTTCTTACAAAAAATAAAAAAAACTGGTAAGTAAGTCATCTTAATATAATAACATATTCATTTGTTAAAATAAATACCCACTGTGAATTATAAATCAACTGTTCACATATAAAAATCTTAAGGTTATTTTCAGACTGTAAACTAGTAATGTATAAAATAGGTTTAGCCAAACTCCAATCTGGAAGGCGACACCTGTGCCGAATCATGGCAATAGTAGCCACGGGGCTCCGCGAACGGATATTTGCCGATTTGTATGCAGCTGGGGTCCGCATTTTGTGTAGGTATTAACTTTATTAAAGTATGTAACTAAAGATAGATAGATAGATATCTTTAACTGTCTCACCTAGGAAATATACAATATGCAGGAATAAAATAAATCTTATGTATTAGTGCAGCATCGATCTGGCAGCGATGTCTTCGAGACAACCTAAACATATTTTAGTCAACCGATTTTTAAAAAGGAGGCTTCTTAATTTGATTGTTTTTTTTTTATGTTTGTTACCTCAATATTGACCTACTTCGTCGTTTATCAACCGATTTAATGAATTCTTTTTTTTTGTTTGAGAGGTTATATTTTTAGACGAGTCCCATAGAGATTTCATCAAAGTTGGTCCAGTATTTTGGTTTTAAAATCAAAATAAGTGGATAAAATATTTAAAAATATATCATCCAAGTATGTTCTTAGTATAAAATTAAGGCAAAGTTGGTTTAACCACCTTTTAAAAGGATAACATCATCATTATTAACAGCCTGAAGACGTCCACTGCTGAACATAGGTTTCCCTCAGAGAGCGCCACTTTGAGCGGCTGCTCGCCTCTTGCATCCATCGGCTTATCAGTCTACCTAGTGGGGGGGCCGGCCTACACTGCGTCTTTCGGTTTGTAGTCGCCACTCAAGTACCTTTCTTCCCCATCGGCTGTCAGTTCTACGAGTGATGTGGCCTGCCCACTGCCATTTCAACTATAATTATTATTAAAAGGATATTATTGCAGGTAAAGTCCGTTTATTATCTAAACTAAATAACGGCATACTCTACCAACCATTTTTTAAGTTAACGATAAGACATTTACAAATTTCAGTCACATACATGAGTCAGAACCGGAAACTCCATCACAGTGCCAACAAAATACCCCAGTAGTGAAATCCACATTTGCATATGGCCACCGTATCGGCCGAACAAATATTTGTTCAAATACCCATCAATGTTTGCGAAGCCAGATCCAGCCATGTCTTGGTATCGGCTTCTATTAAACGATGAATGCGAGGGGTGTGTCAATATTGATACTGCAGGTATACCTTTGTGGGAGTCGGTAATCTGAATTATTGAGGGGGTTACTTGGTTGCCGTTTTGTAGGGAGCCTCACGGGTGGTTTATCGGAGCTTACGGTAACGTAAAGTTAGTTGGAAGTTATCTTTAGCTGGCTGATGATGATGATGATGGCAATTATTATTAATGAAATAGGGATGAAGTATTCCATCCCTGTTGAATAATGATATAACCAGGGGCGTTTACAAGGGGATGATAACTAATATTGAGACCCCGTGACTGCACTCATAGTTTTTCCGTTTTCCTTTTAAATGAGAATTTTACAGAATTTAAAGTACCTTTTCTATGTTGATAGCTGTAATATAGACTGGCCTGATAGCTCAGTTGGTAGTAGCTCTTGCCTTCTGAACTGTAGGCTGTGGGTTCGATTCCCACCCAGGACAAACATTGGGTGATGAACATAGGTGTTTGTTCTGTGCCTGGGTGTTATATTGTATTCTATGTATGTATTTACAAACAAGTATCTAAGTATTGTATCAGTTATCTAGTTCCCATAGCTATAGCTGTGCTTAGTTTGGGGGTAGATGGCGCTGTGTGAAATATCTATACATAATATCATATTTATTTATATAAGCAATCCGTGTCAGAAATCTCATCCAAATCGGTTAGGTTGGTTGTGTAACTTTCGTGCTAAATCTCATGTAAATACTTTTTGAATGATAAATAATAACATAATTAAAATTATTAGCCACCTTGTAACAGACTACTTCGTTTAGCTGTTTCAAAAACTTTCCTATTGGATTCACAATAGTTTTTAAAATTCAAAGTCAAATATTTGACTATTCCTTCTTTATTTTTGATTATTTGACAGCTTCTGTGGTGTGGTGGTTGAGCAGGTCGGCTCATGGCCCAGAGACGGCGGCTTCGATTCCCGCGACAGGACAAGTATTTGTGCACAGGAAAAAAGGCGCAAATACTTATTCTGTGTCTGGGTGTTGTGGAACCATGGTCCTGGTAGTTCTTGGGTCCCAATACAGAGAATCCTAGTTAGGGTCCAGGATCTACGTATATGATCGTTGGGGGTTATTTATTTAATTATTCAGTTGAATAATCAAAGATGCAAATAGGATTAGTATTCAAATTTGACTAGGTGGTAGGACTTTTCTGTAAAGTTCGTCTAGGTAGGTACCACCCCTTTGCCAGTTATTCTGCCGCCAAGCAGTAGTGTGCAAGCACTACTGTGTTCCGGTTTGAAGGGCATTGTAGCTAGTGAAATTACTGGGCAAATGAGACTTTACGACCTGATTTCACAGTCTAGAAATCTTTTTTAGACTTTGTGATGTCTCAGGATGACGTGCGCAGTGCGCGGTATCACGAGAAACTTTAATTTAGAGTTCCGAGTGACACTGCAATCTGTTATGGGCGGCCGTGACGCTTAACACCAGGCGAATCACTAGCTCGTCACGTCATTCGTTTATATAAAAAAAAAGGAAATAGGCTATTTTTAGCACTTGCCTGAGTGCACGATCTAAACACAAATCTGTGTCTGTAAGTGCACATAAATGCACGGTCACGCAGCTATTTATCATCACTATTACGACTTTATCCCCTAAACCCGTTAAAATCGATTTGAAAACACACGGCGGATCATCCAAACTTTCAAATAAACCTTGAAGTACGTTTAGCACACTTTCAAGTTTTTCATACAGAAACAGGTACACTTACTATTATTTATTGTGCTATTAGTTGCAGTTGCAAATGGCTAAAACTATCAATTTTATAGGATTGTGTTTAGGGAACGTCATAAAATTTTCTTGAAATAAAATGAAAAAAAAATTGCGACGGGTAATCCACATCACTTGTAAAACTGACAACCAATGGGGAACAAAGGTTCTCGAGTGGCGACTATGTACCGGAAGATGTAGAGCAGCGTAGGCCGGGCTCCCACTAAGTGGCCCGACGACGATCTGCTCAAAACCGCGAGGAGCCGATGGATGCATGAAGCAAGCAGTCTCTCAAAGTAGTGCTCGTTGGGGGAGGCCTATGTCCATCAGTGGACGTCTTCAGGCTGTTGATGAATAAGTATACTTACTACTAACGAATGAGTGGCTAACATAATTATTACAAGCAAAGATTATAAAGCCGTGAACATAATTTTTCGTACAAATACGACTCACCTTGCCGGGCAGGGGGCGAGTTAACAAAACCAGACAAAATCATACGAAATTACAAAGAACAGAGCAGGATGAAACAAAAGACATCAACGGGTTCCCGTGATTTATTAGAAATTCATAGTATTTATTAGAAATTAGTGGTTGAAATACACCACTAATTTTCGTATGAGGGGCTATAACTTGTATCATTGGTCAACTGGATTTATAGTCAATGATGACAAGACATAAGGCGGCTCTTTTGATGAACAACTCGATCAAAAGAGCTCGGTGTTATGCAATCAATATGCAATATTTATTAGAAACCACTATTACTTATGCAATCAGCAGTGATGAAATGGCACGGACGAGCCACTAACACTGATGATGAAAGTGATCAATGAAAACTCCCTAGTTTTATGTCATTCATCCGCACATCACAAGACACTAAATAGATAGTTAGATACCCGATCAAAGCCGAAATAGGTTCAAAGAAGGCACCCAATAAAAGAAATATCTATCCAATTGAAGTCGGCGTGAAACACTACGCAGTAGCAAAAATTACATGTGCGCGTGCAGAGGTAAGTAGTGAGCGCAGCGTGCGGTGGTCTGCAGCGCACTTGGCAGCTGCCATTTATTTTGAATCACACTCAACCTAATTTTAACAAGAAAACCGTTGTTTGCTCTGCAAATTTCTCCCGTGAATTTCCAATATGAAGGGTGGAATAAAATCGTTTATAAATAAACACATTAGCGCAAAAGCCCGTTTCCGTGGTGTTAACAACATTTTCGGGACTCACTGACATCACTACAAATAATGTTGGTATAATAACCACTTTAGTGCAAGAAATTCACAGACTACTAATAGGAAAGTTGTTTTTATACACGTGTATTGGTTACTCTGTGACTTATAAGTAAGTACTATAATAAATTGAACAATAATGTTATGTTATAGTGGACTTTTTCATTATTTACCTTAATTTTTTAAGATTGGACCCGACCCGCCTTAGACATGTAGATCTATGGGACCCGCTCAAAACAAAAAAAAATTAAACGTGCATGCTTTTTCTCAAAATATAGCAAGTCAGTAGCAATGAATTTTTTGTTATGGACTACCTACCTACCTAGGTACCTATACAAAAATGGATAAAGAAAGTCACATTTGAAGTAACAGTTGGTAGGTCTAACAAAGTAGTGAGTGTGGCCTCACTACTTTGTTAGACCGAGACGAGATAGACAAAACGGTCTTAGAAGAAAATGTAGAAGGAATGAGAGGGCATAGACCAGAGCAAAGAGAGCTTTCATTATGGATGACTTTCATATTATACATCTAGGTATACCTAAGCGTTTGGATGCCCGCCCCTAATTTGCATAAAAACGCACCATTGCACTGTGGTGCGAAACAGTTGAGTGTGATTTAGGTGTTCATGTGGCAAGTGGCAGCGTAACTCTTCAGGAGGATTATAAGCATAGATAGGTAAACCTTATCCTAAATGTGAGGGATCTATTTTCATCTGTGGGGTTTTTTCGTCTGTGATATTGTGTTATATAACATACTCTACGCACTGTGACATCAAGCGTGGGTACGGATTGAGTAACTAAATTCTGAGAACCATAGATTTATCCCCTTTCTAATAATTCATCATCATCATCATCATCATCAGCCTGAAGAAAGACGTCCACTGCTGAATATAGGCCGCCCTTACAGAGCGCCACGTTGGGCGGCTGCTCGCCTCCTGCGTCAGCCCCCCGCGATTTTTACCAAATCGTCAGTCTACCTAGCGGGAGGCCAGACGCTGCGTCTTCCGGTTCATAGACGCCACTCGAGAACTTTTCTTCCGCATCGGTTGACAGTTCTACGAGCGATTTGGTCTTCCATTTCCATTTCAACTTGCTAATTCTAAGAGTTAATTATCGGTCACCTTGGTTCTCGTGCGGATCTCTTCATTACGGATCTTATATCGCAGGGGAACACCAAGTATCGCTCTCTCCATAACTTGCTGCGCGACTTTGAGCTTACTAATGAGGCCAACAGTAAGAGACCACGTCTCAGTGCCATAAGTCATCACTGGCAACACACACTGATAGAAAACCAATAATAATCTAGTAATTACATCTATCTTATTACATCAAGCATCAGTTGTGTCTATGTATAATCATCTTACATATTGCTATTACCTACACCATATTCTCATTAGAGAGCGAGTGTTGAATAGGTAACGCTAATCATGGCATTGGTAATCTCTGTGAGATTATCAATACTTCAGTGACTTCGGACATAGATTTAATTAATGGATTTGAGTTGTTCTGTATAGTATACTCTGTATAGTATAATGGTTGATTGAGTAAACAAATAATACTTAAAAAAAGGGATTAAACAAATTTCAACCGCATTAATTTTATACTGAGAACATACTTTATTTATTTTATTTTATTTATTTATACTTGAATGATATTATAAAACATACTTTTACAGTTATTTTTAATTAAATACTACGGAACGAATTTTAATCAAATTTCTATAGCACCATTGTGAAACAATACTGATTAAATAAAACACAAAAAGTGTTTTTAAATCGGGTATTAAATTACGGAGTTCTGTCCCAATTTAGTTATACTTTTTTAAAATGTTTAATAAAAACATATTTATCTACAACAGAATTGAGGACCTTGATACTCTTTTTTCTGAAATCGGGTTAAAACTGTTTCCATTTTCATGAAAACTGTTTGTAAAACGTAAATGCGGTAGCAAAACCCACACTAAAGTTTTGATGACATATTGTATAGGAGCTCATCGTGGAGCTTACGTCCATATTTGTGCAGGGCCATAATTCTGTATGAAAACATAGATTCCACACGATACAGAAACCACGTCGTTGTCGTGTCTTGTTCAAATCGTGTCACAGCAAGAAATCGACAATTTTTGTATTCTGTATAATCTAAGACAAATTATCTATGACAGCTTTGATCCGTCGAGTGCGTTCCGAATTAGAACTAAAGGATTTCTCATCCCAAAACCGGTAAAAAATTAAAATAAGGAATGGCTTATATTTATGTTGTGATATAACGAAGCAATGGGTAATTATTAAAAATTGACAGAAAACCTTTAGAAATACCTTCACTTTACATTAAAATTAGTTTCATTTTGAATAATTAATATTGACATAAGTGGTGGTAACTTTTGACGTGTTGATGTTTCGGAACGTGTCGTAGTCGAACATAAATGATTTTTGACAGTTAAAATCGCGCCAATTCCAGTTAATTCCACATTCATTTCGCGCGGTTTCGTTTTCATTTCATGGAGAATAGATTTAAGACAAGGAATTGGCGTGGTTTCAAAACAAGGAATCGTAAAGTGGTGATACAGAATTAGGGTCCTGATAAGAGTCGTGTGATGTAAAGGTTAGGATAATGATTTATGTAGGATGGTTCTGGGAAAGATTTTCAGAAGTGTATGTCTTGTGTACGATGATGATGATGATGATGATGATGATGATGGTGAAGACGACTCAAGAACATCTAGATACAAAAAGACCGTAATACTCTTAATGTAACAACAACAGTAACAAGGTAAATCCAGTCGGAAGTGAATTTGACGATACTGGCATAAACTAACCACTTTGCCTTTATGAGAAAAATGAAGGGATAAAAAAAAATTATTAACATTAAAGTCTCTATTTAACTTATTATGATGAGGTACTTAAACGAAAAGTCACATAATTATAAACAAAAAAAAATAAAAAATAAAGAAATTAAAGCTAATTAAATAATAAAAAATAGTAATAAAAAAACTGTGTATTTAAATTAAATATAATTGTATGTGTCGTCTCGTTTCTGTGTTTCTGAAACGAGTACAAAACAACATGCGACACAAAACCACAAAATAGATAATATAGTACTACGTACAACAAAACGACAATGCTCATATGTTGTGTTTGTGTCGTGCCAAGCTTAATATTTCAAATGTGAGACATCTTTGAAATATGCACTGTAAATGGAATATCTATTGACGCTCGGCGCAAACTTTACAGTAACACAATATTGCGGAGGTGTTACTGAAAACGTCAAAACTTTATAACGTAACCTCTACTAATGGATAAATTACACTAATACTCTTTCAGGGAAAACCAGTGCAATTAAGTAATCAGTTTGACCTACTTGGCATGCAAATATCCACTAGCTTAAATTACAGACGTTTTATGGAGTCTAGAGCTAAGACGGCTACAAGAAAACTTGGAGTACTGTCTAAAGTTGGGCAGTACTTCACACCATCCCTGCTACTACAACTATACCAAGCTCAGATGAGAGCTAGTATGGAGAATTGTAGCCACATATGGGATGGGTATGCAAAATACCAGCTTGCGGCTCTGGACTCCATAGAATGCACTAAATGACGAGGCGCTGGTTGTAGGAAGCCTGCAGAGCCTGGAGCACCGACGGAGGGTGGCATGTCTTTCAATTTTCTACCGATTATACCACGGGGAGTGCGCACAAGAGCTGCACGAGTTAATCCCACCATCTCCATTCCGCCACAGAACTACGAGACGCCGAGAGTCGTTTCATCCCTATGTTCATTACTATTGATTATTTACTATATATTATTGTTGATTTACTAACTTGCCGCACCAAGCGTTTCGCTGAGTCCTTCATTATGCGGACTGCTAGAGAATGGAATTTGCTCCCGGCGTTCTTGTTTCCTAATAAATATAATCTGGGTCTCTTTAAGACAAGATTGAATAGGTACCTCATGAATCTGCGTGCTACAGCTTCGGCTGCATCGTCGCTTACCATCAGGTGTGATGTAGTCAAACGCAGACTCATTCTACATTTTTTTTAAATAGATGACGTAAACAAGACGTACCGTTGGCAATTTTCCAACTTGGCTTGGCTAATTTGGCTTTACGTTATTTTTAAGAGACTGAGTTGAGTGACAAAATTTAAAGATTGTCTTTTGTATAGCATTATTTTCAGACAACAATTTGTTACATGATTTGTAGCGCTCATACAAAATCAAATGGTTTTAGATTTATCTCATATAAGCAGTCTAGTCTCCAATGATGCAGAGGCAGCATATTGAAGAGAAGATATTAGTTTACAGTGACGCAGTATACACAGCATTGCAGTGACAGTGATGCTGAAAACGGACAATAGTGCCTATCTAAGATTATCATTTATTATTATATACTATTTTACAAATATTTCAATCGATTGCATTTTGAAGTCACCTATTAGGTTTTTAATTACTTAGTGCTTTCCTGTCATAATAGTTCTAAGGTACATACGTGTATGATACCTAGTCAAAAAACTACATATCGATAAAAAAAGATGCCCGATTGTCGGTAAAAACGTCACGTGGATGACCTCCTAAATGTCAAATAATGCTCATAAAACATTTTTTATCGTTTCCACCCGAATTTTTATCGATTGCTTCACGTTTTTCAGAGCATCGACACACAGTTCATATATTTACTGACACAATAAAATAAAAAAACGAATTGATCTAACAATAAAGTTTGACGGACTACATGTCAATATCGATTTTTGGCATCAAAAACTTCCCTCACACGTGTATTAGAAGATATGATTGATTGTAGAGCGGCCATCCATCAAACTGATAGAGCTTTCAGAGCAACCGTGTACTGATAGAGCTTACTCATTTACTTAAATTTTATAGTTTTATTATTTAACTGGCTAAAATTTGTGATGAATTCGACTCGTATGTTTTTACATAGACTTGTATCGTACTGCCAAGACTAGTGATTATGGCAAACCCCCTATTATAAGTGTCTAAAGTGGCATTTTATCGGGGAGGCCTATGTTCAGTAGTAGACGTCTTCTGGCTGATGTGCTGTTACGACATACAGGGTCAAAATATGATTTCGGTCTTGTAAATTTGTAACTGTAATAAATCTATGTACTACATTATTAGATTAATCACCTTGTATGGGTACTGTAGACACACGTTAGTTAAAAAAAATATTCCAATAACGACACTCATCACATATTTGACAAAGATCACGATAATGATTCACGATTTATAATGTAGAGTAGCATCTAAAATAAATAGTTATGAAATATGTAAATAACTAGATGATGCAGTGAGTAGCGTCCGTTCCCAGTAGTACTTCCATTCGCTGTACTAGAGAGAATTTAGTGTCTCATTAGTTCTATAGCTCAGTGGTGTACATTGAGGAGGTCTACGTCCAGCAGTAGACAAGGATAGACTGATGATGAAATAACTAGGAGACTATACTATTCAGAACTCTATCCTTGGTTATATTCATTTACAATTTCCTAAAAATTGATTATAGAGCTTCCGTTATTGCTTATCAGTACATTGCCTTTAGTGTGATTAACATAAAACAGTACATTTCAATCAAGAAATGTACAGTTTACTGCAGCTTTGTAGAAGTATCAATTGAAATTGATCTAACTAAAATGATTTTGGAAACGTTGTTTTCAATGTCTGGGACAATGTTTACGTACAAACACTGCTTCTTTGTAGATTTTCCAATTTTGTTTTGTATTTGTTAATAATACATTGTTTAATAGTTATTGTCTGTGCGTCTATTTCGTTTGCAACCGACTGTACTAGCTATAATGTATATATGCACGTAATGAAAATTAAAGGTAGCTACACTTCTCTTATACAATTTTTATAACCATGAAAACACGTCTAGTCGTTTTATCGATTTTGATAAATGTTTCCTTATGTCGAGATTTTTACGTAGGAATGTTCAAGAGAAATGACTTGTTGGTGGCACAGGATACAGTTTACAAAGAAAGACATAATTATGGCTTTGCGACTGCAAAATATGGGAGGCTTTTTAATTGCCCTGTAAGTAAAAGGATTTTGATTTTTTCTTAACTACTTGATATAGCTTTTTGTGACATTCTTTGTAGGTACCTTTCTTGGACCAAGGGCAATTAGACCTAAGAGTACAACAAGCATGTACCTTTTTATTTGGTATATTAATTATATACACTTATGGACAAAAATAATTTAATCTTAGCAACCCCACCCATTTTAATATAGTAAAATTGTAATGCACAACCACGTCGATCGTAATTCCAACATCGATCATACTAAAGCTGCCCAAGTCCTTCATTAAGTTTGACGAAGTCATTATAGCAAATTTTTTTCACACCTAAGATCTTTGAATACCATCGTTGATATCACTGGTATTTCAGATCACGTACTTCAGAGTAGTAGACCGGCTTGGCATAGGCCGGCCACCACGAGTACAAATCACTAGAGGAGGCCTGCAGAAAAAATATATCACTCTGCTCCTCACTTCCTCATATAACCAGCCTATAGCCGTTAACATATATGTCGGATGTGAAAACAGATTGATCATTCCATGGCCGACGATAACAACAATGCGGGTAGAAATGACTACTACACCTGCTGGTGCAGATGCGAGCACAGGTACAGACACAGGCGCAAGTACAGACGCAGGTGCAGCAAAGGTTACAGATGCAGGTCCAGATGTGGCTGGAAGCGATACTCCTGCCCCGCCAGATGAGGTAACTACAGGAGCAGCAGGTGAAGCTACTCCAGAAGCAGCGAAGGATGCACCATCTCCAGCTGAAGAACCTACTCCAGGTCCTGAGGGTAGCCCCGCTCCAACTGAAGAATCTTCTCCTTCAAAATAATATAATGCTAGGAAGATACCTACCGTATTCGTGCATTGCATGAATATAACAGTGGCATGACGCAAATGCGTTGCTTGCTACGGAACTAAGAGTACAACAGTTACCTTAACCATTTTTGCTATTACCACAATATAAAAGTTGCGTCATAATAAATAAATAAATATCACGAATCTTCAAAAAACTGACTAAATAACTAATACTTAATTAATTTGAATATAACTATCAAACTAATTTTAATAATTAACTACTTTGTTTAATTTGTCTATGGAATTCCTATTTTATGTATATATTGTGTGTCAAGGTTAGTGTTTTACGTTATTAATACCATAAATAACGGTGTGGTAAAACCGTCATTTTGAAAGTCGATATTGTCTCGTAGAGAATGAACATGACTTCACCTAACTATAGAGTCATAATAGCTATTTTAATGTTTTAAAGAGCAGTTCAGCATTTTACAAACACGAACGTAGCAGATTAACAGTTTCAAAGTGAGCCGAGACACGACGAAGAACTTTTTCATTACCTACAAGTCGGCAGTGAGCTCGCCAATCCGCTTCTGTGTTTACAACTTCGAAGTTTTGTAATGCCAGACTAACAGTTTTACGCGTAAGGGTATAAAGAAATCCCCTATTGTAATTTTAAGTATATTATATTCTATTCTGCTCGCAGCATTTTCGAGCAGCTATAGCGAAATCTTGCTTCAAGTTAAGAATTGTTTACGATTATTAGACGTATTACAAAGTTTTTTTGATCACTTAATATTATCATGGTTTTCATCACAATTATCATCAGTGTAGCTAGTTTAGTTTAGTTTAGTTTAGTTTTTATTATTGTAGTAGTTAGCTTGAGTAATAAAGGCAATTTGCCCGTCAAAAAAAAATTATCATCATCAAGTAGACGTTGACTATTGAAAATAGGTCTCCCTGATTGTGCGCCAAAACAAATGGCTGAATCGAATGGCGTCCTATGCTATTTGGTATTACTATAGGTATCTACACTTTCAGTTCCAGATTTATGTGAGCGGTCTCTTTTTGATTGTTTTACTCAATTTCGAACAACACTATAAGGCGACGCTTGGTCTTCAGAGATTTGGTTCAACTAGATTCTGAAAAAGAATGATGTTTGGATGAATTGAATCATTTACGAACGAACATTATTTTAAAAATTTTCTTGAGAATGTGCAGTGTTCAAATTTCCCACCAACAGTACTTAACATATATTTTTCATATAGAGCATAATATCGACTTCAGAAATAGTGTTATTATATTAGTAATTTCCCACATCCTATTGTACTATTTTCATAGATTAATTTTAAACAAACCATGGACATGAAGTCTATATAAACTAGGGGGATACAATACTATTTTGTCCTTTCTCCTAAAGACACTAGAAGAGTCAGCCGCTATGGTCATCAATATGGTTTTATCATTGTTTCTTATGAAATTAGTCGGTGGTCAAGCAAATTACTTCACTGACACTCAACCTTTATTTACGGAAAATTACGAATTGAATCCAAAAGATTTTGGTACAGAAACAAACGTAAAAGTTACTGAAGAAAACATTCGACAATTAATAACTTATTTGCGTCAAGGTGAAGAAGCCCAATCGCGAATTAAGGACGCTTTTAAGTATTGCCGATCATTTCAAAGTTGCTATGATTGCGTTAAAAGCAAATGGTATCCTTGCAGCTGGTGCCACAGTTTCGGTTGCACTGATCAAGGGCATCAATTGTGTCCTGTTTTAGAGAAAAAAACTTTATATAGTACTAGAAATTTGTCTTTGTGTCCTCGTATACATAGCCAGGCTCCGATTCTCCTCCCCTCAGGAGTCCGGAAACAAATTGAAGTAAAGATAAATATTCCAGATCCAGTTTTGCGGGAGCAAGATTTAATTTGCCAAATAAAGATGAAGAACAGAATAACGCATCTTAAAGGAGTTTTGTTGAAGAATAAGGTGTATTGCTTTCCTGTAAAGATAATAATATCCGATGGCATTGAAGTTGGTTCTTTCAATCTTCTTTGGGGTGGCGTGGAACCGCATTCCAATGATATACCTTTGATAATATATAGATGTGACGCATTAGCTGATGATTGTGAAGATTGCAGGATGCTGCCACCGATCTATGAGTGTGGTTGGTGTGCAGATTCCCAAGCATGCGTTCGGTCTGACAAATGCAACAATATGATGAGATGGTCACTGAATAAAGTGACGTGTCATATAAATAAGCAAATGTATTTTGTTTGAATTGGTAAATGGTGCAATAGATTTGATTGACAATTTAGTTATGTGGTAAGTAGTAACGATGTGTGGAATGGACATTTTTTCAGTTAAAAGCATTAATTGTAGTGTTTACAAGAGACTCGTTAAACTGCAGTAAATTCAACATTGGGAAAATAACCTTGTAATAAATTAAACTTTGTGGTTGTGAATTTTAAATATATGAAACATTTTAATTATGAGAAAACAAAATATTTAGTTACGTTACTTAAAAATATAAATGGAAGCGTAAGGATGCTAATTATAATAATATGTTCCCCTGCTGATGCATAGGTAAGATGTAATACCTTCAGAGGTGACTCAAGACTATTGGAAATTATGCATTTTTGTATTTAGTAATAAAATGACGTGTTTATTTTATAAAACAAAAGCTCAACATCAAAAAAGCTATAATATTATCAACATCAGCCAGAAAATCATGCACTATTGTAAGTGAAAATACTTGTTCTGTGTCTGGGTGTTGTGAGAACATGGTCCTCGATGGGTTCCTATATAAACAAGGAATCCTAGTTAGGGTCTTTCTGGACCTTAACTAGCATTCTCTATATCCATAGATAAGCATAGCATAGCATATTCCATATAGTAGGATTCCTTGGATCCATGTATGTGATGCGGGCGTTATTTCTTGTCTTATTGACCACTGTTACAATTACTAGCCGATTGCCTCCACAGTGACCCAAAATAATGACAAGTTTTGCACCAAAGCTATAGAAAAGTACGAAACTCCGCGTGTATTTTTGATTAAAACACCGGAGACAGCATTAATTTCAGCAAACGGACGCAATATGTCTTCTGAAACTTTCCAATTTACACAAACCGATCGTAAATCTGCGGGAGCTTTGTCTGAAATATTTAACACTTGCCTTTATCCGTGGCGATGCTTGGAATTTTTTTCTCAGTACAATATCACTGATTATTGTGACAGGTAAATCATTTAAAAGCATATAACTAGACATCGTAATAAATAACTAACCTATCGGTGAAATTATTAATTTAAAAATTGTTTCAGTGTTTATCTAACGATCTATCTACTATGTGGCGAGATATGTATTATATTTAATTTAGTTAATTTTAATTTTTCTACCCCTGCTTAGGTCTAAAAATAGTAACTAAATTAAGAAAGCAAATAGCTATTACTTATTTATCAACATCATTGTATAATTGATGGCAGAAACAATCACACTATGATTACCTACATACAAGTAATCATAGCAAACACATCGTTGCTATACACCCACAAGTCCACAACACATTCTACCAATATTCTGTCACACACTACATGCATAAAGTAACGTACCTGACTATCACACACAAACGTAACTAATTTTTTTACACACACTTGCAAAATAGCTGATTGTACGGTCGACTGTCTTAAAGAAATCACACATTTTTAAACAACTACCCTCAAAAATAGTTTAAATAAATTCACTTTCGCTTTAATTTTAATTATAATTACTTATATTTATATTTACACGTATGCTAATGTTACCGTAGGTATGCTGTATGTATACCATGATATTAGACTTAGTGAAACTCGAGGGGAAGCGTTGTAGGCCATAACACAGGTTTTTCCTAGCTTGGTTCTCAACGTGACCATGAGATGTTACATTGGGTTTTTTTTTTTTAAATCGGTACATTTTTAATTACATCTTACATTTTATTGCAAAGAGTTACATATAAGCTATACACTATATTTAATCAAACATTGTTAACTCGATAAGATATCTACCGTATAATATAATAATATAACCGTTTTGTAACTCATTTCTGTTGAGAAATAAACTTATTCTTATTCTTATTATTATTCTTATTACCTGGTCTATTCTAGTCCTGTAAAGCTGTTCCATGTCTACTTGACAAAACAACACAGATTATAATATACTTACTAATAATAATAAATGCGAAAGTGTGTGTTAGAATATTATAAAATTACACATACAAACAAGACCTGACCAAGCAAACGTATAATAAGACAGATTTACCAGCAGTGTACTGAGGCAGTCTATTTTAAGGCACACCCCGGATTATTTTAGGGGATGAATGATTTATTTTGTAAAAATATATGAATTTACACGAGTTTCAGGAATTCTGTGAAGACGAATGTTTTTGCTTTCACCTAAATTGAATTAATGCTTGGGATTACGTCACAACTTTTGTTTTTTTTTAAGTATTAGTATTTGGGTTTACTGTACTTAGTGCACTAATGAAATATAACTAAGTATATAGTCATAAGTATTTTAAAAAAAATCACTTAATATGCTCAAAAGTTATTTTTTATTTCCTATTGTTATTTATTGTACGTAAGTATACCAGAGTGGGCATAACATACTTAGTATATTGTCCTCTAGGGTAATTAGTAGGTAATTTTTTTTGGCGCTAAACCCCATTTTATTCACTTCCTCGCTAAAACTCGGGAGTAAAACTGCCTCGTAATAGGTCATTTTAGCCCCGTTTATAACAATCTATCTAATATTTTTCAGCAAAATAAAAAAAGTGTTGCCATGTAACGGGGTGAGTCTAAGCCACTAAACCACTTTGTAATTAAATATCCATCCTGATTTGTGACTTACACAGCAAGTTTTATTTATTTGTCAAGTTGGAATTATAGCAAGTTGCTGTAAATAAGGTATTCAATGGTCATTGAGGTGTTATAGCTTTTTTTGGGAATTATTTTCTTAATTTTGCGTTGCATTATTGATTTTATTTATTTATTTTAAATTTAATTTTTTATATTTTCAAGAAACAATGGGCCGTCATACAAACACCGTAAAGACTTTTATACATACATAACTTAATATAAAAATAATAGTTATTTATGATATTAGGGCGGTAAGTTGGTTTTTACAAACGAGTAGACAAATGTTACCATAGTCACGAGTAAAACCAATTTCCGCACGTGTATCATACAAAGTTTTTCAACACATTTGCGAGAAAACAGTACAATAGGTAATGAAACAAACTTTTGTTTATTAGTGGGAAAGTCGCAAAAAACAATCTTTGACATTTCTAATTTAATATGAAAATGGGCTAAAATGGCGCGCATTTACAATTCAAATGGCGCCACGTGCGTGTGGTGAAAATTAGAATTACATCTTTAGTTTCATTTTCTCTTTAGTATTAAAGTGAGACAAACGTATTGAACAAGAACGCTTCCAAGGAGTTTCGATCATACAGCTTATTTATTCTCGTTATGTGAAACTCTGGTGGAATTCTCACATATTCTTTTATGGAAATTAAGAAAAAACCGTAAAGGTTACGCACGGCGCTATACAAGAAAGGATGCAGTAAAATAGGTACTTAGGTGAAGAGTACCTATTTTACCGCACGCTCCGTTGTATGGTGCGTAATGTTTAACTTTCGAACAATGTATACAGGCTTTGTAAATGCATTTTTTGAGCAAGTGTGTTGAAAAAATATAAACAAAGCGGCGGATTTCTTTTTGGTCGTGGCTCCCTGTTCCGCGGAACACAATAATAAATGTGGTCAAAATTCAGGATCCAGTAATATTTCCTTGTATTATGTTCTGGATAAATACACTGGCATTCCGTTTATTTCACCCAAGCTTTTATTATTCCAATACACGGATTGGAGTGCTTGAAACATACGAAAGGTAATATCGGTAGATAAGCCACGGAATTCAAAACTATCTAAACAAAATCTTGAACGAAGCAAATTGAACAGATGGTACGGATACAACTACTCTACCAGGTTACATAGAAACTGTGAAAAGAAGGGGTCGAAATGGATGTTGGAAGGTGTTTACTGGAAAATTGGATGTGGTATTAGGTAGGAACTTAATTAGGGTACCTATAATAATATAAATCTAGACTTTTTGCATAAGTTAATAGAAAAGATTTGTTTTTTTTTGTTAATTAATGACGTTCACCTGATGTTAAGCAACACGTCTTCCCATAACAGCACAATAACAACAATCATCATCATCAACAGCCTGAAGACGTCCACTGCTGAACATAGGCCTCCCCCACCAGTCGCCACTTTGAACGGCTGCTCACCTCTGGTATCCATCGGCTCCCTGCGGTTTTCACCAGATAGTCGGTCCACCTATATAGTAGGGGGCCGGCCTACGCTGCGTCTTCCGTTTCGTGGTCCCCACTCGAGAACCTTTCTTCCCCATTGGTTGTCAGTTCTACGAGCGATGTGGCCTGCCCATTGCCATTTCAACTTGCTAATAATAATTCTAAGAGCTATATCGGTCACATTACATGTGTGTCATTAATTGCATGGCGATATGCAACCAATACTACAGATACACATCCGTTACAAAAGTAATTAACTAATAGCTAACGCAATGTGAAGGTATCTTCTTAGAGTCATCGTATACCTATTCGGTTCTACATGTTTGAAAATAGAAAAGAAATAAAAGTAGTTACTTACTATGTTTTTCTTGTATTTACTTAGCAATTCATTCGTATTTCCGTATTCCCATAATAAATTATTGATAGTCCTTACTGCAACTATAAACCTACTGCAAAAATTACCTATAACTATTAGGTACGTCAAAAATTGGAAACATTACAATAAAAAAATAAATAACCGGCCAAGTGCTAGTCGGACTCGCGCACGAAGGGTTTCGTACCATTATCTATCCTTGCCATCTAGTGTTGAGTAGCAGTACTATTTAAAGCAGTGCCATCTATGACTCATCTGGTAAACGAGCAACATTATCTATCCTTGCCATCTAGTGTTGAGTAGTAGTACTATTTAAAGCAGCGCCATAAAATATGACTCATCTGGTAAATGAGCCAAAAAATCACGTTTGTTGTATGGGAGCCCCCTTAAATGTTTATTTTATTCTGTTTTTTTAGTATTTGTTGTTATAACGGCAACATAAATACATCAACTGTATAAATTTCAACTGTACAACTATCACGGATCATGAGATACAGCCTGGTGACAGGCGGACCAGCAGACAGATAGACAGCGGAGCCTTAGTAGTAGGAACCATTTTACCCTTTGACTACGGAACCCTAAAAACGCTCTATTCGATTAATTGGTAGCAAATGAGTAATGAGTTTTAGAGTCCTAGAAATAAATTCGCAAAACCTCTAAACCTTTTCGTTTTATTTAAACTGCCATATCAATTTTTCTTTACATCCATACCGCGTTACGTGTTCAAACATCTGGACATTGATTCTCCCAAATTGGTGCAGTAAGTGTATTGTGCTGTAAAATCTATTGAAGTATGAAAGTGGATGAACAGAACCTCAATATTCAACATCTATCTATACCTATCCATAAGATACCTTTAATCTAACACTATTAAGAGCAAAAACGGGCTGCGATTCTCCATACAAATATATACAAACGAATTCCCCTATTTCTTTCCGGGATAACTTTCTTTCTTCGTAAAATCTGGATCTACTGTAGTGTAGGCATGTCGCTGTCACTTGATTTTTTCGGAAACTAATTACAAAAAAAATATAACGCTACAAAAATCCCAAAAAAAAACCCAGTTATTATATACCGCCGTGATCAACGGACTACCAGACAAAATTTAAAAGTTTTTAACATTAATAAATAATTAAAACCTAGTCATACTCATTCCTTAAATTTTAATGAAAAAATAATTGAATCGGTTAAGTTTTGGAGGAGGAAACAGGGGAATACGAAACATGATTTCGTCAAGATTTTTGTAGTTGTCCCTATCACACTCTACGGGGGAGACGTGGCGCAGTGCGACGGCAATAGTTTCTTCAAATCAAGGCTTTGTGTGATTGACTGACTGACTGACCGACTGACAGCTGGACGCAGAGATTCCATACTTGGAGCCTAGGTATTTTTTTTCATTATGGCGAAAAAGTGCTATAAAATGTTGTGTAATTGCTATGAAAAGACCAAGAGACTAAAAATCAGTCAACAGCTATCTGGGTCCCATAGGACCAAGCTTTGCTTGTTTTAGGGCTAGATGGCGCTGAGTTAAATGTGCACAAATTATAAGGTCACTCAGTAAAATCTATGGACGATATAGCAAAAGAATCTGCTACTATATCTCAATTGGATAAATTCAAAAAATACATTATAAGCAGCAGGTGGAATAATAGCCACTAAAAGTCAATGAGACTCACTTACTTTGATGACACTTCACCAAACATACTAAGGATGTCATCATCATCATCATCATCAGCCTGAAGACGTCCTCTGCTGAACATAGGCCTCCCCAAAGAGCGCCACTTTGAGCGGCTACGTGCCTCCTGCATCCTTCGGCTTTTCGCGGTTGTGACCAGGTCGTCGGTCCACCTAGTGGGGGCTCACCCACGCTGCGTCTTCCGGTTCGTGGTCGCCACTGGAGAACCTTTTTTCCCCATCGGTTCTCAGTTCTACAAGCGATGTGGCCCACCCACTGCCACTTCAATTAGCTTGCTAATTTTCAAAGCTATATCGGTGACTTTAGTTCTCTTGCAGATTTCTTTTCCTATCTTAAGGTACTTACTAAGTAAGTACTTACTCAATTTTATGGAACATTTATTCCTTCATACAAGTATTAGCAGTCATTGGTTCCATTGGCTATCAAACCCGCGAGTGATTCCACATTGCCAAAAAGATTCGCGTCTGTGTAGGTACACGATTAATATTTACTTTTCACTCAAAACATTTCACAGTTAAAACATTTCAGAAGCTTACAGACTTATTGAATGGCCACAATGCTCAGCAGTACTAAAGCTCAGAAGGTTTCATCATCATCATCATCAACAGCCTGAAGACGTTCACTACTGAACAGCAGAGCTGAAGCACTCCAGAAGGTTTCATTCACCCGAAATACACCTGTTTTTCATCTGCCAAACTTATGATCATTCTTTTTTTTATGCTATTAAATGTCATGACGAGCTAGTCGTTCACCTGGTGTTAAGCGACACGGCCGCTCTTAACAGTTGCAGTGTCACTGGGAACTCTTAAATATGGAGTTTCACGTAACACTGCACTGCGCTCGTCATCCTGAGACATCAGTACAGTCCAGTAATAAGATTACTAGTCTGTGAGATCAAGTCATAAAATCTCATTTTCCCAGTAATTTGCTCCTATGTTGATTTCAATCAGTAGTGCAAGGCATTTTCTTTCCATAGTCGTCGCGCGTAAAGACATCAGCCATTCTTTCTATGCTGTTTTCATGTAGGAAAACTTGTTTGGATTAATACGATATTTTTGTTGAACATTTGTTATGCTCAAGAACATAGCTTAGCCTGATTTTTCGTTATTAAAAACAGTTATTTAATATCTTCAGAAAAGTCACAATGCGCGAGCGAGATGGTGGATTCGTGTATAGCAGCCTTAATTGCGCAGTGGTTAACACAATTTCAATTAAGATAAACGCCTAAAGGTAACGTTAATTAATTATAACCACGGCTTAAACACATTCTATTAAGAAAAAAAAATTATTGGCCAAGTAATATTACATTAACACCTACTAACAGGTTTTTGCTTCTATTTTAATTATGACTGTCGTTGGTAGTGGGCAATTGGCCTAGCCTCATTATCATCATCAGCCTGAAGACGTCCACTACTGAACATAGGCCTCCCCCAAAGAGCACCACTTTGAGCGGATGCTTGCCTCCTGCATCCATCGGCTCCCCGCGGTTCTGACCAGGTCAGGTGTGAAGCTGGCCTACGCTGCGTCTTCCGGTTTGTGGTCGCCACTCGAGAACCTTTCTTCCCCACCGGTTGTGAGTTCTACGAGCGATGTGGCCTGCCTATTGCCACTTCAACATGCTAATTCTCAAAGCTATATCGGTGACTTCAGTCCAGGCCTAGTCTACGCCTAGTCTACGTCTTCTGATTTCTGGTCTCTACTCGATAACTATTTCTTCCCCATAAGTTTTGTATACTGCTAGCAACGTAGTGTAGCCTGCCCATTACCGTTACACCTTGCTGATTTTAAGGTCTTTGTTCGTGACTGTAAGCTGTATATTAAGAGTTATACCATATTACAAGACTTTGGTAACTGCCGTGAAGCTATATTTGGCCCGACGCAAGCAATCGGTCTGGAAGGGCCAAGTACTTATGTGAGGGAAGTAGATCTCAGCAGATTATCGTCGCATGAAACGAGTAACAAAGTTACGTATATGTTTATTCTTTTATTTACTTTGTGTATTTCTTTTACTTTAAGCTAATAATTTTACTTCAAGAATAACTTAATGCTTATATTAAAAATAGGTATTGGCTATCACACGATTGAAGCGCTCTACTGTGCACTGTTAATGTCGTTTTTTGATCCAATGATGACTTTTTTTTATCTAGTAGGTAGACTCAGACTGTGGTTAGATTGTAGTGTAATGGTGTAACTTACAAAAACTATAGCTCTGGAGTTGGTTGTAATGATTATGTGATCTGATTTTAACAAAATCTATTAATAAAGGCGAGTTTTGGGTCTGAAGTCTGTATGGAATTCTTTTCCACATTGTCTTAAAACTGCTCGTGGAAAAACAAAAACAGTTCCACAAAATGGCGAGTCCTCTACTTGGTACTGAAATTCAAAAATTCGAATGCATTTCAGCATGAAGACGTCCACAGCTGAACATAGGCCTCCCCCAGAGCACGCCACCTTGAGCGGCTGCTTGCCTCCGGCATCCATCGGTTCTCCGCGGCTTTCACCAGATCGTTGGTCCACCGAGTGGGGGGCTGGACTACGCTGCGTCTCCCGGTTCGGGGTCGCCACTCGAGAACCTTTCTTCCCCATCGGTTGTCAGTTCTACGAGCGTTGTAGCCTGCCCATTTCCATTTCAACTCACTAATTCTAAGAGCTATATTTACCTGTCTGTCTATTTGTAAATATACAGTAATAACGTGACAGATGCAGGCTACAGATACGAGACGAGAGGGTGGCGAACGTTTTACTGGAGACATATTTACGAGGTCCTACGTTCGTCTTCGGGGATTGAAAAACGGTTTAAATATATTATTGAACAAAAATTTATGCATAAAAATATTTCGCATTTTGTATTTTGTTATTGTCGTCGACTAAAAAATATAAGTCCCTAAACATTTTATTTCTCACTATCTTTCAACTAAATAATTTGCGATTAAACTTTTTAAATGTGTTTGCCATTGGAACAAGGCAGAATGCAATCTTAATTATAGACAAAAAGATAGAATTACATCATGTTATTATTTACATGGCGATAGTAACACATGATGTTATTCTTTATTTTGTAAATACCTGAGACTCAAGAGTGAATGGGCATCTAATGGGTAAACGTGCTCCACCTTAGACAACTTCGTGGCTTACCATCAGTAAGATGTTGTCAAACGTATGCCCATTTTAGCATAAAAAATATATTATATAAAGAAATAATCAAATAAACAAAATAAAAGAAAGAAGTGCTTACATAAACCTTTTTGGTTGTTGGCCATGTGGTCCCGGTGTTGTGAGAATCGGACCACCCCATCTCTTCCCTTGGGGAGCTCCCCAAGGGAAGAGATGGGGTGGTCCGATTCTGTAAGATCCGGCTAAAGGCATACTTATCCACGGAATAGGCAGTAACACTCCTTTCTGCACATTGAAATCTTCTGCGATCACCAAGCCGCCTGCCAAACGTGGTGATTATGAAACCCCCTCCCCCTATGATAAGCGTCCAAGTGGCGTTTTATGGGGAAGGCCTGTGTTCAGCAGTGGACATATTTCGGGCTGATGGTGATGATGATGATTATGACGACTAATTAAAATTATACTTTACTACCATTTATTAATCTATTGAAAACCTCCATTTTCATTTTCCAATTTAATACCTTGATAGGTACATAGACTTGTACCCTTAACGATTATCATAAAAATATCTATTGTCAATCGTTAAGGGTAGTCAGATGCCTGATAAAATCTTACACCTGGTCTAACCCATCCCTGTTACTGGCCCCTTATGGGTTGCGAGGTCAGATGGCAGTCGCTCGTGTAATTCTGGTGGCTCACCGCTACAGGTTAGATTGGGAGCCGACCTCAATAACAAATGAGAAAGGGCAATAAGATGATGATGATGATGATGATAATTGGTACATAGACTTCGTTGCTACAAGAATTAAAAACCAAATCATCTTTTTAATACATAACAGTGATTTTAGTCTTACCTTTACTCCCGTCTTAAGTTTAACAGCCCCTAATTTAGGCTTATTCCTCTGTGACATACCCAAATGCATTGCAGTAGGTATGTTATAGAGGGACAAAATGATGAAAACTTAAACTAATGAAAACTTAAGAAATGTCAAACTTTAGTAGGTACAGACGGGCATATAGACACCCAGCTACTTACTTGTGTCGTTACTTAAATACCTTAAGGCATCGCGTAGGGCCAGTAAGTAGGTCAAAATCCGTTCAATGAAACATTGACCTTAACTTAGTAGACTTAAATATCAATTCAATCTGAACTTCAGTGCGGCGCTTACGACAAAGGCAACGCACGTAATGGCTGATTTGGACGGTTTTTAATTAATAAATCTATGTTTATATAATATTTTACAAAATTATGAAGTCATCACAACAACTGTATTGGGAATACAGTAATTTGTTTTTGTATTCGATAGAAACTGATTCAATTTCAGTACATTCAAATTTTTCGAGGGAGGTTGTTTGTGATTTTTTTCTATAGTGCTAAATTTATTTATGTTGTATTTGCGAACATTACGGAATACTCAAAGATATGAATTACATGATATATTAAATTCAAAGCTCCATATGCTCTAATTTTGGCTGGAAACGTGCCAAAAAACACCATGTTTGCCCTACCTTTCTCCTTAAGTAAAAAAATGGCCATAACCGAGTTGTAGTTTCAATGATAATGAAAACAACTTTCACAAGACAAACTTTTAAAGTAGCAGGTGGCGGCTACCTTGTCAATGCAAGTGCAACGATCAGAATATTTAAATCGCAAAGTTTCTGCGTTCATCGTCCCTGAACAAAGATGACAAGTTTCATGTTTTATTTACTTTTGCTCTAGGTATGAAACTATGAATTATTTAAATCAAGCTTTATCTGTAGACACACAACACTTTGCGAGTCTCGTTAGTTATGCTGATATGACTCTTGTGTAAGTTTTAGTTTACCTAATACTGATACTGAATAATAAATATATGGTATCTTTATATTTATCGGTTTTTTATCGAGTTCATTTTGGAGAGTGTGCACTGGAGTTTCATAACCTGATTCCGCCATCACCATTCCACCATCGGACAACCAGATGTACGAAAAACGCCATCGTTACATGGTTAACATCCCGCATGTGCGAACAAAGCGATTTGCTTCCACTTTTATCATGCGAACAGCTAAAGAGTGGAACGCTTTGCCGGCCGTCTGTAATTCCCAGAGTCTTCAAATTGAGAGTGGACAGGTATCTTCTAGGCAAGCGCGTTACGTCCTGGACCGCATCGTCACTTAACATCAGGTGAGATAGTGGTCAAGCGCAAGCCTATCAAACAATAAAAAAAATGGTTAGGTAAGCGCTTATGTACAAGCCCCTTTATTTTTAATTCGGCTCTAAAACAAATAGAAATGTATACATAAATTATCTGAAATATCGATTTTTGTATTTGTATCGAAATGGGTGCTAAAATCTGTATGCTACGTGTTACTATCGATCATGGCAGAGAGAGTTGGACTGACAAAATATTTATATTATCAATTTTTCATCTTTTTTTATTATCAATTATCGATTTTTCAGTAGATTTTCCAAAGTCAAATAATGTATTGTAAATAGCCTATTATTAGGACAAGCAAAATCAAGATATTAAAAATTATTTATCCTAATAAGCACTAAATCATTCGGAATAAAATTTCATAGTTCAGTGTCAAACAAATTAAAGCAAAGCTATAAATGTAAGAAGTTCTCTTTCCCACTACTGATGGTGCAAGTATAGCACATTACTGCAGCGACCAGCAACAGAGGCATTGATGGACGAACGTGTAAATGTGGGCCGAGGCGAAGCCGAGGCACACATACGTAAGTCCATCAATGGCTAGTTGTGGCCAAGGCTTGTATAGTACTTTTCTCAAATAATGCGCGGAAATTAAAACTAAACAAAAAAATCGAATCAGAAACTCAAAAACTCAAGTCATAGTGTCAGAAGATAAATTCACGATATGCAATCACCGATTTACGACCGAAGAGTCGTTCTAGTCTTAGTCACTAACAATTTTTGCTTCATACCGTTAGTATACGATAGTTCTTAAAGTAACTCTTACCTCGGTTTAGTAATTTTAGTCCAAGCGAATATTTGGGAGAATCTCAGCCCTGCAAGTATTTAGGTCTACAAATATAAATAAATCAGCTGAGTGTACTGGTAATAAGTATCCCTGTCAACAAAATTAATTTGTTTGACAAGCTTATATTACAAACTGGAGTTTACTTAAAGTATGTACTAAAGGCTGCTTACAGTTGCTTGCAAAAAAATTGGTTTACCAGCTAAAGATACTACTAGGTTTACTACTTTAGAGTACAATCAAGATACAAAAAAAACAGTACCTTTTACTCCATAATAACATTAAGTATTAATACATAGTGCTTTTTCTTTCATTAAAGTAAGTACTGAAGTGTATTAGCTTTGTTTTCTTACGCTTTCAAAAGTCTACAGTTATACCTATCGTACACACTATTGTTCTAAATTAGCTGCGCCTCATGGTTTCACTAGAGTACACACCAGCTTTTCAAAAAACTGAGTTTTGGCATTTGAAACAGTTCCTCACTCAAAAGGCCTATTATAATGTAAATGAGTATTTAAACGAAAATAAAATATTATGTACAAATGAAAATTTAAGATAATGAATAGTATGTAGGTACCAACATTTGACATTAAAAATTTATATCATATTAGGTATTTAGAATCGATAAGAATGACATTGAATGATAATTAATCAGTTTTATATATATATATATATATATATATATTTATGTACTCCATTGACATTAAATTAATTAATAAATACAATTAAAACATTGCGAGTAAAATTTTATCATAGTCAAACTAATATGTTATTATTCTCTTTGTAAGTACATATTGACTCTTTTGTGAAGTCGTCCTTCTCTCTCCAAATTTGCTGCGCCCGACGGGGTCCATAATGAGCCTACTTAAATAATTTTATACTTATTCCACCTATGTACACTATGGAAGCAATAAAATATCTGAATCTGAATCTGAATCTGATTTTAGTGCTGAATATAGAAATAAATATAAATAATACACAAACTTTACATCAGCCGCCGGAAGATGTCCACAGCTTAAATACAGGCTTATTCTATTAAACGCCACTTTGTACGCTTATCATAGGTAAGGGGTTTTCCATAGTCACCACGCTTTACAAGGCGGCTTGGTGATAGCAGAAGATTTTAATGCATCGAGGAGAATGCTGCTGCCCATTCTCTGAATATTCCCGTAGTTAGCCGTCTCTTACGGCATCCACGGGAAGAGATACATAACTATCTTCCCGCGATACTTATTAACTTACTTACTTACTTACTTACATATACTTATAAAAAAACAGAAGAAAATAAAAGAACGCAATACGCCAGTTTTGAAAAATAAAACACAACAATCAACGCCACATAACATTTACCAAAATAATTTGGGTAGGTAGATTTCTTGTCCTGAAGTGTATGCAGATAATCAAAGGTTAGGAGCTTGGTTCTTGCGAGAGCAATTATTATTTTATTAATTTCTCTGAGACCCGCCGAGTCAGCGGCATTGAGAAGATCTCTCATAATATGCGTTTGAGAGGTTAATTTCATTTAGGCTTCGGCATAATTCGAGATTTAAAGGACTTACGGAAGGCTTAGTGCGAAACAAACTTTTCGCTCAGCTTTGAACTGTTTTCCTGATATTTGAAAACTACTAACGGTGGCCAGAGTTTATTTTCGGCATATTTTTTAGAGGTGAGTAGCAAACAAGCATGCAACCCACTAAAAAAGTTAAGTAAGTGGTCACCGCCGCCTATGAACATCTGCAACACCAAAGACATTGTCGGTGCGTTGCCTACCCTTCGAGAGGACCCTTTTAACACTTTTTGAAGCTCCCCATGCTGTAGTTATGCGGAATACCCTTAGGAGAAAGATCAGCATTCCACATCTTGCAAGTTCGTGGAAGAAACAAGCGCAAGAATCGCGTCGTATGAGATTTCCATGTGTCTCCAATAATATGTCGATGCGCTTTTTCACGATGCCAAGAAGTTCGATAATAAAATCGAGAAGATGGGATGAGATTAAAGATTTCTTCAGAGCATTCTCCATGATAATAACTATAGAAGAGTCTTAGAGAACCGATTACTTAAAGGCTCTAGCTTGTCGGTGAGTTTGGGGTCTAACGGCTCTTCGCTGTAGGGAGTCAAGTGGTTGCAGTGCAGTAGTGTGGTTGGTGGTGGTTGTCGGTTAGATGCAATATGCTGGCACGCAGGTTTGCACGCTGCACTATGCCAGTGAAGGTAACTTTATTCAAAGCATTTTGCCAATCATTTTACACGTGCAGCCTGTGGACCAAGTATACGCAGAAAACTTACAATGCTCTACGGATCCAGTATAATAATGGGTTCAGGATGCTGTTGGGTCTGCCTCGGTTCTGTAGCGCGTCCGGAATGTTCGCCGACGCGCACACGGATGACTTTTGTGCAATCATGCGTGCGCGCGCGGCGTCCCTGAGGCAGCGCGTGTGGGGCACAACCAACAGCCTCCTGGCCCTAGCAGCTGGAGACTGCACGAGTGGCTTTCTGAAGCGGTGGGTCGCGCTGCAGAAACCTGCAGCTCAATTCGTGGCTCAGTAAGCCCCTAAATAAATAAATGTGATGTTTTTTGTTAATGTGTTTACTAATATAGCTATAAGTTTTATGTTACTAACTCTATGGGTGAACAACCTGAAATAAAAGTTTTATTTATTTATTTATTTATTTAGTAAGTACTATATTTTTGGGGGTCGTACCCATTTCAGAAGAACGGAACCCTTTTGGTTCGAGAGCCCACTGCAAAAATACCTACGTCATCGGGTACCCTAATAGGCTATCTTTAGATCGTTAACCGACACTTAAATATGTAAAAAAAAACAGGTCTGCCGTTCCGATCCTGCCGGGTCATTGAAATAATCCACCTGCACCAACTTCAAATGCCTTGAATACTAAGTTTCGCCAAGACCTGGCAGTCCTTTTAATCTATTATCAGGGTATCTTGGCTATTATTGGGTGTAGGTTTTATTGGGGTATTCGCTGAGGTAGGTAAAGAGTGTGAAGGACACATTCTTAGGGGTCTGCCAGGTACTTTCGGCAGAGTGCACAATGGCAGACCAATTTTTTTTACATAATTAATCAATGGTTAACTGTTGCCAGTACTTTCATTTGGGTACATTTTGACAAAAAAAAATACGTCACAAAATTTTAATTATTTCCATGACCGGGCAGGGTCGGAACTGGCAGACTTGATTTTTTTACATATTTAGATGTCGGTTGACGATCTAAAAAAGATAGCCTATTGGGGTACCCGATGACGTAGGTATTTGTGCAGTGGACTCTCGCACCATTTGTAGGATTACTTATTATTTATTATTTACACTTTATTACTTACACCTTTAACCGCATCGTCGATTCCCATCAAGGGAGATTGTGGTCAAACGCCAGCCTAGTCAAACATTAAAAAATGTTTTTTCCGTCTATCTGTTTGCTGTCTTTCCAGACCTTTTTTTCTCGCTGCAGCTCAACGTAAAGCTGAAATTGGCATCTAATGTTAAGGCCTGTGGTCTAGGCCCCACACAATTTACATCGCGAAAGAAAGGGATAAAAATACGCGTGTAGGGCGTAAGAAGAGCACCATGCGTGGGGCCAGTTTTTGACTAAGAGATGTGTAGAAGTGTTCCATCTTTTCTCTTTTAAATACATAATTATTCTACGCCGATCAATAAAAATTGTAACCTTTACAAACCCAGTCATTTTTCCAATGGAACACGGCAAAGAGCATTAGGTAACCGCTACACTAAGCAGCAGAAAATAATATACTAAATTAGGTAGATACCTTAATAGAAAATGTAAAAAAATTATATTATACTTTTTCACCCTCTTTCCCTAAAACCCTTTTAATTTACTGCCGTTTAAAATATAATCACATCAACCCCAAGGGTTTTACTTCAGTTGTTTGTACAAAATGACGTAAGATGTCGTGTAGAGGCCTGTTTCATTAAGACAATGGGTTTAAATTGCTGCGTTTAGATAGACGGACGTGAAACTTGAATGGTGCGAGTCAGAAGAGAAAAATCACAGTGGCATGTCTACTTTTTACAAAGCTTTTATTTAAATTACGTTAAATCTTGTGACTGATTATAAAGCAGTTATCGTCAACCGATTGAGATGTTTGCTCTGACGTTTAGTTTGGAATGCACGGTTAGCTAATTGACGTCATTCGAAATCCAATATGGCGGACGGCCCAAGATGGCAAACGGCTCAAGATGGTAGACTAGTTATTTTTTGTGCACGCCCGTGAAGTATATTAAAGACATTGTCGAAAAGCATACGAATAAATAAAAGCGTATTTTTTAATGTTTTCTAATAAGTAAGTATTTATTATTCAGTTTAGATAAATTACTAAAATTTTTATCGATTTTACAATGAGGCGATCGCTGATGTTTATTTTTATTCAAAATCCGGTTCAAATGGGTACATAAATAAAACTCTTATAAGCAAAGTCTATCATGACCCATGTCCTGACCTTATAAGTAAGCATACTTATAAAGTTGCTTAGTAACTATACTTACTTATCTTTGGCCAACCCAAAAGAAAAGTTTTTAGTCAAGAGACGGTAATGATGTCGACTTACGAATAGATTTTACATAAGCTGAATTTTTAATGGTGTTACGATATTTACTAATGCCGGCTGAACTCTATGTCTATATACCACCTTCGTTATACTTACCTACACAATCTGAACTTGCTACGTTTACATCTAGCGTGGTACATAGGGGCCGAAGGGGGAATGGTGTTTATCGGGTATTGGCGCTCACCTAAATAACTATCAAAATGGTACATATTAGCAACATGCCACGTTACCTAAAGCGTGGGAGGCTAGGCTCTATAACAGTCAGTACCTACTACATAATTATGTATTCTGTGGGGTGGTTTTGAAGCTAGCCCTTTTAGGATTCGTCACTAAACAGCCGTCGAGAGTTTCATGTATTGAGCCTTACATATACAGTCAGTAGTAGTTGGTTGGTCAGTTTGATTCTAGGATAGCGTGACAACTCTATATTGTATGTAGGTCACATGCACTCCAAGTTGTATGAAAAAGTATAGGTATATACCACTTTATTTTTTCGTCTCTTGAAACAGATGACGGAAACCTAGTAATAGGAATGTAATTTCAACCTTATTCACTAAAGAATTGTTTCAAAAAGCAACATCGTGATCGATTTTGTTCCTTTTTATGCAAGTGAATAAGTGACGTCTGAGAAGTCATCCGCCTGATGTTACGCGTTGCGGCCGACTATAACAGTTGCAGTGGCACTTGGAACTCAAAAAATATAAAGTTTTGACACTGCACTATGCACTGTGTTACTACTAGAGACAGTGAGGTCAGGTTATAAAGTCTCAATTGCCCAGTAATTTCACTATACTTATACAATGCCCTTCAAATCTGAACACAGTAGTGCTTACACACTAGTAGTGTATGGCGGTAGCCCAATTGGCAAAGTGGTAGTAGGTACCTACCTACATAGACGAACACTGCATAAAAAAAACTAGTTCCTTTTTGAACATCGCACTTTTGCTGATAAAGGTTCGCATTTCCCCATTTCCCTCTGCGATCTTCAACTTTGCACCTCACCAAGACAGACGAGCAAAACAGAGGCATAGTTAATTCCTGGCCACGGAAATAACGTGCATTAGTCAACTGCAACTGCTTTGTAATGGAGCCTCATATCTGCTATACGTATATTTAGATAACATTTCCTGAGTCAATTTGCATTTTAGTGGAGTAATCACACTCGACTATTTCTCTACTTTGAGCAGAAGACTGCTAGATGCGAGCTTTCGAAAAGGCGTTTATATAATTATCACCCAAATTCAAGATGCAATATTTACTAGCGTTGCACTGACAGTAGAATCAGTTGATAGCAGGGATTACAAACATTTTTGGCTGTGGTAGTACTTGCCCATGAAAAGGTTTTTCATACCAGTTTCATAGAGAACCTCTTGGTTGCTGGGGGCGACGGATCATAGTCTAAAAGTAACCAATTGTTTCCTACCCAGGACGTCAAAACTGTGATTCATTATGGTTGGCACTAATAAATCTATGATCTGGTGACTTTAATGTTCGTTTTTGATGACAACAATCTAACTACTTGAAATTAGAAATCTTCAGATTTCTATATTCCAGTAGTTAAATTGTTCATAGCTTCGGCGTAACTATTGAAAATTGTGACAAATCTGTTAGGATTTGTAGGTGAAATCATCGCAATTCTTATATCGCTCAACAATTTCGTGGCGACAACCCTAAAAATCAGCTGAATCAACTCTCAGTGCGAGAGTTTTGGCGGGAACGTGAAAAAGTTCATGTCGTTGCATTGTATTATTTCACAAAACTTATGCTTTTTCTAGTGTTAATGTTTAAAATTAGTGGCATTTTACGCATTAAGTGCTGATATACGAGTATAAGTGTTGGCAAGTGATATAATGTAGTGAAACGTGGTTTTTCCTGTTGCTTCCAAAACTCCATAGAAGCTTGTAGTAAAGTTGCCACCACTTTACTGGGGCATGACAGACTGGACTTTGACTACCTGACTTAGACTCGACTATGACTGTGACTAAGACTTGACTTTACATAAAATATTCTATAGCACGATGAAAATTACAATATTTGACACTGGCTAAATACACTATGTGTGGAGCCAAAATACAAAGAAAAAAAAACTCTCAGTGCAATGTTAGTAAATATTGCATGTTGAATAATTATGGCTTTGGGTATAATATTATGTGAGGCGCATGAAGGAGAAGGCGTCTATCTAGGCGATGATGGTGAAAGTTGAGAGGAATGCATTGTGGTAACGAGCTTTGCAATATATTTTTATATAATGGAACCCCTGGGACATTTTACGTGGAAAATGATTAGACTTGTTTTAAATTTTCACAGTTGTTCATCACATTTTTAATATACTAAGTAATAATAGGTACAAATACGGGCTCTTTACCTTGATTGAAATGTTCTGAGTTTCCGATATTTCGGCGCTGTCATTACAACATGCACCTTGTTCACAATAAAGATCCAGTAAGTAGGTACCTACTATTAAAAATGCAATGCATACAATAGTAGGCAATATGATTATAATCCAATGTCAAAATTTGAGATTGGTTTATATTTTTATTACGTACTGACTATTGTGGTGAACTTTTGATGATTTGACAGTTTTTTTTTTTTCTTGTATTTTGGCTCCACACATAGTGTATTTAGCCAGTGTCAAGTATTGTAGTTTTTCATCGTATTATGAAATATTTCATGTAAAGTCAAGTCTTAGTCACAGTCAGTCAGGGTAGTCATAGTCCAGTCTAAGTCAGGTAGTCATAATCCAGTCTAAGTCATGTCCTAGTAAAGTAGTGGCAACTTTACTAGAGGCTTCTATGGAATTTTGGAAGCAACACGAAAAACCACGTTTCACTACATTATATCACTTGCCCACACTTATACTCGTAATTCAGCACTTAATGCGTAAAATGCCACTAATTTTAAACATTAACACTAGAAAAAGCATAAGTTTTGTTAAATAATACAATGCAACGACGTGAACTTTTTCACGTTCCCGCCAAAACTCCGATTTGACAGTTAAATCATCAAAAGATCACCACAATAGCTTAGATTTTTTTTCCTGTAAATATATACAAAATAGTTTAATTAAAATATGCACTACCATACCTAGTCGTTTTTAGTTATAGTTAGTTTTATATTCAACAGGGCCTCTTGGTTTTAGCTTCGGCTCCACCAATGAAATGAAATGAAAAAAAAAATGAAAAATACATTTATTTGAACAAGGCATATAGGTAGGTAACATATATATTTAGTTAGAAACCCTGGATCCCACACTAGGCTCAGCCAATGCCTCCCAAATGTCCGGCCTAGACCCGAGAGTCTAAGTCTGCCTCCAAATTGGGCGATAGCGATATCGCCGCGATATCGCTGTAATATCGCCGCGTTATCACCACGACATTTTACTAAAATGTCGCGGTGATGAAATGATTTTACCATGTGCAGCGTGTGTCGCCGCGATACCGCGATATCGCTACCGCCCAATGTGCGGGCAGCATAAGGTGTAGCTAATATTAAATGTTGAGGACGATATCGTTGTCTATATTGTCCAATCAATCCTCTAACAAAGTAATCACAATTATGTCTAAATTACCTTAGTTTAGTAGGAACTCAACTTTTAATTTGCTTCCCATAGTTAGATGTTTAGATAGATGTCCCATGTTTAGATAATTCAAATTCCGTATCAGTGCCACATCCCTACAGATTTATATATATTTTAGTCCATTTATACGGCATACATACCATTTCTCTTGACATCGTGAAAATATTCTCTGTAAAATAAATTTCGCGAAACAAACTCGCAGTACACTCATGGGTGGCATTTAAACAGGGATGCCTTAACTTTTTCTCTTTCATTAAATCATTGTTATCTTGGCTATCTTTTTTCGCTCTCTGAGCTCAGTTTTTGTGTGGAACTATTCTGTCGCTTTATTTGTGTTTTGGTTTGTTGTCGGATTTGTTTCTGTTAGGAAATAATTTAGCCTCAGTTTAAAAAAAAATTCACTAAATTAAAAATTAAATTAATCACAATGTAGGCATAACAAAAATTTGAAAGACTGAAACATGATTAGATACGTAAATGGAAACAAAACAAATATAACCTAAATAATATAGTATAGTCAATTAAGCATACAGTACAAGACGAATACCGCGGCACGCTGACTTGAACGATATCATCCGTCGGGCTTTAGTTAGTGCCGGTGTCCCATCAGTCCTAGAACCTAATGGACTGATGCGAGACGACGGAAAAAGACCCGACGGGATGACCCTCATACCCTGGAAGATGGGACGGCCCCTAGTTTGGGATGCCACATGTGCTGACACTTTGGCTCTGTCCCATCTTCCTTTAACAACAGCTCAAGCCGGCGCAGCCGCCATCAAGGCCGAAAACCTCAAACGGCACAAATATGCACTCCTTGATAGGGCCTACATATTTGAGCCGTTTGGGGTGGAGACAATGGGTCCATGGGGGCCCGCCGCCATGGAAACGTACCGGGACTTGGCCAAACGTTTGGTGGAGGCATCAGGTGACCAGAATGCTGGCTTTTATTATGCACAAAAGATAAGCATTGCCATCCAGCGTGGTAATGCTGCCAGCATTCTGGGCACTTTTCCCTCCGCCAACGGTTTATTTTGGGTTTTATATTTTAGTTTTAAAGTTTTAGGTATAGTTTAGTTTTTAGGTATAGTTTAGTTTAGTATATACATGTTATTTAAGTTTTTACATCCAGTAGTCAATAGTAGTTTATTCATAAATTCAATTTACATGTCAGATATATATACGTAATAAAATAGTATTAGGTAAAGATTAAAGGCATATACACATTAGGTATTTAAAAGCAAAAAATATGTCAACGTACATTACAATAATAACAAATTTAAGTATTTTCCAAAATAAACAATCAACACAATAATAAAAAATAATAATTATAAATAATAGGTATTCATTGAATTAACTTATTTCAATTTCATGAATTCCTCGATACTATAGAACGTCCTCTCGATCACTCAGCGCTTTAACTTGGTTTTAAACAATCCTAGGCTAGGAGCTGCGGTGATCTCGTTTGGCAATTTGTTATAGACCTATGGGCCCATTACATGGGTCAGTTTGCCTGACTTGGCCATAGTGTGCAATACTCCCATAAGTTTGTTCGCACTACGTGTATAGTATTTATGTACAGCACTGTGTTTAGAATTTGTATATCAAATGTATATAAGTATAAGTATATTGAAAGTTGTATCATTGGGCAACTGGATTTATAGTCAATGCACTCAATTGAATATACCTAGATCTCTTATTGTCATTACTAACCCTACTAACCCATGATTACACCATTTTTTTATTTCTCCTTATGTACATTAAGTTAATTAATTATTTGTACATTGCAACAGTTTTATTGCCTATATTAATTTGATGGTTACCGACATAATAATAGAGAGTTACATACAGTAAAAAATTAGAGGGAATTAAATTACACAGTATTTAGGTGTTCGAGCCTTCAGGCTTGACCCACTTAAGATTGACCTCTTGAACATCAGCGCCATCTAGTCCATGAAACTATGGGTTTCTTAACTGGCAACACCACTCGCCAAGTCATGACGAGAAGGGGAGGGGGTGTTGACTGTTGAGGTGTCAGCGTGGAAGGTTTCTCTAGTCAGTACGCTTTTGAACTTCGGCGCTATCAGTACTTTCAAGCAAAATAAAACGAACTTCAAAGCAAAACTTCGAGTAAGTAAATTACCATATTGATAATCATTATGTGTCCTTAGTTTGTTAAGGATATTACTTACAAAACGTGCAAACATGCTGCCTCGGCACATGTCGAATATCAACGATATTCTAAGGCTACTGCCTCGCCACGAGCATAGCCCTAACGAAGATTCCATCGGAATTTTCATCTACCAAACAACGGTCAGTATCAACCGTTCTCAGTGTTGTCAGAGTCATGCGACGTCGCTTCGCATGAAATTGACAGGAGTGATAGCCTCATACGATGTCGCGCCAAGACCTGGTGCGACGTCGCATAAATTCCATGCGACATCACACGATGTCTCATCGTCTAATACGCTACGCAGCATAATGACTACCTGATACGACACGATCACGCTACTCATGCGACACGCATCATCCCATTAACTTAGTTTGGATGACCTCCACTCGATTCTCTAACGACATTATTGTGGTTATTCATTACAGATATGACCGAAACAATGAACGTAACCACCATGCAAGAGCTAAGCGAAAGGGAGGTTCCCGACGGCGAGAAACAGTCCTTTCGGAGATTCGTTCAGGCGATTGATAAGAACTATCCCAGCGATTGGAAGTCGTGGGTAGTCAGGGATCTCTCACCTAATGAATTATTCGAACAAAACATCACCCGCTGTAGGAGCAAAACTCCGGTTCGCCCTCCCCACAGACCACATAAGGGACATATTTTTCAGGCCGGAAGGAAACTCTATGAGAGAAATAATAAACTGGCCAGAAGAACGCTTCTCAGCTGGCCCCTCGGCAGGGCGATTATATACTCACCACACAGTTTCGTATCCAAGATTCACCCCAGTTCTCAAGCATATGAACGATTCATGGACACTGTGGTAGCCCTCAAGCCAAACATACTATCTATCAGGGGTTCGTCTACGGAACGTCAGGAACAAGCAGAAATGAAAACAAAGAAGCGGCCTGCAACGTCCGAGTCTTAGATGGCACCTACCACAAACACATCTAAAAATGACACCCCAGAGCTGAATGTCCTAACCAACATCATGGACTTACTGTCACGACAAACGCAGGCCCTGGAAACCCTTACTAAGAGAGTCGACACACTCGACAAAAACGCAGAGTCAGGCTCAGAGAACTCAGACGAACCGGACGAACCAGACGAGCTGAACGAATCCCTCGAATCCGAAGCCAACAGCGCAGCTCAAGAGTCCTGGCAAGCTCCAGCTCTAAAATCACCACAAGAAACATCTAAAAATGATCGCGACACAGAACAGCCCAACTGCCGTCAACCCAAGCTAATAAAAATGACAACGAGGACTCCTGGGATTTCAACCCGGTGACGGCTGAGACGGAACCAAAAACTGCCAAGGCTAGCCCTCACCTAGTCGAGCAAGCCAAAAACTGCCAATGGTTTGGGGATGAAAGTTGGAAAAATATTCGATATTCTGACGTACAAAAAAACTTCCAAGCCACTCCCGCTTTCTGCGCTTTAAAAGTGAACAACCACCTAGCAGTAAATACTCCAAGCTGGCAGTCACTGGCACACCTTGAAAAAACCGACTTGACTTGATATTTTCTAAACTGTCCAACTGGATAGCCCGGCTGATAAGAGAAAAGGGAATCAAAATAGTAGTCTACCTAGACAATTTTCTGTTAATGAACCAAAACTCTGAGATACTATCGAAGCAAGCTATCTGGGTCTATGATCTGTTGTCCGAATTGGGCTGGCACGTTAACACAGCAAAGACAAACCTAATACCCAGCCACCGCATCGAATATCTAGGCCTGTTATGGGATACAGAACTAAATAGGAAATCCCTGCCTATCCCAAAAATCGCGAATATCACAAAAGAAATCAATATTATGTCGAGTAAAAACTCCTGGAGCTGGGCCGAAGCAAAAAGGCTCGTAGGTAAGCTCGTATTCACTTCCAACGCAATTGAACTTGGACTTCTCCATTGCAGGACATTACAAGTCGCAGCGAAGAAGCTGCCAGAAAAACAAAAGTTCAAGACATTCTTACTCCCAGAACAAGTCACACCTGAATTGCAATGGTGGATAGACAACTTAAAAAACTCATTTCCCATCCAAACCAGACTGCCATCCGCGTTCTTGACTACCGACGCATCGGACGTTGGCTGGGGCGCAATATTGAACATGAAGAAACTATCAGGCGAATGGGAAAGATGTCAAAAGCACTCCAATCAAAGAGAATTATGGACCTTATTAGAAGTCTTGAAACAAGAAACCACATACCTCCACGGGAAAACGGTAATGTTTCAAACAGATAATCGAACCGTGGCCTCCTATATCAGGAAACAGGGGGGGACAAAATCATTACGCCTCCTAGCAACCGCATCGGACATCTTAAATACCGCCCAAAAAAACAACATCAACATTATCCCTAAATATCTCCCGGGACAGTACAACGGCCTTGCCGACAGGCTTGACCCACCGATTTAAAAAGTTGTCGGCTTCAGCTTTCGTTCTTAAATTATACTGACTAGAGAAACCTTCCACGCTGACAACTCAACAGTCAACACCGGCACCGGCCGGACGTGGCAGGTGGTGCTGCCAGTTAAGAAACCCATAGTTTCATGGGACATAGACTAGATGGCGCTGATGTTCAAGAGGTCAATCTCGAGTGGGTCAAGCCTTTCGGCTGAAACCTAAATAACCATTTTTATTCCTTCAGGGGAACAATAGGAATATTTTCATAGTTTTCGGTTGTTTCAGCTTGAAACCTTGAGGCCGGGCACTTCAGCGTTGATTTTCTCGTTCTCAAATCGTCAATATTGTTCATAACAGCTTTGAGCTCCGACAGCTTTGGCCATTCGTAGACGTACATCCGCAAATATAATACGGCGACGTTAGGATCTTCTGCACTATACGTTTCAGGAGACGCCTTCGTATAAATCACCATATATTTTTCATTAATCTTCCTAAAGACATAATGATATTTGGGCCAATCATTGGCAGTGCAATTCGCATTGATTGCGTCTTTTATTTCTGTAGAATTCTGGATGAAGACACCAGGTATAGCGGGTCGTTGGACCCCATATTTGACGGGGTATACATAAAATGAAGATTTCCTGCTGCATCACTACAGTTGCAGTGCGTTCTACCAGGAAGATCATTTCGGATGCTCATCGAGAAACATGTATCCAATGTATCAGGATAAGATACAACTGGTATCCATATCCCAGATAACCAATCGGGGTTATACTCACACTTCACCAAGGAAAACAGATAAACAGTAATCAAAAATTTATACATTTTAGCGTCTGTGTTCTCTGTAGCGTACTCGAGCACAGAATGTATATCTGTGATACACCAGTTGCAATTTTGTATACCATTTTTAGGGTATCGTAGTAACTACCAACGAACCCGTTAAGCATGTCCGTTTGTCAGTCTGTCTGCCTGAATCGTTAACAGCCATATTATAGCTTCCAAAGTCACAAACGTAGGTAACATGCGTGAAATTTTGCGCAACGGTAGTTTAAGTTTTCAAATTTCAAAAAATATAATACCTAATCCTTTTTTGTTTTATAATACGGGCTATCATCCCACAGATGTAAATAGGGGATGAAACCTTTTTCGCCATAATAACGCAATATATTGGTTCGCGATGGATGGTCAATAAAATGTGAAGTTATTTAAATTTTAATGTCATAGGTACCTACACAATAAATACTTTTTTTTAAACGCGTCCTTCAAATGACTCTTTCTCAAAGGTAAATTTTCAAAACTCTTAAGGGGGCTTTTACAAAATTATGCGTAGTTGCAAGGTTTTCGTCGTCAATATTTGATGCACAGCATTAATGTCTATACCTAGCCATTATATAAAAAATACCCTTCATTTCATCTTCTTCGATAATGACAGAACGGATTTTAAGTAATTTATCTATTTATTTAGTAATCATCATTCTCCTTGTGTTCGTTTTGGCAAAAACACACAGAGACCCGATTTGGGAGCTCTAATTTACAAATTCTGTGTAACGTAAGTCTCCAAACTAAATTATACTCCACTAAATACATCTTGTACTTCCATAATGACAGAACAGATTTTCAATTTTTACCTTTCAAGCAATTAAAAAAATATTAAATGAAATTTGATTTTTAATTAAAAAAGCTTCAACAAAAGTTCTAATATCTCCGGTGTTTTATACTACATCGACAAAATATTGTTACCAAAATAAAGCTCATCATTCTTCTAAGCCACTACAAATATTATTTAATATTATTTCATAGTTTTAAATTAATGCTCTTATTTATTTATCAATAAATGAAATTGGATATATTTGGTCAAACCGACGGATGCTGCGAGCTCGGTACCGCGCGCGCGGTACTGAGCTCGCCAAAATGTAAAAGCCCCCTTAAAAAATAAACAGATATACGTTTTACGTGACAGCATTCTAAAAAATTGAGAAAAATTAGCTTTGTTTTTTATAATATACATATATATATATATACACGGAACCCTAAGGCCTGACCATGCAGTGACCACATTCTCAAGAAAAAGAGTTATTGTTGTCATCACTTTAACTTGTTGACACGTACGTCTAGAAGCAAGATAAAAGTTGGTAGATAGTTATCCTGATATTCTCTGCATAAAACTTTTCTATCATATCAATGACCAGCTTACTTTTTAACCGACTACTGCAAAAAGGAGGGTCATGATTTTGACAGTAGGTACGGTTAATTCATAATGTTCCCCCAAATATTCCAAGCTACTTATCATTACAAAAAGGTGTCAATCGATAGAAATTAACTCCTCCTCATGTTATCAGGCTATAAAAAATACATTAAATTGAAATAATAAATGATGTTGGATGGAGTTTATTTTTTCTCATGGTACCTAAGTATATCAGCGGTGTGTCTACGTTTGAAATATCTATAATTTTCTTAGTAAATAATGAACGCCCTACGTAAAATAAATTGCTATGTAAGTGTAAGCTAGTTCATGTTTCAGGTGTTCTTTAATTATTCCTACATTTGGTACATGTCATAGTTTGTTATTGACTTATATTAGCACTGCTAAGTTTTCATCTTAAAATGATGTATTAAATCTTCGGCTACTAATTAAATGTACAATTTAAATTATATTATTATGTGATTCAATGTATGCGTTACTATTGTTAGCAATCATCTAAATTACGTAAAAGCAAATGCTCTGAGTTATCATAGTCTTTGAGTTTTAATCTAGTGTGAATTCTGTGGTTTTAAGCGTAAAAGTAGAGAGAGGGCGCCACCAGGCAGACTCAAACGCTTGTACGGGGCAAGTGAATGACAGTGACAGTGACAGATGTAAACACCATTTGGACAGTAGCCAAAAAGAGTTTAATCTGTGACAATAGATTCGGAGGGAAGATTTGTATTAATAATGGGAGAGTAATCAATTATGTAAAAAAGGAAGAATAAACCGAATAATAAGCTTAAGGGCATTAGTTTTCTTTCACTATGCACCCTACAAATATGGAGAGGATGCAAGGCAACACCCTGTATAGGTACCAAGAGAGACATAACGTAAACAGAATCTGAGAAATTCAAAATCCTGAACACCATAATAAATGATAGACGATTATTGTGCTTTGAAGTTAGCTTCATTCTCACTAATAGGTACACATATTTATCTCTAGAATCGTGCGGGTGAAGCCGCAGGTAAAAGCTAGTCAATCATCATCATCATCATCATCATCATCATCAGCCTGAAGAGGTCCGTTGCTGAACATAGGCCTCCCCTACAGAGCGCCACTTTGAGCGCCTGCTCACCTCCTCTATCCACCGGCGCTCCACGGTTTTCACCAGCTCGTTGGTCTACCTAGTGGGGAGCTGGCCTACGCTGCGTCTTCCAATTCGTGGTCGCCACTCCAGAACATTTCTTCACCATCGGTTGTCAGCTAAAAGCTATAAAAAGTCAATAATAATTGTGAAACGCTATTAAAAAGATTAGGTACTTGGTGCCGATATCGGTATCTGTGAAGAGTCACCGCGTGTACTAGGTACACCTACATAACAGTAGCGTCACTTCTGACACGCGGTGACCCTTCACAGATAACGATGTTGTAAAAAAACAACTTTAGGTAGGTACCTAAAGTTGTTTTTTTCAAACGACTGCGAAGAGAGGGTTTGAATTCGTTTGCATATTTTTAGTTTTATTTGTTTATGTTTGTCATATCTCCGTCATTTATAACCTGATATAGAAATTATTTTTTTTATTTCCATATTTATATATAGAAAAACCTCAGTAGAGTCTCCCAGCAGGTTGGTCTTAAGATGAATATGGACAAGGCAAAGATCATGTCTAATGCTCATGTTCCACCTATACCGGTAATTGTTGGGAACGATACTCTCGAAGTTGTCGACAAGTATGTCTACCTAGGACAGATTGTCCAATTAGGTAGGTCCAACTTCGACAAAAAGGTGGCGCGAAGAATCCAACTCGGCTGGGCAGCGTTCGGGAAGCTTCGTCCTATCTTTTCGTCCAAAATACCGCAGAGCCTGAAAACGAAAGTTTTCAATCAGTGTGTGTTGCCAGTGATGACTTATGGAACTGAGACATGGTCTCTTACTGTTGGCCTCATTAGTAAGCTCAAAGTCACGCAGCGAGCTATGGAGCGAGCTATGCTCGGTGTTTCCCTGCGAGATAAGCTCCGGAACGAGGAGATCCGCAGGAGAACTAAAGTGACCGATATAGCTCTTAGAGTTAGTAAGTTGAAGTGGCAATGGGCAGGCCACATCGCTCGTAGAACTGACAACCGATGGGGAAGAAAGGTTCTCGAGTGGCGACCACGAACCGGAAGACGCAGCGTAGGCCGGCCCCCCACTCGGTGGACCGACGACCTGGTGAAAGCCGCAGGGAGCCGATGGATGCAGGAGGCGAGCAGCCGCTCAAGGTGGCGTGCTCTGGGGGAGGCCTATGTTCAGCAGTGGACGTCTTCAGGCTGTTAATGATGATGATGATGATGATGATATAGAAAAAAAACTCTTTATTGCACATACCAACATAGGATAAAAACTAAAACATTAGAATACATAAAGTAGGTAGCACATTGTGCAGCCTTATCACTAAAAGTGATCTCTTCCAGACAACCTTTGGATGGATAGTATCACAGGCATAAGGAGTAGTCATCGGTGCGCAATATAAACAAAAAGACTAAGATTTTATTATATTTAATTTCATTTTCATTTCATTTTTTTTCACCTGATTGTTTTTCAGCATGAAATTATGGCGATTTAATCCAGTTAAACCCCCTTAGTAGTTTAGAAGGATTTCATATAACATCATATAAATTGAGAGTTTTTAAGGCTAGACTGAATCGGTAGGTATCTTCTAGGTAAGCATGCTCCAACGTCAAACGCGTCGTCACTTACCATCTGGTGAGACCCTGATCAAAACTTGGCCTGCACCCTATCGATGATTTTAAAATAAGTCTATCATTCTGCTTATTATGTACTAGCTGATCCGCCCTAGGTCCTGGCTTCGCACGCCCTAACTCTGTTCATTGGAAGAGAAAAGGGGAAGGGGAAAAGATAAATGGATAAAATGGCAGGCAATGCCTACCTTCCTCCCTTCGTTTGCTTTTGAAAACGTCAAGCCACCCAACCTACCCAACCAACCAACCTATATCCAACCACCAACCTACCAACCAACCAACCTATATTAACATTCTAAAAAATTTGCTATTTATGTTACCATACCAAATTTCATTGAAATCCGTCCAGTACCTAGCTTCAGCGTGATGGGTGTTCAAAGGGACAAACAGACAGACAGACAAATAAAAAATATAATAAATAGTGACTTTTTTTAAGTGTGCAACGTAACGCAATTAACACAAACTATATGCAGTTTTATGAATTATGTATAAAAATAATACAGTGCTTAATTATCTCTGTTTACGAAAATGAATATTTTTTTAAATATCGCAGGTAATGCCGCAGCTAAAATCTAGTCAATAATAATTGTGACACACAGTAAAAAATAGGTTGGTACCGATCTACCGATACTGTTATCAATGGAAGGTGGTGACCCTCCCTCTTTTAGAACACGCGGTGTGCTCACTTCAGAATTCGTTCCGATCACACTGAACGTCTCCAAGGCAAAGCGTGTACTCGTGCAGCATTAAATTGTCAGATAGTTGATGTTTGCGCCTAAGTATTGTGAGCAAATCGTACATAGGCTAGGGCCTACAGTAGAATAAAAATAGACGGTGCGTGGTGGAGGAGCTGTGCGGTGCCATGGGAACAACGCAACACAAACGGCTGCGGTGGTCAGGCGTAGCCATTGCACCTGACTGCGTGTATCGCGTTGCAGATGGGCGGGTTGCGGCGCGAAAAGCGGGTGGTAGTGCGCACGGTATTAGGCTCCCGGCCACATACCCCGGCGCTATGTGGCGCGTACTGCTGCTCCTAGGGGCCACGTGTGCTGCCGCATACGCCAACCAGCACGTGGTGCGAACCTTCACCGACCCAGAAACCTCCTCGTCTATCTCGCTATTCGATCACCTAGTCGTCGACCGCAACACGGGCGGAGTTTACATCGGAGCAGTCAACAGAATTTACCAGCTATCCCCTGACTTAGAGGTCGCTCAATGGATCAGCACAGGCCCCGTCAACGAATCTGCTCAATGTACTTTTGACTGCCCCGCTAACTTTATCAAGAAGCCTACGGACAATGTAAACAAGGCGCTCGTGATAGATTACGCAACCAGCCGGCTGATCACCTGCGGTTCCGTTCTCCAGGGATTATGCTCTGTGCGCAACTTGAATAATATCTCTCATGATGTGCGCGAAGTCCGAGAGCCAGTCGTGGCAAACAATGCTCCGTCGTCAACTGTGGCGTTCATTGCTCCAGGACCCCCAAATCCACCGATGACGCAAGTCATGTACGTGGGGGTCACATTCACAGGCAACTCACCCTATCGCTCTGAAGTACCTGCTGTAAGCAGCCGCTCTCTTGAGGATGACAGACTTTTCAGCATAGCTAGAACGGCAGTCACGACCGCTACTAGAATGTTTGTTAATTCATTCTCACGTGAACACTATCCCATAAATTACATTTATGGATTCAGTTCTGAAGGATTCAGCTACTTTCTGACAACGCAGCTAAGAGGAGTTGACTCTGATACTTATTATAGCAAATTAATCAGGGTATGCCACGATGATGAAAACTATTACTCGTATACTGAAATACCAATGTCATGTACCGTAGAAGGCGGTGGGAATTACGGATATAATCTCGTACAGGCAGCATTCGTTGGAAAAGCCGGTGCGGTTTTGGCTGCAGACTTAGGAATAACAGCTCATCAAGACGTTCTTTTCGCAGCATTCAGCCAGAGTGAATCAATGAAGACGAATAAACCTTCCAATCTGTCGGCTCTTTGTGTATATTCATTGAAAAAGATTCGCCAAAAATTCACGCAGAACATAAAAACTTGCTTCAGCGGCAACGGTTCTAGAGGACTGGATTTTATATCTCCTTCCCACGCGTGTATTGGTACTAAATTGCAGTCGATAAGTGAAGATTTTTGCGGGCTAGATGTGAATAATCCTTTGGGTGGCGAGCAACCAGTGGAAGCTGTGCCGGTCGCGGTGTTTTCCAAGAGGCTGACGGCCGTGGCAGCTACAGCCACCGGCGATTATACGGTAGTGTTCGCGGGCACAGCTGAAGGACATCTAAAGAAGATCGTTGTCGAGAGTGCCACATCCGCCTTCGAGTATGGAGATATCGTCGTTGAAGAAGGCTCACCAGTGAACAAAGACCTATTCTTTGATACTCAATTGATGCATTTATATGTGATGACTGAACGTCAAGTGTCGAAAGTTAAAGTTCAAGAGTGTAGCGTATATAAATCGTGCTTAACGTGTCTTGGAGCCAAAGACCCTTATTGTGGGTGGTGTTCTCTTGAAAACAAGTGCAGCTTACGTTCGGACTGTCAAGATGCAGCTAAAGACCCTCTGTATTGGATCTCTTATCGTAGTGGGCGTTGCACGACAATTACTCAAGTGACACCAAACCAATTGCAACGAACTACAGCAAGGACATTAGATTTGCTAATAGAAAACTTGCCAACTCTTAATGGACAATTCTTATGTGCATTTACAGCTTTAGATCGTACTCTTATAACCAATGCCACCAGAAAACCCTATGGGGTGAATTGTACAACTCCGCACACCGACACGCTCCCTTCGATCCCCACCGGTCAACACCATTTTACGGCGAAACTGTCGGTGCGCACTACGCAGGGCCCTGATTTTGTAGCTACTAATTTTACATTTTTCGACTGCAACACGTACAGCTCGTGCACTCAGTGCGTCAGTTCCTCGTTCCCGTGTGACTGGTGCGTCGATGGATACCGTTGCACGCACGATACAGCCGAAAACTGCCGAAACGACATCCTCGTAACGGGCGTCAGTAGAATAGGTCCCAGTTATCGCTCGGGCCCCGGATTTTGCCCCATAATCAATTCAACGTCCGATGGCACGAATGAAATTTTAGTTCCATCCGGTGTAAAGAAAGCCATAAAAGTCAAAGTCCACATCATAGGCCAATTTATAGTTCAAACGAGGTTTGTTTGTCAATTCAACATCGAGGGACGCGTGACTTATGCAAATGCCCAACTTCTCGCCGACACAATTTACTGTGATGCCGTTGAGTTTGCGTACACGTCGCATGTGCCCAACATAACATCTTCTTTTTCTGTTATATGGGGTGGTTCGAAGCCTTTAGATAATCCGAATAATACTCATATTCTTATTTACCGTTGTGACGATATGGCTGACAACTGCGGCATGTGTCTTGTTCTACCGGAGAAATTCGGATGTGGCTGGTGCCAAGGATCCGATAAATGCGAAGTTCAAGAGCAATGCGGTGCTCCCAGTGTATGGCTAAATAGAACGCAGACTTGTCCGAATCCCGAGATTCATTCGTTTAGGCCGCAACTAGGACCCTGGGACAGCGGAACTAACATTACCATCGAAGGTATAAATCTAGGGCGTAACATATCCGATATTTATAACGGTGTTACCATAGCGGGTATCAAATGTCAACCCATAACAGAATTATACGTAAAAACGAAGCAGATCGTTTGCACTGTTGACGGTCCGGGAGAGGAAATCCCTCGTCATGGACCTGTAGTAGTTCGCGTGGCAGACTATCGTGGAGAATCGACGCATCATTACGCTTTTGTAAACCCGAAAATAAATTCCATCCAACCGAAGTATGGACCGCAGTCCGGGGGCACTAAATTGCATATCACGGGCGAATATCTAAATGCGGGAAGCAATATTCAGGCCTTTATTGATGATTTGCCTTGCGCTATTTTGTCAGTATCACATGAAGAGGTTGTATGCAAAACTAGTCATTCTTATATCATCAACAAATTGGGAACCTTAAAAATGCTTTTCGATAACGGTATCAGAAAATTGGAACGGGAGAAGTTTGAATACATTGAGGATCCCGCGGTGGAAATAGTCGAATCCGGCCCTCCCCCGGCAAATCAAAGAAAACAACCCAAAGGTATACCCTCAGGCGGGATAAACATCAAAGTGGTAGGTCGGAACTTCCATTCCGTTCAATTTCCTCAGATATACGTGTATCATGATAATCGGCCCTATATTGCGCCCTGTCACAAGATTGATATCCAGAATCTCATTTGTGAATCTCCCAGCATTGAAAACGCCGGCTTCAACCTAGATCCAGATAGGCCAATGGAATTAGAGTACGGCTTCATTATGGATGACGTTCAAAGCGTGCAAAATCTTACTAGTAAAACAGGCGATGGTTTCTTACTTTATCCCGATCCGATATACGAAAAGTTCGATGAGGATGTCAAGTATTATAAGTCTGGATATTTAACTATAAATGGACAGAATTTAGATAGGGCTTGCACGGAAAAAGATGTAGAGGTTCATATCGGGGACAACTTGTGTAATGTTACTTCTTTGTCGCGGCATCAGCTGACGTGTAAGCCTCCGTCGCGGGATGAGCTTCCAGACGGAGTCGACACTCCTGAAGTGGTCGTTAGAGTAGGACGCGCACTAACCTATAAAATCGGTAAACTGTCGTATTCATCACAAGCTAGTCTGCAAGCCGCTATCGGAAAACCCGCCATAGTCGGTATAGGTATATGCGATCAGCTATTAATCGTTACTAACGATATGGCCGACAATTGCAGTATGTGCCTTGCTCTACCGGAGAAATTTGGATGTGGCTGGTGCAAAGGATCCGATAAATGCGAAGTTCAAGAGCAATGTGATTCTCCTAGTGTATGGCTAAATACAACGCAGACTTGTCCAAATCCTGATACAAATTTGATTTTTTCCGATTGTAACACGTACAAATCGTGCACTCAATGCGTCAGTTCCTCGTTCTCATGTGACTGGTGCGTTGACGCACACCGTTGCACGCACGATACTGCCAAATACTGCCCAAACGACATCCTTGTAACGAGCTTCAGCAGAATAGTTCCCAGTTATCCCTCGGGCCCCAGATTTTGTCCCATTATCAGTTCAATGCCCGAAGGCACGAAGGAAATTTTAGTTCCATCCGGTGTAAAGAAAGCCATAAAAATCAAAGTCCGCATAATTAGCCAACTAATCGTTCAAACGAAGTTTGTTTGTCAAGTCGATATCGAAGGACGCATCATTCATGTAAATGGCCAAATTCTCGCCGATACCATTTACTGTGAAGGTATTGAGCTTACGTAAACGACGCGTGCTCCTAACATTACAGCTTCTTTCGCTGTTAGATGAGGTGGTAGGTACCTACAAATGTCTTTAAATAATCGGGATAATACTAATTATAACCTTTTTTTACCGTTGTGTAACGAAATGGCTGACTAAAGAATTTGATCCTAATCAGTTATAAAAACGTAGTACGGCAAGCCAATTTGCTCTTCAATCTATGCAGGCACTTCATCCAGTCAAAACAAACAAAATTAATGTGTGGACTGTCGGTAATTGTATAATGACTTATATTTTCTCATGTTATGTTGGTTTTGGTGTTGTTGATGAACTTTGTGCATTATTTTAATAAATAACTTGAAATGTCTAATAGAAGCATGTGTAAAATATTTAAATCAAATGTAGGTAATCTGAAACTTAATATAAATGGTTTCTGTAATTTTTTATGTAATTTTTTATATAAGCATAAGTGACTTCTGGCACTTCGCCAGCCGCTGCCGCGGTACGCTCGCTACGCTTCGCTTCGCATTATCGGCTCGTGTGTTGTGTGGTCACAGTCAACCTAACGCTCCTCCTCGCTTCGCTCGTCGTCGCACCTATATTTATGACTTTGCCTTAGACTAGTATCTTAGTATCTTTAGGGTATACATGCATATATATGTAATGATTTAACTACCTCAAAATTATTATTATGTTAACTAAAAAAATATGAAAAAAAAACATTATAAACAATACAATTATGAATGCTGATTATTATGAATTTATAAGTAATGAAATTTATAATAAAAAAAATATGATAAAAGAATTCTTAACATTAACATTATAACATAAAATGTTATAAATTTAAACATTATTTGAATAAATTGTATAATAAAAGATCAATATAAAAATTAACTATTATCAACATTTTCTTCATAACAGTTACTTTTTATATGTATATTGATTTTTATTTTAAATTCATAATGATGGTTATTTATCATTAAAAGTTATTGATAAATAACCATCATTATAAATTTCATCATTATTAAAAATGAGGTATGTGGAATGAAATTATGAATAATGAAATTTAAGTACAGACGGTATCTCGTGCCAAGAACATAATTAATTTACTGCCTATCTATTAATTATACTGTCTATTAGACCTCTGTCTATAAAGCCAAAAGCAAGTAAAATAAGAAATAAATCTATTTGTTTTAATTTTACCCACCAATTCTACACACATCACATCAACAGCCGGGAAGCGTCCACTGCTGAACGTAGACCTCCCCCATAAAACGCCACTTTGGACGCTTATCATAGGGGGGGAGGGTTTGCCATAATCACCACGCTTGGCAGGCTGCTTGGTGATCGCAGAAGATTTTAATGTACCGAGGAGAATGCTGCTGCCCATTCTCTGGATACTCCCTTAGCCGACTCTTACGGCACCCACGGGAAGAGATGGGGTGATCCTATTCCCTCGGGACCACACAGCCAACCCATCCGGCTGTTTTTACCCAAGCTATACTATTATACTATAGAGTGGCAAAACGTGGAAGGTAAAGAAACAAATTAGTATGACGTGTTGATATGAATGTTTGTTCATTCATGTGAATATAAAATTAATGAAACAACACAAATAATACTATCAAAAACATCTAATTTAATATAAAATAAATAAATTTAACAATTTGGTGGCAAGATAGCTTCTAGAATGGAGGTAAATCACTCGTTTACTCCAATTCGTAATAAGGAACTCTATCTAAAATCTAGTCTTTGAGTTTACCCAAAAATTTATTGAAATGGTGGCATTCCTACTTTTACAATGATTACTAAGTCACTGCTACATTTTGTTCATCCCTTGTTCTCCTTCATCTTTGTTCTCCTTGTTTCTTTTGTCTTTTGTCGCAATTATTTGTTTGGTTGAACCCTAATATTATATTTATTTCTCCATGCACTTTTATAATTAGCAACAATGCGTAACAATAATTTTTTTTTCAGTTAGTTAACTTCTTGTCGCTGCTTGCTTGCTTTTTGATAATATGAATTGAGTTTTTTTAAGTTTGTCATACTTCACTTCATGTTTCTAAACTAAATATTCATAATCATTTTAAAAACTACAGAAAACTGCATGCCATCATTAAAATAATTCAAGGGCGCACGGTTTAGCTTTTCTAGTCTATGTTATTCAATGTGGTTGTCCACGTCACATTTTATGGTAGGACAGCACGCTGGATGAGGCTTGCTGAGATCTATTTCTGTGATGTAGCATTTTGGGTCATCAGTACCAACTACTCCACAACTGAAATATTAAAAATTATACATTAGAATAATATCACCAACATAATTACATTTTTCATATTGGTATTGGCCGCATTAATTCATCATCATCATCACCCTGCAATAGTCCACTTTGATTATAGGCCTATTCCCAAGGTACGCCATGGAGCCCGGTCTTCGGTTTCACTCAAGAACTCGTCTTCCCCATTAGTTGTCGGTTTTCTAAAGGTCCAAACTAGGCTGGCTGCTAAGAGGATGTCTTGAGAAGGCGCAAAAGTATTCTCTTCGGTCTGCCTTATAATCTTTACTGTGATCACCAAGACACCTGCCAAGTGTGGTTATTATGGCATACAACCCCCTCTAATGGAAGAGGCCTATGTTTTACTAGGTGGTAGGACTTTTCTGCAAAGCTCGTCTAGGTAGATACCACCGTTTTGCCAGTTATTCTGCCTTCTTATTTTATTCAGTTATTGTTATGTATGATCGGTTCTCCAAATATGGCCATCCCACTGCCATCTTCAGTTAAATAATTCGATGGCCTATGTCGGTGACCTTGGTTCTCTGTCGGATCACTTCATTTCTGATTTGATCCTTCAAAGAAACTCCAAGCACAGCCCTCTTCATAGCTCTCTGAGTGACTTAAAATCAGTGGACTAACCGTTCTGTGAGTGACTTGACTCCGTATTATGTCATAACGGGTAGGACGCGCTGGTTTTAGTATATGTCTAATTTATATTAATATATATTTATGCGTATTTACATCATTATCAGTGTCAAGTTTCACGTGACACTGCACTGCGCAAGTCATCCTGAGATATCACACAGTCTAGTAATCAGATTGATAGACTGTGAAATCAGGTCATAGAGTCTCACTTGCCCAATAGTTCACTAGCTACAATGCCTTTAAAACCGGAACACAGTAGTACTTGCACATTACTGCTTGGCGGCAGAATAACCGGCAAAGCGGACCTCCCTAGGCGAACTTTGCCGAAAAGCCCTACCACCTAGTAAAACATAGGCCTCTCCCATTAGAGGGGGGTGTGTGCCATAATCACCACGCTTGGCAGGTGGCTTGGTGATCGCAGTAAAGATTATAATTCAGACCGAAGAGAATACTTTTGCGCCTTCTCAAGACATCCTCTTAGCAGCCAGCCTAGTTTGGACTTCACAAGTTGTCTTTGAATTAGTATCTACATAGCGCTCATAGCGAAGCACGACTAGCCGTTTCTAGCTGATCGATAAAGTTATGCAACGTCCGCTGCGGTCACTACTCTGATGGGTGACCGCTACAGCAAAAGGTGGTATAAATTTACAACTGAGCGCTTTCGTGCTTCGGAGGGCACGTTAAGCCGTCGGTCCCGGCTGTTGTCTTATGACAATAGTCATTAAGCCAAGACAGAAGGCTTTGGGCGGCCTAAAAATTCTGACACCAGGGCTGACCACTTGCCTACACGAGAAGAAGAGAAGAAGAAGAAGTACCTACATATATGAGTATTTTAATATGCATGATTTATTAACTAAGTCTTGCTAAGTAATGTTTTGTATTTACTACTATAATATATTTACCGCAATAAGTAAACAATATCAGGACTAATTTTATAATAGAAGTATTTTCGTATAATACTTACGAAGCATAGCTAATCATGCCTTGTCCACAGCTAATTCTGTAACAGTAGCCAACAGGGGTGATTGTTTTACCGTAAGGTATTACATCTTTGATTTCTTCGATGAAGCACCCTTGTTTGTCCTCTGTAAAGAAAGAAACATCTAATTAATTAAATATCAATACTTATCACATTATATCTAAAAATAAACATTACAGTATAAAATCGCTGACGTAGTTCCGTTATAACTTATAACTTCCGTAATAAAACCGAGTCGTTACTCGGAATTCTACAAAACGATATAAATGAGAAATTCAAAACAAGCCTATAATATTTAGAACTCATATTTTTAGCGTTTCTTAGAAGATCTTTGTCTCCTCGAGTCACGTGCGTCACAAATATAATATCAATAGTAAGGTTAAAGACGATCTGTTGTTGAGTCACTTTGCATGAAGGAAATCTATTCGAGACATTTCTGGAAAGCTGTACTGTTATTACCTAATAGGTACTTACTAGTAGTTTTCGTAGATTTTCAAATAGGTGTTAATTCAGGGCGTGAAATTCTTTCATGTTATTTTTGAATACCTATATTTAGAACCACATTCAAGTATGAGTCAGGACTCAGGAGGGAGTTTGTATTTTTTGTTATTAGATGGTTGCGTTTTTGATGACTAGGTACAGCTTTTGTAGCTTCAATAGAGTTTGCGGTCAGTTTGTGGTCATTAGTTCTAGTAGGTACTACAATGATCTTACGTTTTCGATGCAGAAAGACATCGTAAGAAAATCATGGTGAAGCACAAAATACTTCATATAGTATTATCAAAATCAAACATTCTGCAAATAGGCTATTTATAGATTGCACTCACAGAATCTACTATTGTCGGAGTACCGCAAAATCAATGTTACCTGATATTTTTAATAATAAAATTTTGTAAAATACCCCAAAACTAGTAATAGGATTTGTGCACACCTAAGCTGTCTAGAATGTGTTCAGAATGTATACCGCTATATTATAAACATGGGCGTTTTCGTTTTTGAGGACAAATGGATACATATCCGATATTTACTCTTCATATCGATACCGAAAACCGTTTTCAGACATCGATATCAGCAATGACGCAAACAACGAGTCCCATAAATTATGTTACCTAGTAAATCTTATTACCTACTTTTAAGTTTCTATTTTACAATGTGCACTGTTGTGTGGTTTGAATATTTTAAAACCGGCACTTATGTTTTTAATATTTTAATAACATTAGTGAAGATTTTTTTGGAACTCTACCTACAACATTATAGCTTTCTTTCATTATTTATCATTAAACTGGAGCATGTTCTTAATCACTTTTTAATGCTCTTTCAACCGTACCAAATTTAAGTCTATTAGTAAGCCAAATAAGTTTCTTTAAGCTGCGAATCAGACCCGTAAAAACTTTATCATAAAATCTGTCGCAGTTGAAAAGGGATTAACTTACGTGGAGAATAAAAAAAAATAATGCCCCGTTAATAAACAATGTTTTACGAATATAAAAAATTCATAAACAAAAAAGTGGTAACATTCTCGGGGTCAAGATCTTTCATTTTTATTATAATTTATTGACTTATGCAATCACATTTAAAATAACAATATGTTTTTATACAAAATAGGATCTTGAAAAACGAATACCTATATTTTAGTCTCTGGCGCCAAGCTTTATCAATTATTTATAATGACCGTCTGACTCTGTTTCATAAAAAAAACTATACTCCGATACTCCTGGCAAATTTTTATAATGATTTTTAGTCAACTTTTTTACCAACGTTACATAATTAGTTATTAATGTAGCTAACTGCGTGAGTATAAAGCTCGGGTCGAGAAATACATAAATAAAAAAAAAAACATAATATTTCGGTTCATTAACATCGAAATGTGTATTGTGTATAGTTTTTGATCTAGGGTCATATTAGCGATATTCTAACATGTCCTTTTTTAAATTGATAACGTTAATTACACTTTTGCATTTGCACTTTTTACTATTATGTTGTTATTATGTACTGTACAAATACGTAAAATATTATAAGGCTGTTGTTTATATATTTATACTCTTTGGTAGATATAATATAAAATCATAGAATACTGGCGAAAGGGCGATAGCTTGATTCTATAATTGTCAGCTGTTCTGAGTTGCCAGGTAGTTCGGTTGTTATGTTTGCTACTGTTTTGTTTTTGTTCTTTTTATTTGTGTTTGTTTACTTTATATTGTGTTATTTAATGTTTCCATTCTTTTTGTATTGCGTCCGTGATGTCATGGGCTGGGTTCCGGCTGAAAATCAGTAACTGAGGATGCTGTGTGCACCTTAGTTGTATGCTGAGCCGGGACCTATTCCTGACATTGCACAATGTCACATACTGTTTTTATAATCCTTTGTATTTTATTTCTGCTGCACCTATAAATTCTTGTATGACTGTGTGATATTGTGTGTGTGTCTGGAATAAATTAATTTCATTTCATTTATTTCATTTCAATTAGCGATTGGGATACTCATTAAGATTTCTTGTTTTACAGCTACTAATTGCTTGTTATGAATAAATTATTCACACTCAATTATTTATTATAATTGCTGCTATTTTGATTCGTGTATATGTCAAACGATATAGGTATCTGATATCATTGTAATTAATTGATCGTATTACGTCTTATCGATACCTATGTCTATCTTGCTTAATATTCAAAACAGTATTGTGTAAGACGTACAATTGAACTATATAGCACAAGTGTAGGCCTTGTAAATAAAAATAGGATATCACGGTTAAAGACATTTTAAGTGTTGTTATTTTTTTTCGCTTGTAAGTGTTAGATTTTCTATATTCAATCGTGGTTATAGGTGAAACTTTAAATTTTGAATTATACCTTCTTATCTAGGTTTAACACTTAGACGTTTGAATTGAAATCATCATACCATTTTACACTAATAAATGATCATTTAAAACCTAGATACATAACTTCTTTTTTCTTTCAAAGTATAACAATATAATATAGAACTGTATCCTTATTATAAAACTGTATTTTTTATATGAAAAAATACGAACAAAAATTTAAATTAACGGTTGAAACGCCTCAAATTAACATAAGTATAGACCTTGGTAATGTATACAATTCGCGACCTTGACACCTAAAGCCTTGACGTAAGACTTTATCACAATAAAAATGTTAAAAGTTCATTGAATGTTGAAACCAAATAATCCATTATTTTAAAGAGATAAGGTACTACAGTCCTTTTTGATGTTACATGGCGTACATCGACGAAGTCAATTGATAGCTTTTAACTGAAATCACTTTATATTGTTAAATCAAGGCGTTTATCCATCATGGTTAATTAAAGCTGGCGCCACGTCAAGGCAAAAATTAGCTTATTGTAATGTAGTTATACATTTTATAATGTTATTATATTGAAACCCAATGAATTACTATTTGATTGACTATTGGCCACCGGTTCCGTAGGTACTTAACTTAAATCAACTGTGTAATTATCATTCTGATATAAGTTTATTTCATAAAAACTTTAATCCAAGTTTACAAATATTATTTGAGTTTCAAACGACGAACGAACTTCGTACTCGTGTGCTTTACTATATAGCATACTTCGCAATTTCATACTTTGAATTTCAGTAGGTACATTCTTTTCCTCTTTAGACTTTAAATTTGAAATGAGATACCGCTGTATTACGCAATTAATTGTTTTTGTCAATACTTTGATAAGTATTCAACGACGATAAACCGGTGTGAAGTTAGCGGCCTAAAGTTAGCGGCCTAAGATAACCCTACCAAATTAAAAAGTCACGGCATCCGTCATCCTTCGGTATGGCTCTGTTGAGCCTGTCAGAAGAAAATCATGAACTCTAAGTACTCGCGAAATGAAGAAATAATAAAAATCTGTGTAATTTCTCGGTGCTATGAACGAAATTAAGACACCTTGATATGAAAAGTGGGCGTGTGCCGGGAAAATAAAATCACCATTCAATGGGGCTTTAAAAGACCTTCCATACGAGGTATATTTATATATCTCCAGGTACTTCAGAAATAAGGAAATAATAAAAATCTGTAAAAAATGTCGGTGGTGTTGCCGAAATTGAGACACTTTAATATGAAAAGTGGGGGTGTGTATGGAAAATAAAATAAGCATTCAATGAAGCTTTGAAAGGCCTTCCATACGATGTACATTTCTATATCTCCAGGTACTTCAGAAATGAGGAAATAATACAAATCTGTAAAACATCTCGGTGGTGTTGCCGAAATTGAGACACTTTAATATGAAAAGTGGGGGTGTGTATGGAAAATAAAATAAGCATTCAATGAAGCATTGAAAGGCCTTCCATACGATGTACCGTTCTATATCTCCAGGTACTTCAGAAATGAGGAAATAATACAAATCTGTAAAAAATCTCGGTGGTGTTGCCGAAATTGAGACACTTTAATATGAAAAGTGGAGGTGTGTATGGAAAATAAAATAAGCATTCAATGAAGCTTTGAAAGGCCTTCCATACAATTTGCATTTCTATATCTCCAGGTACTTCAGAAATGAGGAAATAATACAAATCTGTAAAAAATCTCGGTGGTGTTGCCGAAATTGAGACACTTTCATATGAAAAGTGGGGGTGTGTATGGAAAATAAAATAAGCATTCAATGAAGCTTTGAAAGGCCTTCCATACAATTTGCATTTCTATATCTCCAGGTACTTCAGAAATGAGGAAATAATACAAATCTGTAAAAAATATCGGTGGTGTTGCCGAAATTGAGACACTTTAATATGAAAAGTGGGGGTGTGTATGGAAAATAAAATAAGCATTCAATGAAGCTTTGAAAGGCCTTCCATACGATGTACCGTTCTATATCTCCAAGTACTTCAGAAATGAGGAAATAATACAAATCTGTAAAAAATCTCGGTGGTGTTGCAGAAATTGAGACACTTTAATATGAAAAGTGGGCGTGTGTATGGAAAATGAAATCAGAATTCAATGAAGCTTTGAAAGGCCTTCCATACGATGTACATTTCTATATCTCCAGGTACTTCAGAAATGAGGAAATAATACAAATCTGTAAAAAATATCGGTGGTGTTGCCGAAATTTAGACACTTTAATATGAAAAGTGGGGGTGTGTATGGAAAATAAAATAAGCATTCAATGAAGCATTGAAAGGCCTTCTATACGATGTACATTTCTATATCTCCAGGTACTTCAGAAATGAGGAATTAATACAAATCTGTAAAACATCTCGGTAGTGTTGCCGAAATTGAGACACTTTAATATGAAAAGTGGGCGTGTGTATGGAAAATGAAATCAGCATTCAATGAAGCTTTGAAAGGCCTTCCATACGATGAACCGTTCTATATCTCCAGGTACTTCAGAAATGAGGAAATAATAAAAATCTGTTTAAAAATATCGATGGTATGGCTGAAATTGAGACACTTTAATATGAAAAGTGGGGGTGTGTATGGAAAATAAAATAAGCATTCAATGAAGCTTTGAAAGGCCTTCCATACGATGTACCGTTCTATATCTCCAAGTACTTCAGAAATGAGGAAATAATACAAATCTGTAAAAAATCTCGGTGGTGTTGCAGAAATTGAGACACTTTAATATGAAAAGTGGGCGTGTGTATGGAAAATGAAATCAGAATTCAATGAAGCTTTGAAAGGCCTTCCATACGATGTACATTTCTATATCTCCAGGTACTTCAGAAATGAGGAAATAAGACAAATCTGTTGAAAATCTCGGTGGTATGGCTGAAATTGAGACAATTTAATATAAAAAGTGGGCGTGTGTATGGAAAATAAAATCAGCATTCAATGAAACTTTGAAAGGCCTTCCATACGATGTACATTTCTATATCTCCAGGTACTTCAGAAATGAGGAAATAATAAAAATCTGTAAAAAATCTCGGTGGTGTTACCGAAATTAAGACACTTTAATATGAAAAGTGGGTGTGTGTATAAAAAATGATATCAGCATTCAATGAAGCTTTAAAGGCCTTCCATACGATGAACATTTCTATATCTCCAGGTACTTCAAAAATGAGGAAATAATACAAATCTGTAAAAAATCTCGGTGGTGTTGCCGAAATTGAGACACTTTAATATGAAAAGTGGGGGTGTGTATGGAAAACAAAATAAGCATTAAATGAAGCTTTGAAAGGCCTTCCATACAATTTGCATTTCTATATCTCCAGGTACTTCAGAACTGAGGAAATAATAAAAATCTGTAAAAAATTATTATTAAATTATTGTATTATTTCCTCATTTCTGAAGTACCTGGAGATATAGAAATGTACATCGTATGGAAGGCCTTGCAATTCTTCATTGAATGCTTATTTTATTTTCCATACACACCCCCACTTTTCATATTAAAGTGTCTCAATTTCGGCAACACCACCGATATTTTTTACAGATTTGTATTATTTCCTCATTTCTGAAGTACCTGGAGATATAGAAATGTACATCGTATGGAAGGCCTTTCAAAGCTTCATTGAATGCTGATTTCATTTTCCATACACACACCCACTTTTCATATTAAAGTGTCTCAATTTCGGCAACACCACCGATATTTTTTACGGATTTGTATTATTTCCTCATTTCTGAAGTACCTGGAGATATAGAAATGTACATCGTATGGAATGCCTTTCAAAGCTTTATTGAATGCTGATTTTATTTTCCATACACACGCCCACTTTTCATATTAAAGTGTCTCAATTTCCGCAACACCACCGAGATTTTTTACAGATTTGTATTATTTCATCATTGCTGAAGTACCTGGAGATATAGAAATGCAAATTGTATGGAAGGCCTTTCAAAGCTTTATTGAATGCTTATTTTATTTTCCATACACACCCCCACTTTTCATATTAAAGTGTCTCAATTTCGGCAACACCACCGAGATTTTTTACAGATTTGTATTATTTCATCATATCTGAAGTACCTGGAGATATAGAAATGTACATCGTATAGAAGGCCTTTCAAAGCTTCATTGAATGCTGATTTCATTTTCCATACACACGCCCACTTTTCATATTAAAGTGTCTCAATTTCGGCAACACCACCGAGATTTTTTACAGATTTGTATTATTTCCTCATTTCTGAAGTACCTGGAGATATAGAACGGTACATCGTATGGAAGGCCTTTCAAAGCTTCATTGAATGCTTATTTTATTTTCCATACACACCCCCACTTTTCATATTAAAGTGTCTCAATTTCGGCAACACCACCGAGATTTTTTACAGATTTGTATTATTTCCTCATTTCTGAAGTACCTGGAGATAAAGAAATGCAAATTGTATGGAAGGCCTTTCAAAGCTTCATTGAATGCTTATTTTATTTTCCATACACACCCCCACTTTTCATATTAAAGTGTCTCAATTCCGGCAACACCACCGAGATGTTTTACAGATTTGTATTAATTCCTCATTTCTGAAGTACCTGGACATATAGAAATGTACATTGTATGGGAGGCCTTTCAAAGCTTCATTAAATGCTCATTTCATTTTCCATACACACACCCACTTTTCATATTAAAGTGTCTCAATTTCCGCAACACCACCGAGATTTTTTACAGATTTGTATAATTTCCTCATTTATGAAGTACCTGGAAATATAGAAATGTACATTGTATGGGAGGCCTTTCAAAGCTTCATTGAATGCTCATTTCATTTTCCATACACACACCCACTTTTCATATAAAAGTGTCTCAATTTCGGCAACACCACCGAGATTTTTTACAGATTTGTATAATTTCCTCATTTATGAAGTACCTGGAGATATAGAAATGTACATCGTATGGAAGGCCTTTCAAAGCTTCATTGAATGCTTATTTTATTTTCCATACACACCCCCACTTTTCATATTAAAGTGTCTCAATTTCGGCAACACCACCGAGATTTTTTACAGATTTGTATTATTTCCTCATTTCTGAAGTACCTGGAGATATAGAAATGTACATCGTATGGAAGGCCTTTCAATGCTTCATTGAATGCTTATTTTATTTTCCATACACACCCCCACTTTTTATATTAAAGTGTCTCAATTCGGCAACACCACCGAGATGTTTTACAGATTTGTATTAATTCCTCATTTCTGAAGTACCTGGAGATATAGAAATGTACATTGTATGGGAGGCCTTTCAAAGCTTCATTGAATTCTCATTTCATTTTCCATACACACACCCACTTTTCATATTAAAGTGTCTCAATTTCGGCAACACCACCGAGATTTTTTACAGATTTGTATAATTTCCTCATTTATGAAGTACCTGGAAATATAGAAATGTACATTGTATGGGAGGCCTTTCAAAGCTTCATTGAATGCTCATTTCATTTTCCATACACACACCCACTTTTCATATTAAAGTGTCTCAATTTCGGCAACACCACCGAGATTTTTTACAGATTTGTATAATTTCCTCATTTATGAAGTACCTGGAGATATAGAAATGTACATCGTATGGAAGGCCTTTCAAAGCTTCATTGAATGCTTATTTTATTTTCCATACACACCCCCACTTTTCATATTAAAGTGTCTCAATTTCGGCAACACCACCGAGATTTTTTACAGATTTGTATAATTTCCTCATTTATGAAGTACCTGGAGATATAGAAATGTACATCGTATGGAAGGCCTTACAAAGCTTCATTGAATGCTTATTTTATTTTCCATACACACCCCCACTTTTCATATTAAAGTGTCTCAATTTCGGCAACACCACCGAGATTTTTTACAGATTTGTATTATTTCCTCATTTCTGAAGTACCTGGAGATATAGAAATGTACATCGTATAGAAGGCCTTTCAAAGCTTCATTGAATGCTGATTTCATTTTCCATACACACGCCCACTTTTCATATTAAAGTGTCTCAATTTCGGCAACACCACCGAGATTTTTTACAGATTTGTATTAATTCCTCATTTCTGAAGTACCTGGAGATATAGAAATGTACATTGTATGGGAGGCCTTTCAAAGCTTCATTGAATGCTTATTTTATTTTCCATACACACCCCCACTTTTTATATTAAAGTGTCTCAATTTCGGCAACACCACCGAGATGTTTTACAGATCTGTATTATTTCCTCATTTCTGAAGTACCTGGAGATATAGAAATGTACATCGTATGGAAGGCCTTTCAAAGCTTCATTGAATGCTTATTTTATTTTCCATACACACCCCCACTTTTCATATTAAAGTGTCTCAATTTCGGCAACACCACCGAGATTTTTTACAGATTTGTATTATTTCCTCATTTCTGAAGTACCTGGAGATATATAAATGTACATCGTATGGAAGGCCTTTCAAAGCTTCATTGAATGCTGATTTTATTTTCCATACACACGCCCACTTTTCATATTAAAGTGTCTCAATTTCGGCAACACCACCGAGATTTTTTACAGATTTGTATTATTTCCTCATTTCTGAAGTACCTGGAGATATAGAAATGTACATCGTATAGAAGGCCTTTCAAAGCTTCATTGAATGCTGATTTCATTTTCCATACACACGCCCACTTTTCATATTAAAGTGTCTCAATTTCGGCAACACCACCGAGATTTTTTACAGATTTGTATTAATTCCTCATTTCTGAAGTACCTGGAGATATAGAAATGTACATCGTATGGAAGGCCTTTCAAAGCTTCATTGAATGCTTATTTTATTTTCCATACACACCCCCACTTTTCATATTAAAGTGTCTCAATTTCGGCAACACCACCGAGATTTTTTACAGATTTGTATTATTTCCTCATTTCTGAAGTACCTGGAGATATATAAATGTACATCGTATGGAAGGCCTTTCAAAGCTTCATTGAATGCTTATTTTATTTTCCATACACACCCCCACTTTTCATATTAAAGTGTCTCAATTTCAGCCATACCATCGATATTTTTAAACAGATTTTTATTATTTCCTCATTTCTGAAGTACCTGGAGATATAGAACGGTTCATCGTATGGAAGGCCTTTCAAAGCTTCATTGAATGCTGATTTCATTTTCCATACACACGCCCACTTTTCATATTAAAGTGTCTCAATTTCGGCAACACTACCGAGATGTTTTACAGATTTGTATTAATTCCTCATTTCTGAAGTACCTGGAGATATAGAAATGTACATCGTATAGAAGGCCTTTCAATGCTTCATTGAATGCTTATTTTATTTTCCATACACACCCCCACTTTTCATATTAAAGTGTCTCAATTTCGGCAACACCACCGATATTTTTTACAGATTTGTATTATTTCCTCATTTCTGAAGTACCTGGAGATATAGAAATGTACATCGTATGGAAGGCCTTTCAAAGCTTCATTGAATCCTGATTTCATTTTCCATACACACGCCCACTTTTCATATTAAAGTGTCTCAATTTCGGCAACACCACCGAGATTTTTTACAGATTTGTATTATTTCCTCATTTCTGAAGTACTTGGAGATATAGAACGGTACATCGTATGGAAGGCCTTTCAAAGCTTCATTGAATGCTTATTTTATTTTCCATACACACCCCCACTTTTCATATTAAAGTGTCTCAATTTCGGCAACACCACCGATATTTTTTACAGATTTGTATTATTTCCTCATTTCTGAAGTACCTGGAGATATAGAAATGCAAATTGTATGGAAGGCCTTTCAAAGCTTCATTGAATGCTTATTTTATTTTCCATACACACCCCCACTTTTCATATGAAAGTGTCTCAATTTCGGCAACACCACCGAGATTTTTTACAGATTTGTATTATTTCCTCATTTCTGAAGTACCTGGAGATATAGAAATGCAAATTGTATGGAAGGCCTTTCAAAGCTTCATTGAATGCTTATTTTATTTTCCATACACACCTCCACTTTTCATATTAAAGTGTCTCAATTTCGGCAACACCACCGAGATTTTTTACAGATTTGTATTATTTCCTCATTTCTGAAGTACCTGGAGATATAGAACGGTACATCGTATGGAAGGCCTTTCAAAGCTTCATTGAATGCTTATTTTATTTTCCATACACACCCCCACTTTTCATATTAAAGTGTCTCAATTTCGGCAACACCACCGAGATGTTTTACAGATTTGTATTATTTCCTCATTTCTGAAGTACCTGGAGATATAGAAATGTACATCGTATGGAAGGCCTTTCAAAGCTTCATTGAATGGTCATTTCATTTTCCATACACACACCCACTTTTCATATTAAAGTATCTCAATTCCGGCAATACAACCGAGATTTTTTACAGATTTGTATTATTTCCTCTCTTCTGAAGTACCTGGAGATATAGAACGGTACATCGTATAGAAGGCCTTTCAAAGCTTCATTGAATGCTGATTTCATTTTCCATACACACCCCCACTTTTCATATTAAAGTGTCTCAATTTCGGCAACACCACCGACATTTTTTACAGATTTTTATTATTTCCTTATTTCTGAAGTACCTGGAGATATATAAATATACCTCGTATGGAAGGTCTTTTAAAGCCCCATTGAATGGTGATTTTATTTTCCCGGCACACGCCCACTTTTCATATCAAGGTGTCTTAATTTCGTTCATAGCACCGAGAAATTACACAGATTTTTATTATTTCTTCATTTCGCGAGTACTTAGAGTTCATGATTTTCTTCTGACAGGCTCAACAGAGCCATACCGAAGGATGACGGATGCCGTGACTTTTTAATTTGGTAGGGTTATCTTAGGCCGCTAACTTTAGGCCGCTAACTTCACACCGGTGACGATAAAAGCCTTACCAGAACGAATACTCATTAGTAGTTCTAGTAGGGCTTTTATCGTCGCTGCTCTTTTCACCTTTATGAAATCTAAACATTATAAACACAAAAAAGATATTGCTAATACAACCATCGGTGTCACGTAAACAAAATTTCTTTTTTTATAGTTTGTTTATTGGATTTATAAAAGTGTAATCAATTCCAACATTCCAACACAAGGTTTATAAAATTTGGGGAAAACCGGTGTACTAAAATGCGAGGCAGCTGGGTTTAACCAGTCATTTGCACACCAGTTACTGTCGTAATTAAAGATGCAGTGCATGTATAATTGTATAATTATGAACTTTCAAAGGCTCACAAAATGGCTATCAGGTCATTTCAGGCGTAGCTAAAGAGCAGCTTTAACTCGGACCGAAATTGTCTCAAAATAATATTTTTAAATAAGACTTGCAGCAGTTAGTTGATTCATTCATAAATGAACCCATACAAAAGAATATTTGATGAACAAAATCTATGTAAAATTAATTTGTTAACAACTCATTATTCATTCGTATTCGTTTTTAGTGCATCGGTTTCATAAGCTTTTTAAAAGTGCAACAAAAGTTTTGCTTATTGAATATAACACACAGTGATCTGAAAATAATGGAGTGCTCCAAAACGGATTTTGAGATGCCATTCCAAAATGTTAATTACTAATGCTTTCTCCAAATAAATATGCCTGAGACATCACAATTTAATAATCGGAATTGTCTATTTGTATCTCAATGTTTCCTTATTTGAAGGACGTTAATTGGCTGTAAGCGCCGCGTTTCATTAAGATTCCACAAGTTCAGCGAATTTCACTTGTTGCGGTTTAATTCCGTTGTATTTGTTTGGTTTATGCTTTGTTTCTATTTCTTGTTTCTAATTTAGGTATTTGTGAACTTCTGTCTTTGGAATGCTTTCTTTAGATAGAACGCATATAACAGTAACATTTGTCGTAATAATAACAATTATAACAGATTTTGTGTTTTTTGCAATATTAAGCTCATCGAGCACAATTTAGTGTCGTAATAATAAAGGTAAATATGTGACAAATTAGCAATTTTTGTTATTACAGTTTTTACCTTTCAATCTTTAAATACTAGTACATAGGTCGCGTTTAATTTGATTTCTAGGACAAAATGCATGCTGATGTATTTGTTTGTACGACCCATATTTTTATCATCGCTTACAAGACCCATATTATTTTAATTGCTACCAAGTCTACTATTGATAATAGGTTATCAAAGGCCAGAATGTCAATACATGTTAGAAGGAATAAAGTAATTGAAAAGTAAGTACAATTTAAGAAGATGCAAAAAACGTACCAAACTCCTTGGGCTTTACTGGAGGTTTTCCACGCCAGGTTGCAGCGAAGGTCATCCCTATACACAGGGCAACGATCAAAACTCTGGACAGCATGTTTATCTCCAAATTGCGGAACGGTAGCGTGAAAATGGTTCAAGGTCTTGCAAACCTCTAGATCTTCCAGGTCTTTTTGAATGTCAAAATCTTTTCTTATGTTTATTGTAGATGTCTTCACGTGTGTGCTGATAATGAGTGTCAAGGCTCTGACCACCGCACCACTTATGTATGTTATATCTGTGAGATGGAGAACTCGACTGGCTGGTACGTTGCCAGCATCTTGTTTTTATTCGTTACCGGCTAGCTGCTAGCTTGCGACTCAGTGTTTTCGGATTAGTCATATTTTGGTGTCGTTGACGTTTATCTTAGGTAGGTATTGTTTTTTTGTCTTTAATAGTCTAGCTTGTGTGATCAAATCAATTTCAAAGTCTTTATGCTTATTAATTCTCTTTTCTTAATACTAAAAATAATTACAGAAGTGGAACGTTGGCTATTATTTTATTTGCGTATGTTGCGTTTGTTTGTTCATGTGTTTTTTTTTTCTCCAAAACAGCTAAACCAATATGGATGACATTTTTACAGAAGGCACTACCGAGACCAACAATAGAACACTTACTTTTTATCCTGGAAAACTCAGATATTTCCAATTACAAAGTGCTTCTAGTATACAATTATATATAATTAATAAAATAAGTAAGCTATTAGATTTTTACTGATTATAATAGAAGTTGATGTTTTTCTACCTACTCTTAATCATCACTATCACATTTTTAATGAATTAGTTTTAAAAAATCCTACTGCGTCTATCAATAAACCCGTAAATTGATTAAGAACGGGATGGATTAAATTTTTCCTTTTTATGGCCAATTTATTGAAATAATACAAAGCATTTAATCAGATTATATTTTTTAAAGGAATTAATGAATGACTGTGACTAAATTATGTAATTTATTAACGCTTCACAGTTCCAAATGCATTGTTTACAATTATTTACGTATAGGTTCCTTATATAGATTCCCTATATGTTAATAATTGTAAACAATATGACACGAATGCCATTGACATAGGTATCGTACAGTTCATCGACAACTACTTCGCAGAACGACATAATTAAAATTTGCGCCCACTTGTTTAGTTTAATCAAGGCATCGCGATTGTCGCGAGTGTGTGGGCGGCCTTATGAAGGACGCCTTGAGGAATTCGGTCTTGGGATTTACTAGTGATTCATCATGTAACGTAAACAAACATTTTTTTACAATTTATCGTAGATCGCCAAGTAGATCCGTGATAATGACGTAGTGCCGGAATCCGTGGCGTTGGTTGAAGTTTCACTTAGCGAATGGGATTTAAACTTCACTTATAAATAACTACTATGCATTTAATATTACTTAAATTGTTAATCAAATAAGTATAGAGCTTATTAACTGGTACTTCAGTTATTTTTATTCCCATTAGTTTTCGAGTTGAATTTAAACTCGCATATAGGTATTCGTGTTGCGACACAGCTTCCCAAGCTCCTTTTAAACTACAGAAAAAATTCCTAAGAGCTTGTCAATTTAAGTTGTGGCACATTTTTATTTTATTTAAATCTGCCCATAGTCTTTCTTTCTTCTCGTGTAGGCCAGTGGTCAGCCCGGTATCGGAATGTTTAGGCCGCCCAGAAAATTTTCTGGGCCGGGTTAACTATTGCCGTATAACAACTACGACCGACGCTGACGGTGCGATTCTCCATACGAATATTCCCAAACGTAGGTATTACCCTAGACTTTCCTTCTTTTCTTTTATGCCTCTAGACTAATTTTCTTTCTTTATAAAATCAAATTCCACTGTAGGCATGTCCCTGTCCCTTGATTTTTTTTCTGAAACTAATTACATAGCATTATATGACTCTCCGAAAATCCCAGAAAATGCCCCGTTATTACCACCGTGATCAAAGGACTACCATAGAAAATTAAAGTTTTTAACAAAAAAAAAAATAAGAATACCTTAATACTTTAACACTTAAGTATTCAATAGCTACAATCCTTCCAGTTTGAAGGGCGTTGTAGCTTGTGAAATTACTGGGCAAATGAGACATTGTGATGTCTCAGGATGACGTGCGCAGTGCAGTGTCACGCGAAACTTTACTATTTTATGGGCGGCCGTATCGTTTAACATCAGGTGAACGACTAGCGTCATTCAACCCCATAAAAAAACAACGACTAAGCATTGCAATTCATCGAGGCAATGCTGCCAATATGTTGGGTACGCTACCTACCGGTAGTGGGCTGGAGCATTTGGACTGTCTATAGACTATCGCAGCTAGTATAACTATACAGTCCAAATATTTCTTTCTTTCTGTAGTAGGTAGTGTAGCTATTTAGTACTTATATTGTAGTAATAAGTTAAAATAATAAAGGCCCTATGATGCCCGTTAAAAAAACTAATAGCAATTTTTTGAAATTGCTATTATTTTTACTTTTATTTGTAAAAGTTATCTAATTAGTATTTAGGCAAAAGCTATTGTACTATATGGGAGTAGGTAGCCCCAAATAAGAAAGAAAAGAAAGAAAGAAAGAAAATACATTTATTCAAGACATCACACAACATTACATTTTACAAGAAGGTACTTATACAAAACAAATCACACAAAAAAGAAGAACACCGCAAAATATAATGTTGCGCGATGTCATGATATAGGTCCCGACTCAGCATGCAATTAAGGTCGTAGGACCTAAACAAAAGCAACAAAAACAACAAACAACACAAGGAATAGTACAATAGCTTTTGCCTACATACCAATTTAAAATTAAGTAAATTATTATTATTTTTTTTTTTTTTTTTTATTTTTTTTTTTTTTTTTTATGTGATTGAATGACGTGACGAGCAAGTCGTTCACCTGATGTTAAGTGACACGGCCGCCCATAACAGTTGCAGTGTCACCCGGAACTTTAAAACAATAAAGTTTCGCGTGACACTGCACTGCGCACGTCATCCTGAGACATCACCCAGTCTAGTAATCAGATTACTAGACTGAGTGATCAGATCATAAAGTCTCATTTGCCCAGTAATTTCACTAGCTACAATGCCCTTCAAACCGGAACACAGCAGTGCTTGCACACTACTGCTTGGCGGCAGAATAACTGGCAAAGCGGTGGTACCTGGTCTATTTACCGCAATAAGTAAACAATATCAGGACTAATTTTATAATAGAAGTATTTTCGTATAATACTTACGAAGCATAGCTAATCTGCCGCCAAGCAGTAGTGTGCAACTACTGCTTGGCGGCAGAATAACTGGCAAAGCGGTGGTACCTACCTAGACGAACTTTGCAGAAAAGTCCTACCACCTAGTAATAGTAATTTTATATTGCATCTCCGCTTCAGCAGTTGAACATGCATGAGATCCAGTTTATAAGAAATTGAATTAAACAGGAAAAAAAACCTAAAATGACAAACACCATTCCACTATATCAGAGCACAAAATATTTCAAATACCTTTGCCAACTGTTTCCAAATCAAGTTTTTGAGAATGCGGCATATTTTTTTTGCACTTATTTTTATTTACCTATCATAAAATGCTAAGTTATTTGACTAATTAGTCTACTGATTAATATTATCCCCTACACACACTATGAAACTTAATTAGGTATCATCATCATCATCATCATCATCATCATCGTCATCATCATCAGCCTAACAACGTCCACTGCTGAACATAGGCTTCCCCCAAAGAGCGCCACTGAGCGGCTGCTTGCCTCCTGCACCCATCGGCTCCTCACGATTCTGACCAGGTCATCGGTCCACCTAGTAGTACATACCTAATTTTTTTTTTTTTATATATATATATTAAGAGCGACAAACAAGCATACGGCCCGCCTGATGGAAAGCGGTAACCGTAGCCTATGGACATCTGCAACACTAGGGGCGTTGTCGACGCGTTGCCAAGTTATTAATGTTGGTTAAATGGTAAATGTATTAAAATGTTCTGCCAACTTCTTGCTGACGTAGGTATTGTATTTCGAATATTCAGTAATTAAACTATTCATCTTCTAATTCAATATCCTAACTATACCTACCAATGCGACTGTCATCATTTTTACAGAATTCCATTTTCCCGCGGGATTTCATAATGTCCCGAAATAAAAAGTACTCTATGTTGATCTTGTTCTATGTTGATTCTGCCGCCAAGCAGTAGTGTGCAAGCACTAATGTGTTCCGGTTTAAAGGGCATTGTAGCTAGTGAAATTACTGGCCTTATGAACTGATCTCACAGTCTAGAAATATTTTTCAGACTGTGTGATATCTCAAAATGACGTCCGCAGTGCGCAGTGTCACGCGAAACTTTAATTTAGAGTTCCGAGCCATTCGTTGCGTCACGGCTGCCCATAACAGTAGGCAGTGTCACTCGCAACTGTAAATTAATATAGTTTTGCGTGACACTATACGGCGCACGCTCATCCTGAGACGCCACTCAGTCCAGTAGTAAGATTACTAGACAGTGTGATCAGATCATAAAGTCTCATATGCCCAGTAATTTCACTAGCTACAATGCCTTTTAAACTGGAACACAGTAGTGCTTGCACACTACTGCTTGGTGGCAGAATAGCTGGCAAAGCGGTGGTAACTACCTAAACGAACTTTGCAGAAAAGTCCTACTACCTAGTTAAAGTCCTACCACTTTTAAGTGCAAACTTTAGAGCTGTCAAAATTTAATGCACACGGGCTTAAGTTTAGTAGTGTGTGTTTTAGGTGACTTCGAGATGGTGAACTATTTTTTCTTGAATTCCTAATGAGCACATCCGTAATCATGACCTCTAAGATTTATGTGAGCAAAAAATAATGGTTTATAATAAATTACTACCAAGTCAATCTAGTATTTGTGATATCAGGCATTGTATTTGGGATTCAAAGAATTTTAGGATAAAACTCAATATATATAGATAAGTATCTACGTATTACTATGCAATGCGCATGCCATTCTGTTTTTTTTTTTTTTTTTTTTTTATGTGATTGAATGACGTGACGAGCAAGTCGTTCACCTGATGTTAAGTGACACGGCCACCCATAACAGTTGCAGTGTCACCCGGAACTTTAAAACAATAAAGTTTCGCGTGACACTGCACTGCGCACGTCATCCTGAGACATCACCCAGTCTAGTAATCAGATTACTAGACTGAGTGATCAGATCATAAAGTCTCATTTGTCCAGTAATTTCACTAGCTACAATGCCCTTCAAACCGGAACACAGCAGTGCTTGCACACTACTGCTTAGCGGCAGAACAACTGGCAAAGCGGTGGTACCTACCTAGACGAACTTTGCAGAAAAGTCCTACCACCTAGTAAAATTTCAGATCAGATCATAAAATCTTGTTTGCACTGTGAAATTACTGAATTTCACTAAGAGTGGGTTTTTTGATCCTTAGTTAAGGTAACCAACGGTTAAAAACGCTAACAAATTCTAACCAATGGTTAAACATTTTTTAGAGTTTTTTATCCATTAAGTAGTTACCTTAACTACGGATGAGAAACTCCACCCTAGCTACAGTGCACTTCATTCAAACTGGAACACAGTAGTGCTTGCACACTATTTCTTTGCAGCAAAATAACTGGTACTGACCTAGACAAACTTTGCAGATAAGTCCTACCAGGGGGCGTACCGTGAGCTCTTAGCGCGATCCAAAACAGATCCTATATTGGATCGCTTTATTTTTTTGTATGGGGATTTTGACAAGCGATCCAGTGTAGGCTCTGTTTTGAATCGCGCTAAGAGCTCACGGTACGCCCCCAGAACCCAGTAAAATATAATCTGACTACAGAAACATTGCCCCTTACTTCTGTGCATTTTTAAACCAATAGGTACTAGGTAGGTATAACCAGTCTTTGAAAGTTAAAGCATCGTAACTAACTTAAACTTTCTTATGGGAATTCCAATGCAAGGATAAATGGCGGAGAAAGCGATACCTACCAAATAGTATGAGCTTCTCAAAATAAACGTGTTCTCATTTAAAGCAAGATTAAACGAATCATAAAAAAATGTGAATAAGATCTCGTCTTGAGCACAGATTTACAACTGAGCATAGTTCTGTAATGCGGGCCATAACATTTAAAAGCGATTAAATAAGCTGCATTCGTGTTCCAATGCTATAAGCTCAAAGTGAAAATGCAAAGAATAGATTCCAAGCGAAAAAAAAGCAAATGACACACAAAAACCGATATAGTACCTACGCACAAAAAAGTTACTCAATCCCATATTTTCCCTCACTCTCTACAGCAAAAACAAACTTAATCGATGCCTACTTAACTGCAAAAACGTATAAAAACTTTTATAAAATGTTGTTTACAATCATTCAAACCAGTTGAATATCACGTGAACATTTGGTGCGAAATTTTATAAACACTGTTGTTACTAGCCGTATGAATTTTAATAATTTTATTTGAATATTTTACAATAATAGTTTGATTTAAGCGTCCATTTAATTATGTTAATGATAACGATAGTGACTATAACTATTATAATAAAGAAGTTCATTATTTCTTTTAATATTGGCTGCTATAAGCTGTTACGTTCTCTTTTGGCTTATTGTAGACTAGCTTTTGCCCGCGGCTTCGCACGCATGTATTATGTTATTTCTACGTTTAGGTAGTCTAATAATAGCTTAGTTCATGCATTTCCTCTATACCAAATCACAAAATCCACAAAAAAAATTCGAAGCTCAGCACGTATTAGCAGATTAGGTAGCACATGTGTAAAAGTGTTGTTTAGGTTGTAGGTAGGTATGGCTTTTCACGTGTCATCAGATCACCTACACATTGATAAAATAGTCAGTTAGAAACTGCAAATCATATGTATTGTAACGATCCAGGCTGTCTCGTGACGTCACAAATATTATAAATGTTACCTAAATTATAAAACTATTGAAATAATTTCATTGAAGCACTTTATGCACAAAGAATAGTCCAAAAAATAAAGAAAATAGTCGTTGGCATCGCATTAACTGATAGAGAAAATGTAGAGATAGGTGTAAAAGTGGTCATCTGTGGTAAAATAAGGTAACAGTAAAAGAAATCAAACCTTCTTTATATTTAGTTTTACTTTTTTACCTTTCTACCTTTAAAGTGTTTTTGATATATAACAGGATTTTGAGATCTGTCAAGCTGTCAAACGCGGTCAGTTATAAAATCATTCACGGGATTCGCAAGTCGAAACCTGGTAAAAAATGCACATGAAATTTTCGGTTAAATTCTTAGTTAAATTCGCCCTCTCAAGTAATTCTGGTTCTGGGGGGAAGTATGCCTCGGGTCCAGGAACTCAGTAAGAGATAAGTTGAAACAGTGCAACGAAGCTTGTCTTCCCTTATTTTGCTTAGGGCATGCAGTTCGCGTGTTATGTGGAGACCTGCACCAGATTTTGCCTCCGTTATAGGATCTGGATCCACCTTTTTGGTTTGGTTTGCATTCTGGCTGAAAGGAGGGCTGAAAAGATTAACTGTCCCGTCTTCGTGTATACGATACCCGGATCCTAAATGCAAATTAAGCTGAACTGTCCCAAGTGATAGGGTTTTGTCTTGTATGCTGTCCATGGACTCCGGTCCCGCATGCAAGATAAAAATTAGGTGGCAATAGGTTTTAGCTTTGGAGAGCTTTTGTCACAGCTCGTTCTCTCATAGGGTTAGATCAGGTATGTTCTCATTGCACACACCGAGAACAGACATGCACGTTTAAAAGTAAATGTGAGATTTGTAGCCATCTCTAGTGTTTGGGGGTACACACTAATGTATAGGGAAAAGCTATAAGTCGAGGAATACACACGTAGGAGGGGAAAGTTAGGGTTAAAATATTAAAATTCACGAAAAAATAATAGTGTTAGGGAAATAGATAAAATTCAATAAATAAATAAATAAATTTAAAACGGCATAAAATACATTTAAAGACAAATTCATCATAATAAAATACTAATAAATAAAAGTTCTAATAAATACAATACGTAAATTATCAAAACTATAAAAATATAATCCAAGTTTTCTCGAAGGTTGAAGCTGTGGGTGTTTATTATAGGGCTAGATTGTCGTGGACCTTGCTTTTGGCGGAAAGCTGGGTGATCACAGAAGGTTTTAGTGTGCAGAGAGCAACGCTGCAAAGGTATAAGTAGGTATTTTCTATAGCTGGCACAAGCTTTTGTGAAACTACAGTAGAGATAGAAAGGGGAATGTGTTTGAATACGATCCATCACATTTGTTTTCGTGACTTAGTCTCAACTGAAAAATTATTGTCGTTAATGTTGCGGATCATATTAGTATAAATACGTAATTCTATAAATCTATTTTGTGGTAAAAGTACGTTGTACTATATATCTATTCTGTGGTATAGGAAGGTATTTCTTTAGCTGGTTTTGCGATGTTCTACGGAGGATATGAGAAAGGTTCTATCCCTACACGGTTATTACAATATGCATAAATAGATAGGTATTTTCTTAGCGGATTCTAGGCGGAATTTTACTTAGGAGAGTTGGAAGGATCATATTCCTGCAAAGAAACGAACGTTTTGTTTCTAGTTGCAAAATAGGTAATGTTTGAACGAAAGTTAGGAAACTACCGGGAATTAGTAACGACTGGGAACTATTCCTTTTACTTAGATAACTATTGGGAATTTATTCTCTGTTTGAAATCATTCGTGAGTAACTTAAATAAAATCGTAATTGAGTTTCACTCTAGTATCGAAATACGTAATGCTTGTGCGATAGTTAAATAACTACCGGGGATTTATTCATAGTTTAGGGTTGTTCGTGTTTGTTTCAAATAAATGATCATAGATCAATTTAGTGGAATTCAGGTTTGGGTTCGTTTGATTGAATTGTCAAAAGAATTTTACCTATTATTCAATAAAAACATTTAATGTACTAGTGATAAGAAATTGTCCTTCGTGTCTTGGGTCAAGCACAGCAGTACCTGTTAGTGATCTCCTTACCAAACGGATAGGGGTAGCTAATTTAAAGATTCGAATGAGAATATCTTGTTGTTAGGAAATAGCATCAATAATCTATAATATTATTTGAAGGGAACATGTCCTTATCGTATTTCATAATGGTGAAATATAATGCCTAAATTATATAAACGGGTTTTAGATTACTTTTCAATACAAGTTCTGGAAAATAGAGACAACCTGAATATCACTAACAGATCATTGAATTCAAATAAATATTTACAGTTAAAATTAATACTACTGTTTAGTCCACTGCATGCTGTTGATATAGAATCTACGATAATATTGATAATCTTTAGACGAAAGCTAGGAGATTTAAAAGTTGAGCTATTTTTAGAGTCTGTCATATACCGAATGTAGTACGTATTAGATAGACTCACAATTAACTAAGGTGATGTCTATTTTGTTAGGATTTGGAAAAAAATAATGTGCTCTTGTCCCTTGCACCTTTTGGAGTCCAATCTAGTAGATAAGAATAGGTAGATGGGGTACCTGACGTACTGACTTGGGATAAATAGAACAAAATTTAGTAAAATCAAATTTCTCTTAGTGTGGGGGAATTTCACACACGGTACCTCCGTGTGGGAAATTTCAAGCACTAAATAGTGGAGGGTTAACCAGCCAGGTAGTCGAGACCCACAGCATTGGAGCGGTGGCGGGGCTCCTATGCCAGAGTTATGATAAACAAATAGAGTTTACTCTGCTATATAACCAACTCAAACTCAGTTAGCAATATACTTACTTACGTTTTACCTATGTTTCACTTTCTTGTCTTGTTAATTTCAACATACGTTCGTCATGAAGCTTTAATTTACTTTCAGTTTTGTTTATGACTAGGAACTATAATGTTCAATTTTTTGCAGGAAAAGATTATTCATTCCTACAATTGAAACCTTTCGAAAATATAGTAGGAAATATATTGATTGATGCATAATATGATTTTATGTGGAAATTTCAGTTCAGTTACTCAGAGTATAGGAATAGTGTTCATCAGGGGATTAAATAGCAATTATATGTAGGAAAATGGATAGTTTAAATTAATTTAATAGTATTGAATAGGTTAGGTGTTAGTTAGGTATTGTCTCACTACTTTAAAAGGATTTGGATTACTACATTATCACAACGTACGGTTCTACCATTTGTAGGTGACGATTCACAAGGCCATAAACATTAAAATAGGTAGTCTAAAATATTCAACAAATTTTGATAACCTTTTTAACGTATGATTAATTTAGAATATGCGGTGAATTTATTATTTATTATTATTATAATTAATATAATATTGGGGGCGTCCGTTACAGTATGTACCTACTTAGACCTACCTTATACTTAGCCGTTAGTTTTTTTAAATATACGGTAGATCTAGGCATCTAACGAATAAAAGTTTTATGGTATACCTACATACCAGTGATACGTTCGATCTTTTCCTTGTCATTTTCACTTCAACAGATTGTTCTTGTGTTTTCACCATAAAAACCGTTCAAGTCTTGATAAGAGGTTCCAGTAACTTTTGTTTAGGTAGTAGTCATACCTACTTAAGTACTTACCTATTATTTAGGCAGTTTAGAAAAATACAAAACAAACACACATGGTCAGTTTTTCACATCCGCGCGCTTTTGGTTCCCTTCCAAAGAGTATCTTTGTTGCATTCACCACATATTTTTTTTTACTTTCATAAGTTTGACTCCATACGAATTGAGTATTTAGCCAGTGTCAATAATAAGATTATATAATACTTACTGTACAGCTGGAGTATTGCATTAACCTATACGATGCGTACTTAATTAGTTTTGTTAATACTAATTAGAAATCACAAGTATTTACGTACGCCACTGTAAAAAGAGTTGACATTTATATTATGTCCGGTATTTACCACGTTGTCTCATTCCCACTGCACTTTCAACATAGTGGTGGGAGTGAGAAAATAACATGTGTACAAAGCTCTAATCAGATTCACTTTTGCAAAGAATGTTCCATTTTTAGGGTTCCGTAACAGTTTTAAAATAAAGGAACCCTTATAGGTAACTGTACTTACCTAATAATATTAATAATATGACATTGATAATACTGTTTTTTTATTATTTGTTTATTGTATACATTAAATGACTTTTTTTTAAATATTTTATTTGTAACGCCTTAGACGCTTTTTTGTACTCTTATGTTACAAACTGTGAAATAAATTGAATTTGAATTTGAATATGAATTTGAGGTAAGATCACTTTGTTGTTCGTCTGTTTGTCTTTCTAAATATCTGTCGAGACCATTACTTATTTTAGGAATAACGGAAAGAATTAAGCTGAAATTGATATCTATGATCAATTAATTCAAATACGGCTATCATCATCATCATCATCATCATCAACAACAACGTCCTGAAGACGTCCACTTTCAAAGACCTTCTTCTTCTTGCCAAATTCTAATAAACTTTACAACTTGTCCGTAGAGCAAAGCCAAAAAAGAAAAACGAAATTTATATTCTGATTGCATAAATACACCCAAAGATGTAATTAACCTTCTTGGAGCAACCGAGTAACCAATAATTTTTACTCTAACCTGTGGTTTGTCCCAAATAGAATATAACTGCTTAGTTTATTCATTGAAAAGCCCACAGACCTAAAATATTTTAACTATTAAAACTCATTTACTTACGTGAAAGAAGAAGAAGAAATCAAAATCGAACGTTACACGGCCATATTGCTAATTCGAGGATCTTACCATAAAGTATAATTATACTTACCTATATCTAAGTACCCTTAGAGTATAGACTAAAAGCATAGAGAGAACTTCATTATCTGTCAAGCGTACCACTTTTTTGGACACTTTTTATAAGAAGTGGACACTTTGATGTGAATGAGTCTGACAGATTTGTATAGAAAAACCTTAGAGTATAGACTAAAAGCAAAAGAAGGATCATCAAAACGATAGTATATTTGTACTGCTCACACGTATCGCTACGTCAGTGGCGAAGGAAAGAAACAAACATATAGTAATTAGCTACACTTGCGAAATTTCACCGTACCATTTTTTCGACTCGAGTCAACTGTTTTTTCTGTTTGACTTTTCGCAAGCGTAGCTAATCACTTTATGTTTGTTTCTTTCCTTCGCCACTGACGTAGCGATACGTGTGAGGAGTACAGGTATAATATCGTTTTGATGGATATCTCTATGCTTTTAGTCTATACTCTAAGTAAGTACCCTTTTAAAACATTTTTCATATAATATTTCGTATCATTGGCTAAGTACAAATGTCGTCTAATGCCAAAATAAAAAAAAACATCTACTTTCACACTATTAATATTTGTTGGTATATGTATCTATTTAACTTCTAAAATGCTAAACAAACCTGTAAAAATATAAATAGGAAACCTATAAAATGTTTTGATTATCTTAGAGTAGCGATACTAATATTACTCTTTGGTCATATCCATTCACAGAGTCTTTTTCTTTAATCTTTGCCTCCAGATAAACATGTGGCACAGAGTGTAGTCGATTGTTTTTTTTTGTAATCTGTAACAATATGTGGCAGCTTACAACTTACCGTTATGGCGGAAACAGTAGCCAACTTAAAAAAACTTACCTAAAACCTTTACCTAAAAACCTAACTTAGTAACGTACCTAAAACCTTCCCATTCATTCAATAACGCATTTAAAAATATTGATAGACAGAGGAGAGTTAGTTGTATGAAACGTGCGCTACACGTCTCTATGGGAGTCCCATCTCTTCAGCGTAAGCGGTTATTTTCTCTATGCTTACTATAAGTAACCAAAAAAAAAACCATCAAGCGGCCATGTTGTTTACAACTCCGATTCGTTCCGTTATGAAATCTTAATAATTGTCACCAAATTTTTTAACGATATTTCAATTTTAATATATCCTATGTTAAGCGCCGGTTATTTCTAAGCATATTAGTAAAAACCGCATGAAAATCCATTCAGTATTTTAGGAGTTCAGTCATAACAAACAAACAAACAAACAAACAAACAAACAAACAAACAAACAAACAGACAAAGTGTTTAAAAAGTGGCTTAACGTGATCAGCGGCTAATTTTAAGCCAACCTGTGTATTTTTTTTGTTGATATCTTGCAATTACAGACTTTTTTATCTCTACAGTTTTATTATATGTATAGATAAACAAATAAGAATGTAGGTAGGTACCAATTTATAACGCTTGTAGGTAGGTACCCATACAAGGTGAGTTTGAATTGGTATGTTATCCCAAAAGGGGGGACTGGGACTATGATAGCCCACAAGTTGTGAGAGCCTTACTTGAAACTGCGTGTTTCCAAACCTACATACTAAGAAATAAATCTACTCACAAAATTGCACGTGCAATAGCTACGAGAGTTAACAAAATACTATAAACTCATTTCTAAACACAGGTCGTTAAACTCATTTAAGAACATTCGGCCAAGGACGAAGTTCAACCACCCAGCTGGGCTAGGGCTACCTTCGAACGTAAGCTTTACATGGCATTTCTTCAATGAAAAACTATTAAATTAGAAAAGTGGTAGAAGAAACATTGTCGACCTTGGGGAGTAGATTTACCCCCTTTCGGGATAATATACCAATTCAAACTCAGATAGTATACCTACCTACGTAACCATAATTCTTCTTCTCGTGTAGGCAAGTGGTCAGCCCTGGCGGCGTACCGTGAGCTCTTAGCGCGATTCAAATCTGAGCCTATATTGGACCGCTTTGTTTTTTTGTATGGGGATTTTGACAAGTGATCCAGTATAGGCTTTGTTTTGAATCGCGCTAAGAGCTCACGGTACGCCCCCTGTTGTCAGAATTTTTAGGCCGCCCAAAGGCTTCTGACTTGGCTTATTGTCTTACGACGAGTTGTAAATACCACTTTTTGTAGCGGTCATCCATCAAAGTGTTGACCGCAGTGAATTTAATACCAATCAGTACGGTTAGTCGAGTCTCGCTAACAGCACGTAACCAGATTTAATATTATTTAAGAAAGTACTTAGACAATAACTCTTGAAGCAATTATTCATTCCTCGTTATTATAAACAATTAACTAAATAAATCTAAGTGTACATAGATTATCATCATCATCATTAACAGCCTGAAGACGTCCACTGCTGAACATAGGCCTCCCCCAGAGCACGCCACCTTGAGCGGCTGCTCGCCTCCTGCATCCATCGGCTCCCCGCGGCTTTCACCAGGTCGTCGGTCCACCGAGTGGGGGGCCGGCCTACGCTGCGTCTTCCGGTTCGTGGTCGCCACTCGAGAACCTTTCTTCCCCATCGGTTGTCAGTTCTACGAGCGATGTGGCCTGCCCATTGCCACTTCAACTTACTAACTCTAAGAGCTATATCGGTCACTTTAGTTCTCCTGCGGATCTCCTCGTTCCGGAGCTTATCTCGCAGGGAAACACCCTGGTATTATTTTATACAAAGTTTTAATAATACCTTCAAAAATTATATTTTTACTACAGTTATTAGCCACTAAATACCCAATACTTGAGCAGCCGCTCAAGGTGGCGCGCTCTGGGAGAGGCCTATGTTCAGCAGTGGACGTCTTCAGGCTGATGATGATGATGAAATACCCAATAGATAAATCCATATTTTTTAAAGTTGGTACGTCATAGGAACCGAAAATGTTCTCTATTAATTATATTCTATTCCAGCATAGAATAATTTTAGTATTACCACATAATAGATATTATATATATATTTTTTTTTATTTTTTTTTTTTTTAACGGGCAAATTGCCTTTATTACTCAAGCTAACTACTACAATAATAAAAACTAAACTAAACTAAACTAAACTAAACTAGCTACACTACCTACTACAAAGAACACTTATGGACTGTATAATAGCCGCGATGGCCTATAGACAGTCCAAGTGCTCCAGCCCACTACCGGTAGGTAACGTACCCAACATGCTGGCCGCATTGCCACGTTGAATTGCAATGCTGATGCGTTGGGCCAAATAAGTGCCAGCATTTTGGTCACGCGTCGCATCGACCAGGCGCTCTGATAGACTTTGGAAAACGCGATGAGCTCCCGGTCCCCACGGACCCAGGGTCTCAGCACCAAACGGCTCAAATATGTAACCGCTACCGAGATTACTATATTTGCGCCGTTTTAGCTGCTCAGCAGAATTAGCCGCGGCGCCGGCCCTAACGTGTGTCTCGGGAAGGTGTGACGGCGCCATAGTATCGACGCAAGTAGCGTCCCACACTAAAGGCCGCCCCATCTTCCAGGGAACCAGAGTCATTCCGTCGGGTCTTTTACCATCGTCACGCATGAGACCATTCGGTTCGAGAATGGCTGCAACATTGGCGGTGGTAAAAGCCCGGCGAATGATGTCATTAAGACTAGCGTGGCGCGAAATTCGACCAGCGCTTTTTGAACACGAGAGACCGTGATGACCGAGCTGGTCAACTGCGGTACCGCACTGGCAGTGATGGGCCACACAGCATCTTGCGCCCAAACGTAAGCTGATAGCTAAACGAAAAGTAGTCGGATCTAAAAGGTTACCAGTGTTGAAAGAAGGCATGGCCTGTAACCAAAGTCCTGACTCCCACACAGAGACTGCGAGAAGCCGAGCACGATCAGCGACGCTAGGACACGTATCTAAAAGATTTTTCCGTGCTAGTTCGCAGAGCGGTCGGTCCCACAGCCTCTGTGAGGAAAGAACCACCGGGAAATCAGAATTTGGACAAGCCAACCCCCAGGCATTCTTGGCCTCAGACAAATGGGCTACTTCGAAAGTACCTAAAGATGGAGCAAGAATTTTTTCTATTAATTTATGTGTACCATGTACAGAGGACAAAAATGCCGGTAATGCAACACTCGAAATTTTGCGTATCCCTAAACCTCCTAAGCGCACAGGTAGAGAGGCTTGCGACCACGTCCTGTCATCCATATCAACATTCAAGACCGAAACCAGAGTGTTTTTTACAATGTTGTCTAAGCCCATAAGGAGCTCACTGTGTTTCCACAGTTGACAACATCGTAAAATATAAGTAAATTTAGGGACAAATAGACAAAAACGAATAATTGTAAAAGCCATGTGGGCGTTAATTTTGAGTAGCCTGTCTGATGCGTTATTGAACTTTTGAATTTTTTCTTCTACAAAAGGTGAGATAGACTCATCCAGAATCGGCGAACCCAAAAGGCGAAGAGAACGCTTGTCTACTAATTTGATATTCGGAGCAAGACTATTAAACTTTTCAAAAACCAAATCTTTATCAGGACAAGTATCGCAAACAAAAAGTTCGCATTTAGAAAAATTTAAATCCAAACCAATGTCGCGAAATTCGTTAATAATGATACCTAGATCATTAAAAACAGTGTTCACGTCGCCTCCTAGGGTTGCGTCATCCAAGTACCAAACATTAAGTTTGGACTGAAGACGTTGAATAATCGGATGGATGGCAAGGCTAAAAATGGCCGGACCTAGAGGGTCGCCCTGTTGACACCCGACTGAGGATAGGATCGCGTTATTTTGGTAATTTAATTTTGTTGGATTGCCATAACATTGATAAAGGAACTTATATAGTTCGGGAATTTTATCCTTGACTTGTGTCAAAAGAGCGCCTCTGTCGACAGAATTAAAAGCGTTTTTGACATCCACCTTTAGCAACACTTCACCACAATTTAGTTTGAGAAAGGTTCTAAGTGAATGAACAGCGGCCTCACAGCCACCCCGCGAACCAAAGCCCAGCTGTATTGGCTGAAAAAGGTTGCTTAAAAAAGCAACCTTTTTCCTACAGCCGACCTTGGCAGCGAGGCGGCGGTATGTGGTGCCTACCGCAATAGGTCTGATACCACCGTCTTTTTTGATAAGGGCACACAAGTTTGCGCCATACAAAATTTCGATGACGTCACTGTTGACTTGCCCTGACAGCATCAGGTTTACTAAAGCCGTTAAGTCTCTCAAGAGGGCCTCGCCAATTTCGCCGGAAATGCCCGATAAAAGATCTTTTAGAATTTGAGGGGTAAGGCCATCAAGACCATATATATATAGTACTACGGTACTACGCAGTTCTATGATACAATATATTGTAAGACTAGTCTGGTAAATAGTACATCAAATGACTTTGAACGAACATTAATCAATATGGTAACTTGTAATACACACCCATTTATGTTTCATGTATTACAAGTTACCATATTGATTACAACAACAAAAAAATCAAAAAAGAAACTAAATCCTACCTAATCAAATTCTTATGCATGTGAGAAAAAATAATGAAATACAAAAGTAACAAAACGAGAATTTGAGGGAAACCCTACACTTAGTCGGCGCCAAGAAAGAATTCTAACTATTACAAAACAACACGATAGTCTGGCGCCAAAATTCCGTATTGATTTATTAAAATTATAACATAAAAGTCGCGCGAATATTTTAAATTCATTAGCATTGTGTAAAGTCAAAAGGCAATAAAGCGGATGTTGGGTTGTTTTGATTGTGGTACGACTAGCTCATTCCAGCGACATCACCTGCGAACTATATCGATAAAAGGTTATGACAAGATAATAAAAATAATAATCAACGCTTGTGATAGAAAAATCGCTGATTTTATAGTAGGTAGGTTTTCTACTGACATCACACTACCACACTAATCGAAATGCAAAAGTGTGTGTGTGTGTGTGAGGTGCGGGTGTGTTCTCTCTTGACGCTGCAGTGGCCTAAGGCACGTTCAATTTTATTTATCAATCTTTGTGATTGATCAATTTTACAGATCGTGTAGGGTTAGTGTTGGTCAATGTTTTTCGGTTTACAGTACCTATGAAGAAAACATTGACGGAAGTGGCCTCGCCAATTTTATTGATCAATAAAAGGGGGCTATCGGATCTGAAAGTTTTTATAATGCAGGATAAGCTTATACCCTAGATTGATATATAGCATACTTTTTTGCAAGTGAACGCGCTCTAGTATAGTATTATATTATCTGTGCCGCGGTGTTAGGTAATAATTTTTATGTAAAAGATTCAAATATAAAAAATGTAGATAATATTTTAGAAATATTTATTATGAAAATCCAGCACAGCCCTACTATAGCAGCAACTTTATACCGTTACTAGGGATTCATAAAAATATTATTCGATACTCGATATCAGGTACAGGACCCGTGGTACCTAAACCCTATTTTTTATTAGACGATATTAAGTAAGTAATTAAAGTGGTAACTCGTTTTATTTTATTAATTTCGCAATGTTTATTTAAATGTATTCCATTATTTCACAGGCCGCTAAGTAATACAAATCACAATCAGGCAGGAATTACGATTTTTAGGAAATGTTTAAAATATAAAAGAATGGAATCGATCACTAAACTGATATGAATCAGTGAACTGATTAGGTACCTGAACTGTGGTGGTCCCTGCGTAAGAATAGGACTCCATCCACTCCATCTCTTCCCATGGGTGCCGTAAGAGCCCGCTAAGAGGAGGAGTGGGCAGCTGCATTCTCCTCAGTCTTCATTATAATCTATGGTGGGTGGGTGGTGGTATTCCATGGTGGTATATGGTGGTGTGGTGATCACCAATACGTTTGCCATACAGTTTGTTTTTGTTAGCTAAGTAACAGACAAACAAAACAATGTTATTCTGTAAGGTCTTAATACTCTATTGCACGCTATTTTCTAAACGATATAGTGACAGAGATAACACACTAATAAAATGCAATAAAAGATAAAATGAGGACGAGGAAACAAAACAAAATTCTTGTCTGATTTAACACAGACACAGAATTTTTGTCTTAACAACTATTTTATTTTTCCACAAAATAGGCAAACCGCAGAATAATATTATAGCCATAAATCGTCTACCGTGGTATATTTTTTCTAACAATAAAATATCTCAGAATACTGGCGCCTGCTTAGCAATACAATAAGAGGTAGGTATATGTTATTTTTGCTGTGGAATTTTGAATACCTATAATGAATTCTATAAAGTTTATATTTATTTATTATTATAGGCATTTATATTTAGCTCTAGAGGTCTACCACCATTAGATAGGTACCTTATAGGTAGGTAGTGTAGGTACCGCATATCTATACTTACTTATAATAAAACTGTAATTAATCCCGAAATTCAGCACGGTTCCCTCGGGAAAGGGGAAGAAATTAAAAATATTTACTTCATTAACGCGTGGTCCGATTTCATTCATTCTTTTTTTATTACACAGGGAGTACTTTAAATATGGTCCCGTAAATATTTCAAGGTCGTCGGTTTTGTAGTTGAGAAGTTACAGACATCCAACCTTCAGTATTAGGTTCAAAGCCGCTCTTATCCTGATGTACTATGGGAACGAGAGAAGGGAGGGCAGAAATGATAAAGGAAAAGTATGGATGAAGGTGAACGGAGACAGGTGCACGAGCATGAGATAAGGCGTAAAACTAATTATCCCGTGCGAATCCGGGGCGGTTGAGCTTGTATTATAATAAAACTACAATACTCACATCAACCTTGCAGAAATAAGCTTTCTGAACACCAACTTAAAAAAATTTGTTCATAAAATCCGTTAGATGGCGTTGACGAGACATGGTGTGAACAATTATTACTACCATGTCTGTGGTTGTGAGGATTTATGCCACAGTTTAAGAAAAAAACAATACTGTGCCAACCATGTCTCGTCAGTGCCATCTATCTTTGGCTGTAGAACTACGTTCCGTCCAGCTGTCAGAAAATCTCCTATTACACATAAACTGCTCCCATTGGTTTCTGCCGATACTATTGCAAAATAATACCATAAAAATTATGTAATGGGTTTTTCTACCAGATGAAAACTGTTAAGGCTAGCTAGTTTGATAACGAGTTTTGGGTTTAGATATAAGTTGATGTTTAAGCTGTTTTTTTGTCCAAGCAATAAATAAATAAATAATAATGTGTATCACCATAACATACTGTAACGATACAGGCTGTCTCGTGACGTCACAAATATTATAAATTTTACCTAAAGTATAAAAATACTGAAATAATTTGATCAAAGCATTTTACGCACAAAGAATAGTCCAAAAATAAAGGAAAAAGTCGTTGGCATCGCATTAACTGATAGAGAAAATGTAGAGATAGGTGTAAAAGTGGTTATCTGTGGTAAAATAAGGTAATAGTAAAAGAAATCAAACCTCAAAATAATTCTCATACTAAAAGGTTCATACTTAGATATGGGGAGCTGCTAGTCGTAGAGCGTTCGATCACTGAATGTGTCAAAAAAAATTTCCTGGAATTCCAAATTTAATTGTGACAGATTTATGTTTCTTAATTTCATTGTCCAATCCCTGAAGCCCGCGTGGTGAAAGTAGGAGCATGCGTAAGAAATTTTTGTTAAGGCTAGTACGTTTTGATAACCTCAGTGGAGGGGTGGTTGAGTAGGTCGAATCGTAACTCGGAGGCGGCGGGTTCGATTCCCGCGACAGGAGAAATGTTTGTGCACGGGAAATAAAGGCGCACATATTAGTAAGATGAGTAAATAATTACAAACTAAATTACATTATGGTAGAATTTATTTAATAAAAATCGTATAATTTGAGGAATCATTTTGTACTATTCGTTATTTATAATCGTACTAATATTAAAAAAATGCGAAAGTTCTTGTGTTAATGTTCGTTACTTTATATCTTCGTAACTACTGAACCGATTTTGATGAAATTTGGAATGTAGATAGCTTATACGCTAGATTAACATACAGAATACTTTTGTCCGCGATTAACGCCGCGGGGTGCAACTAGTATTATCATATTTTTGGTAGAGAAAAGTTGTAATGATTTATTCGTAGAGACTTACATTTCAAATTGAGGTTAATGAAAAATAAACATCTAGTGTACTTTTATAAGATTTTGACGGCCTTTTGTCAGTTCTGGATATGTTAGCAGAAGGTTGGAGAATTCATCGAAAATGAAGATTAGGCAAGGCTTGTATTGTCGGGGTCAAATAGCTGATACTAAATAAAACGCTTAAATACTTTTTGTTTGTAAATGCGTACGGAGAATGCGATGTAGCATCCAGACTTAGAACAGTTTGTGTTCGTCACATAAATGTTTGTCCTGGATGGGAGTAGAACTCACGATCTAGAGCTCGGAGGGGGAGCTACTATCAACCGGGCTAACAAGGCAGTCTAAATTGACCATAAATATAGAATAGATTGAATGGATACATTGGAATTAGGTATATTTTTAGTGTTTTCATGTTTACCATTTAGGTATACTAAAGAACGGTTTTGGAATAACGTGCCCTTAAATGCGAAGCAGAAGGAATCGTGTGGGACGATATCGAGCTGTCAAAATAATTTAGTCGTCTTTTGTTAGTGAAGTATCACAACCATACGATATGGAGGAGACTAGGATCGGTACTTGGATTTGCTTTTTAATGAGACGGATGAAATAGTATGGGGAAATTATAGCAAATTGAGAACGAAAAATCTTTAATAAATTGAAGTGGGGACAATAATCATACAAACGCTATTATTGGGGTATTTATATTCATGAAATTATTGTTTCTAGACGGAAGATAAAAAGATTTTTATCTTTTAGAGAGTGCAGAAAGTATTTAAAGGATAGCAGAGTAGTTTGTTTATATATTGAAAGGATCCACGTTAGGAGGGTTGAATAATTTTAGGCGAGACTAGTTCTTTAATAATTCACAATATTTTCTAGAATTATTACGGGAAGGGATATGTTTCATAGATTGAGAGATCTCGGAGAAAGTGTATACAGTACAAGGAGAAGTCACGAGGACGTTTTAAGTATTAATTAAGACGGATTACATACTCGGTTGTGATTTTTCATACAAGATTTAATTATGCTTTTGTTGGGATTTTGAATATCTTAACGGAAATTTATTTTTAGGCTGTTACAATATGAAAACGCAATTTTCAAACACCTAGTTATTTTATAAGAATAAAGGGATTATATTTTGTATGTACTTTAGTAAGAAAATTGGGACAAGACATTTTCTTTTAAACATATAGAAACAAACACATCGACGCGCGCACTACTAAACGTGACCAGGCAAAAGTTATAAAAGATCTGCCGAGCTGTCAAACGCGATCAGTTATGAAATCATTTCACGGGGTTCGCAAGTCGAAACCTGGTAATAAAAATGCACATAAAATCTTCGGTTAAATTCTTAGATAAATTCGCCCTCTCAATTAATTCTGGATCTGGGGGGAAGTATGCCTCGGGTCCAGGAACTCAGTAAGAGATAAGTTGAAACTGTGCAACGAAGCTTGTCTTCCCTTATTTTGCTTAGGGTATGCAGTTCGCGTGTTTTGTGGAGACCTGCACCAGATTTTGCCTCCGTTATAGGATCTGGATCCACCTTTTTGGTTTGGTTTGCATTCTGGCTGAAAGGAGGGCTGAAAAGATTAACTGTCCCGTCTTCGTGTATACGATACCCGGATCCTAAATGCAAATTAAGCTGAACTGTCCCAAGTGTTAGGGTTTTGTCTTGTATGCTGCCCATGGACTCCGGTCCCGCATGCAAGATAAAAATTAGGTGGCAACAGGTTTTAGCTTTGGAGAGCTTTTGTCACAGCTCGTTCTCTCATAGGGTTAGATCAGGTATGTTCTCATTGCACACACCGAGAACAGACATGCACGTTTAAAAGTAAATGTGAGATTTGTAGCAATCTCCAGTGTTTGGGGGTACACACTAATGTATAGGGAAAAGCTATAAGTCGAGGAATACACACGTAGGATGGGGAAGTTAGGGATAAAATATTGAAAATCGCGGAAAAATAATAGTGTTAGAGAAATAGATAAAATTCAATAAATATATAAATAAATTTAAAGCGGTATAAAATACATCTAAAGATAAATTCATTATAATAAAATACTAATAAATAAAAGTGTAAATACAATTACGTAAATTATCAAAGTCATAAAATTATAATCCAAGTTTTCTCGAAGGTGTGGGTGTTTATTGTAGAGCTAGTTGTCGTGGACCTTGCTTTTGACGGAAAGCTGGGTGATCACGGAAGGATTTAATGTACAGAGAGCAACGCTGCAAAGGTATAAGTAGGTATTTTCTATAGCTGGCACAAGCTTTGTGAAACTACAGTAGAGATAGAAAGGGGAATGTATTTGAATACGATTCATCACATTAGTTTTCATGACCTAGTCTCAACTGGAGAATTATTGTCGTTAATGTTGCGGATCATATTAGTATGAATACGTAATTCTATAAACCTATTTTGTGGTAAAAATGCGTTGTACTATATATCTATTCTGTGGTATAGGAAGGTATTTCTTTAGCTGGGTTTGCGATGCTCTACGGAAGATATGGGAAAGGTTCTATTCCTACACGGTGATAGTAAACGCTGATACAAAGTTCACATGAACAAGTTATGACACTACTGAGAAAATATTATTCTGTGCCTAATTCTGATGTACAAATTCAGCATAATTAGATAGGTATTTTCTTAGCGGATTCTAGGCGGAATTTTACTTAGGAGAGTTGGAAGGATCATATTTTTGCAAGGAAACGAACGTTTTGTTTTCTAGTTGCAAAATAGGTAATGTTTGAACGATAGTTAGGAAACTACCGGGAATTAGTAACGACTGGGAATTATTCCTTTTACTTAGATAACTATTGGGAATTTACTCTCTGTTTGAAATCATTCGCGAGTAACTTAAATAAAATCGTAATTGAGTTTCACTCTAGTATGGAAATACATAATGCTTTGCTTGTGCGATTGTTAAATAACTACCGGGAATTTATTCATAGTTTAGGGTTATTCGTGTTTGTTTATAGATCAATTTAGTGGAATTCAGAGTTGGGTTTGTTTGATTGAATTTTCAATAAGAATTTTACTATTTATTCTATAAGAAACATTTAAAGTACTAGTGATAAGAAATTGTCCTTCGTGTCTTGGGTCAAGCACAGCAGTACCTGTTAGTGATCTCCTTACCAAACGGATAGGGGTAGCTAATTTAAAGATTCGAATGAGAATATCTTGTTGTTAGAAAACAGCATTAATAATCTATTATATTACTGGCAAAAAAACATATTATTATAATATTTCATATTTATGAAATATAATACCTAAATTATATAAACGGGTTTTAGATTACTTTTCAATACAAGTTCTGGAAAATAGAGACAACCTGAATATCACTAACAGATCATTGAATTCAAATAAATATTTACAGTTAAAATTAATACTACTGTTTAGTCCACTGCATGCTGTTGATATAGAATCTACGATAATATTGATAATCTTTAGACGAAAACTAGGAGATTTGAAAGTTGAGCTATTTTTAGAGTCTGTCTTATACCGAATGTAGTACGTATTAGATAGACTCACAATTAACTAAGGTGATGTCTATTTTGTTAGGATTTGGAAAAAAATAATGTCCTCTTGTCCCTTGCACCTTTTGGAGTCCAAACTAGATAAGTAGATAAGAATAGGTAGATGGGGTACCTGACGTACTGACTTGGGATAAATAGAACAAAATTTAGTAAAATCAAATTTCTCTTAGTGTGGGGGAATTTCACACACGGTACCTCCGTGTGGGAAATTTCAAGCACTAAATAGTGGAGGGTTAACCAGCCAGGTAGTCGAGACCCACAGCATTGGAGCGGTGGCGGGGCTCCTATGCCAGAGTTATGATAAACAAATAGAGTTTACTATGACTTTGCTATATAACAAGCTCAAACTCAGTTAGCAATATACTTACTTACGTTTTACCTATGTTTCACTTTCTTGTCTTGTTAATTTCAACATACGTTCGTCATGAAGCTTTAATTTACTTTCAGTTTTGTTTAGGACTAGGAACTATAATGTTCAATTTTTGCAGGAAAAGATTATTCATTCCTACAATTGAAACCTTTCGAAAATATAGTAGGAAATATATTGTTTGGTGCATAATATGATTTTATGTGGAAATTTCAGTTCGGTTACTCAGAGTATAGGAATAGTGTTCGTCAGGGGATTAAATTGCAATTATTTGTAGGACGATGAATATTTTAAATTAATTTAATATTATTGAATAGGTTAGATGTTAGTCAGGTATTGTCTCATTACTTTAAAAAGATTTGGATTACTACATTACCACAACGTACGGTTCTACCATTTATAGGAGACGATTCACAAGGCCATAAACATTAAAATGGGTAGTCCAAAATAGTCAACAAACTTGATCACCTTTTAACATCATATGATTAGTTCAGTATATTCGGTGATTTCGGTGAATTTATTATTAATTTATTATAATTAGATTAAGATGGGCTCTTTTACAATATGTTGTACCGTGACCAGGATTGACATTTGACTAGGATCTCAAATGACCAGAATCTCAATTGACCAGTATCTTAATTGACCAGGATCTCAAATGACCAGGATTTTACTTGACTAGGATTTTCGTGCGTTACTTTCATTATAAGGATGATTTATTTTAGATATTTACATTAGTGATAGTTTTTCGATTAGAATGAGGATGTTGATTGTTTTGGATTGATATTATTTTAAGTAGCGATGGTATTTATTTACTATCGCACAATTTGCTGTCCGTGGAAAAGGAAAGGTTTTGAGACAATATGTAGGGGCGGTTTTAGATTTCAATAAATAAAATGGAAATTAGTTACAATTTATCTCATAGTTAAAAGAAGGACTCAATTTTTTGAGAGTTTTAATCGTTACTTTATTAGTTATTTGCATTAAATAGATACAAATTTAAAATAGGCCACGTTGCAATAAACTCAACGGAATTTAAATAAATTCAACATTAGAATGTTTCATTGCGATCATGGAAATTTGTTGTAGCAGGTTGGAAAGAAGTAGTAGTTTATTAATCAGATATGTACGTATACATCTGTCTGATTAATTTTATAATTTATTGATGCACATAATAAAGTTGAGCTTTCATTTAGGAAGTACGTGGGGAATTTATCATCATCCAATTCAGGAAAAACGACGGAGTCAATTTTAATAAATAATTCGGAAACATTAGAGTAAATTATTTACATTTCTTTCCTGTGGTTGGAACTAGGAAAGGTTCGAGGTTGGCTAAAATTATAAAACTATAGGGGGCGTTTTACAGTTCAAAATATTTAATAATTTTGTTAGTGGTAGTTGATACGGTGGATAGATTAAGTTCCGATTCAATGTTTATTGTACGATGCATAATAATCTAAACAACATAAAAATATTTAAAATAAATTATTAAATTTTTAAAGTAGTGGTATTTAAAACATTACAGTTACCTTGCTTGGTAGTTTTGCGCGTAATTCTAACTCAAGTTCGGGGTTCTTGAGAATGAATATACATATTGATTAAATTTTCAAATAAAATATTGTGTTTTAAAATTCATATTTTAATAACGATATTATATTTAAAACGTAACAAAAGAAGTTATTTTGTAGTAAAGGTTAGTTCAGTTCGCAAAAATTAATATTTATTAATTATTGTTGTTATAATTTACTTATAATGAATAGATGATTTCAGCCTTGACGTTAAATAAAATCTTAAATGAAATTTATCAAATCATATAATTACTTATGTTGTAGAAATGAAATTGAAATAAAATTAAAGACTTTATTTTAATATCACGATACGTATTAAGAAATAACTTCAAAGAAGCCTTAAATCTATTGGGAATTGCTAGCCGTTAAGATAGCGAATAAGTTGGTTGACAGGGGTCAAATGTGGATTAATGAATTGTTATGTTGTTGTTTTTGCTTAAGAAAGGGATTTGATTTTATGTAAGCAAGTGTCTTTGTATGGACATGGTTAGAGGTTTAACAGTGCAGGAGGATCTTAGTGGCTTAGCAAGATCTACGGTTTAAGGGATTTGTTGACGGGTGGTTTTGGACTTACACGACTCAACAAATGGGTTGATATAATTTAAGGCTAGGTGCTAGGTTAAAAGAGAAAGCCTAAGTTTAAACAAAACTGTTATAACAACCCCGTACTCTACAAGGTAGGAACATCCGATCTGCTACACTCTACATCCGAAATAATAGCGAATTACGGAGTGGGAAATATATGCGAAATATTGCTGAAGTCATAGACAATTCTATACTTTGAACTATTAAAGTTGACCTGGTTATCGAAGGGTTTTGTGGGGGGCAGCTCGGAACGAAAACATGGTTCTTAGGGGTACCTTCTACTTAAAGTTATTAGGACTGACCAGCCTCACAACCTGGTTTCTTTTGGTGGCTAGGTTAGCCTTGGGATAAGTGACTTTTGGGTATGATTGATGCGATGAAATTTTGGATATTGACTCATAAAGTGATTCACTGTTGTTACGGCTTAAGAGGGCGCTTAAAATAGAATAGTAATAATGGTTTGTTTTCCAGAAAGGACTCAATAGTATATTAAAAATAAAAATATTATCATTGACAACATTAAACTTTCGAAAATAAATTATTCAATATTAGTAATATTTAATATTTTTCAAATGAATAACGATTAATACGCAGTATGCTGCATATTAAAAAAATTGAAAATACAAGTGTATTTTGTTTTGCAAATTATTTGCTATCAGGTTGATTATTTTTAGGTGCTCTCTTAAATTAAATTTAACGGTTAGGAACACTACAGAACTATAAATACATTTTAAGTTTGGAGCCAAACGTTAACAAATTATAATTGCTTAAGTGGGGTGGTAGAGTTATAATTATTATTTAAATTATTTTTATTATAGTTTTGCTAATATTTGTGAATGTATTTTAAAGAATAAAATTTTACTTCGGCTTTAAATTTAAAACGCCTGCGCAAATATTTTAGGGGCGATTGTAACGATACAGGCTGTCTCGTGACGTCACAAATATTATAAATTTTACCTAAAGTATAAAAATACTGAAATAATTTGATCAAAGCATTTTACGCACAAAGAATAGTCCAAAAATAAAGGAAAAAGTCGTTGGCATCGCATTAACTGATAGAGAAAATGTAGAGATAGGTGTAAAAGTGGTTATCTGTGGTAAAATAAGGTAATAGTAAAAGAAATCAAACCTCAAAATAATTCTCATACTAAAAGGTTCATACTTAGATATGGGGAGCTGCTAGTCGTAGAGCGTTCGATCACTGAATGTGTCAAAAAAAATTTCCTGGAATTCCAAATTTAATTGTGACAGATTTATGTTTCTTAATTTCATTGTCCAATCCCTGAAGCCCGCGTGGTGAAAGTAGGAGCATGCGTAAGAAATTTTTGTTAAGGCTAGTACGTTTTGATAACCTCAGTGGAGGGGTGGTTGAGTAGGTCGAATCGTAACTCGGAGGCGGCGGGTTCGATTCCCGCGACAGGAGAAATGTTTGTGCACGGGAAATAAAGGCGCACATATTAGTAAGATGAGTAAATAATTACAAACTAAATTACATTATGGTAGAATTTATTTAATAAAAATCGTATAATTTGAGGAATCATTTTGTACTATTCGTTATTTATAATCGTACTAATATTAAAAAAATGCGAAAGTTCTTGTGTTAATGTTCGTTACTTTATATCTTCGTAACTACTGAACCGATTTTGATGAAATTTGGAATGTAGATAGCTTATACGCTAGATTAACATACAGAATACTTTTGTCCGCGATTAACGCCGCGGGGTGCAACTAGTATTATCATATTTTTGGTAGAGAAAAGTTGTAATGATTTATTCGTAGAGACTTACATTTCAAATTGAGGTTAATGAAAAATAAACATCTAGTGTACTTTTATAAGATTTTGACGGCCTTTTGTCAGTTCTGGATATGTTAGCAGAAGGTTGGAGAATTCATCGAAAATGAAGATTAGGCAAGGCTTGTATTGTCGGGGTCAAATAGCTGATACTAAATAAAACGCTTAAATACTTTTTGTTTGTAAATGCGTACGGAGAATGCGATGTAGCATCCAGACTTAGAACAGTTTGTGTTCGTCACATAAATGTTTGTCCTGGATGGGAGTAGAACTCACGATCTAGAGCTCGGAGGGGGAGCTACTATCAACCGGGCTAACAAGGCAGTCTAAATTGACCATAAATATAGAATAGATTGAATGGATACATTGGAATTAGGTATATTTTTAGTGTTTTCATGTTTACCATTTAGGTATACTAAAGAACGGTTTTGGAATAACGTGCCCTTAAATGCGAAGCAGAAGGAATCGTGTGGGACGATATCGAGCTGTCAAAATAATTTAGTCGTCTTTTGTTAGTGAAGTATCACAACCATACGATATGGAGGAGACTAGGATCGGTACTTGGATTTGCTTTTTAATGAGACGGATGAAATAGTATGGGGAAATTATAGCAAATTGAGAACGAAAAATCTTTAATAAATTGAAGTGGGGACAATAATCATACAAACGCTATTATTGGGGTATTTATATTCATGAAATTATTGTTTCTAGACGGAAGATAAAAAGATTTTTATCTTTTAGAGAGTGCAGAAAGTATTTAAAGGATAGCAGAGTAGTTTGTTTATATATTGAAAGGATCCACGTTAGGAGGGTTGAATAATTTTAGGCGAGACTAGTTCTTTAATAATTCACAATATTTTCTAGAATTATTACGGGAAGGGATATGTTTCATAGATTGAGAGATCTCGGAGAAAGTGTATACAGTACAAGGAGAAGTCACGAGGACGTTTTAAGTATTAATTAAGACGGATTACATACTCGGTTGTGATTTTTCATACAAGATTTAATTATGCTTTTGTTGGGATTTTGAATATCTTAACGGAAATTTATTTTTAGGCTGTTACAATATGAAAACGCAATTTTCAAACACCTAGTTATTTTATAAGAATAAAGGGATTATATTTTGTATGTACTTTAGTAAGAAAATTGGGACAAGACATTTTCTTTTAAACATATAGAAACAAACACATCGACGCGCGCACTACTAAACGTGACCAGGCAAAAGTTATAAAAGATCTGCCGAGCTGTCAAACGCGATCAGTTATGAAATCATTTCACGGGGTTCGCAAGTCGAAACCTGGTAATAAAAATGCACATAAAATCTTCGGTTAAATTCTTAGATAAATTCGCCCTCTCAATTAATTCTGGATCTGGGGGGAAGTATGCCTCGGGTCCAGGAACTCAGTAAGAGATAAGTTGAAACTGTGCAACGAAGCTTGTCTTCCCTTATTTTGCTTAGGGTATGCAGTTCGCGTGTTTTGTGGAGACCTGCACCAGATTTTGCCTCCGTTATAGGATCTGGATCCACCTTTTTGGTTTGGTTTGCATTCTGGCTGAAAGGAGGGCTGAAAAGATTAACTGTCCCGTCTTCGTGTATACGATACCCGGATCCTAAATGCAAATTAAGCTGAACTGTCCCAAGTGTTAGGGTTTTGTCTTGTATGCTGCCCATGGACTCCGGTCCCGCATGCAAGATAAAAATTAGGTGGCAACAGGTTTTAGCTTTGGAGAGCTTTTGTCACAGCTCGTTCTCTCATAGGGTTAGATCAGGTATGTTCTCATTGCACACACCGAGAACAGACATGCACGTTTAAAAGTAAATGTGAGATTTGTAGCAATCTCCAGTGTTTGGGGGTACACACTAATGTATAGGGAAAAGCTATAAGTCGAGGAATACACACGTAGGATGGGGAAGTTAGGGATAAAATATTGAAAATCGCGGAAAAATAATAGTGTTAGAGAAATAGATAAAATTCAATAAATATATAAATAAATTTAAAGCGGTATAAAATACATCTAAAGATAAATTCATTATAATAAAATACTAATAAATAAAAGTGTAAATACAATTACGTAAATTATCAAAGTCATAAAATTATAATCCAAGTTTTCTCGAAGGTGTGGGTGTTTATTGTAGAGCTAGTTGTCGTGGACCTTGCTTTTGACGGAAAGCTGGGTGATCACGGAAGGATTTAATGTACAGAGAGCAACGCTGCAAAGGTATAAGTAGGTATTTTCTATAGCTGGCACAAGCTTTGTGAAACTACAGTAGAGATAGAAAGGGGAATGTATTTGAATACGATTCATCACATTAGTTTTCATGACCTAGTCTCAACTGGAGAATTATTGTCGTTAATGTTGCGGATCATATTAGTATGAATACGTAATTCTATAAACCTATTTTGTGGTAAAAATGCGTTGTACTATATATCTATTCTGTGGTATAGGAAGGTATTTCTTTAGCTGGGTTTGCGATGCTCTACGGAAGATATGGGAAAGGTTCTATTCCTACACGGTGATAGTAAACGCTGATACAAAGTTCACATGAACAAGTTATGACACTACTGAGAAAATATTATTCTGTGCCTAATTCTGATGTACAAATTCAGCATAATTAGATAGGTATTTTCTTAGCGGATTCTAGGCGGAATTTTACTTAGGAGAGTTGGAAGGATCATATTTTTGCAAGGAAACGAACGTTTTGTTTTCTAGTTGCAAAATAGGTAATGTTTGAACGATAGTTAGGAAACTACCGGGAATTAGTAACGACTGGGAATTATTCCTTTTACTTAGATAACTATTGGGAATTTACTCTCTGTTTGAAATCATTCGCGAGTAACTTAAATAAAATCGTAATTGAGTTTCACTCTAGTATGGAAATACATAATGCTTTGCTTGTGCGATTGTTAAATAACTACCGGGAATTTATTCATAGTTTAGGGTTATTCGTGTTTGTTTATAGATCAATTTAGTGGAATTCAGAGTTGGGTTTGTTTGATTGAATTTTCAATAAGAATTTTACTATTTATTCTATAAGAAACATTTAAAGTACTAGTGATAAGAAATTGTCCTTCGTGTCTTGGGTCAAGCACAGCAGTACCTGTTAGTGATCTCCTTACCAAACGGATAGGGGTAGCTAATTTAAAGATTCGAATGAGAATATCTTGTTGTTAGAAAACAGCATTAATAATCTATTATATTACTGGCAAAAAAACATATTATTATAATATTTCATATTTATGAAATATAATACCTAAATTATATAAACGGGTTTTAGATTACTTTTCAATACAAGTTCTGGAAAATAGAGACAACCTGAATATCACTAACAGATCATTGAATTCAAATAAATATTTACAGTTAAAATTAATACTACTGTTTAGTCCACTGCATGCTGTTGATATAGAATCTACGATAATATTGATAATCTTTAGACGAAAACTAGGAGATTTGAAAGTTGAGCTATTTTTAGAGTCTGTCTTATACCGAATGTAGTACGTATTAGATAGACTCACAATTAACTAAGGTGATGTCTATTTTGTTAGGATTTGGAAAAAAATAATGTCCTCTTGTCCCTTGCACCTTTTGGAGTCCAAACTAGATAAGTAGATAAGAATAGGTAGATGGGGTACCTGACGTACTGACTTGGGATAAATAGAACAAAATTTAGTAAAATCAAATTTCTCTTAGTGTGGGGGAATTTCACACACGGTACCTCCGTGTGGGAAATTTCAAGCACTAAATAGTGGAGGGTTAACCAGCCAGGTAGTCGAGACCCACAGCATTGGAGCGGTGGCGGGGCTCCTATGCCAGAGTTATGATAAACAAATAGAGTTTACTATGACTTTGCTATATAACAAGCTCAAACTCAGTTAGCAATATACTTACTTACGTTTTACCTATGTTTCACTTTCTTGTCTTGTTAATTTCAACATACGTTCGTCATGAAGCTTTAATTTACTTTCAGTTTTGTTTAGGACTAGGAACTATAATGTTCAATTTTTGCAGGAAAAGATTATTCATTCCTACAATTGAAACCTTTCGAAAATATAGTAGGAAATATATTGTTTGGTGCATAATATGATTTTATGTGGAAATTTCAGTTCGGTTACTCAGAGTATAGGAATAGTGTTCGTCAGGGGATTAAATTGCAATTATTTGTAGGACGATGAATATTTTAAATTAATTTAATATTATTGAATAGGTTAGATGTTAGTCAGGTATTGTCTCATTACTTTAAAAAGATTTGGATTACTACATTACCACAACGTACGGTTCTACCATTTATAGGAGACGATTCACAAGGCCATAAACATTAAAATGGGTAGTCCAAAATAGTCAACAGATTTTGATAACTTTTAGCGTCATATGATAATTCAGAATATGCGGTAATTCGATAATTTATTATTATTCATGTATTATAATTAGGTTAAGATAGGGGTTCTTTTACAATACAAACCACAAACTATAAGTAGGTAAACGCACGTAAAAGTGCGTAAAGGTTCGTAGTCACAAATGAGGTATACTCCACCATGAGTAGTGGGCTTTTATGTGATCGGTAGAACCCAACAACAGCTCATATAAAAAATGTCCAAAACAAATAAGCCGAACCACGTGTATAACCTACACATATATTACCTATACCTACAAATAATACAATAACAATCTTATTAATCATGCGAGTACCTAATGGCAGTATTCATTCAATGTATTGATATGTTTTTGTGTCAAGGGAAATTGCAAGGAATCCTCGAGAAAAAATGTAATAGGTTTTGACTGTTGAATGTTGACTTCAAAAGATTTATGATTTATAGCTTTATTGGGTGGATGCGGATTCAAATTCCGTTCATGATTCAAGTTTTACATATAAATTACTCTAAATGTTGATTTCATTCAATATTACATTCTATCGCCGTTTTTATATGTCAAATTAGCTTAACTGTCACCTCTTTAATTTATTATTATTATTAGTAAAAAAATTGATATATCCCACTGCAAGACAAAATCTTCCCCTCCTCCTACTTCCGTCGGCTGGGATCATTATCATCATTAACAGCTTGCAGATGTCCACTTCTGAACAAAGTCCTCCCCCGTATTAGAGTGCCACTTTGAGTGAATGGTTGCCTCTTGCATCCATCGGTTCCCCGTCATTTTGACCAGGTCATCGGTGCACCTGTAGTGTTGGCCGGCCTACGCTGCATCTTCCGGTTCGTAGTCGCCACTCGAGAACCTTGGAGAGATCATAGGATAAGATCTTCCAGGTAGCCATCAAGTTATCTTTTCCTCGGTCTACCACGTAGTCTGTTTTTTGTTTTTAAGGATAGGTACGGTACAGTCTGTTGTTATTTTGGTCCGTAGTTCTGATGGCATACGGTAGTCTTTTTATTAGTATCTAACAGTATTTTTCCTTGAGTTCTCTCCTCAAAATCTTTCCAGACGGGTTTTTAGGAATGCTATCAATGAATAAGACGTCTTGGATTCTCTTGAATTTTGCAACTCGCTCGCTTACGAACTGTCTAATCTCTTTGTCGGTAGTTTTGGCTCCTTCTTTGAGGATGACAAAGGCTTTAGGTCTCTCTCCTGTATTGTGATCAGGTATACCGACTACGGCTGCGTCGAAAACGTCTGGGTGTTCTTTTAGTACGTATTCGAGTTCCGCTGGAGGAACTTGAAAGCCTTTCACCTGTAGAAATCATTGTCTATTAAAATTACATATTACTAAATAATGTAAGTGAAATCAGTCATTCATCGAGTAATATTACTCTCGTGTCTAGGTTCAGCGGTTTCACAAAGACTAACTCTGTACCACAGATACCGAATTATCTGAAAACTACTGTGAAATATTTTAGAGTTAAAATTCAGGCGCTTATGCTATATACCAAGTAAAGACAATCAGAAATAACTAGAAAACCTTGATCTTTCAATCTATGTATGATCATTGGCCTTCTTATATGTATTCCACTGCTGAATAATCTACCTCTCTTTATTTTGAGCTGTTAGTTACCACGCAGTCTAGTTTGATTTGAGTACAAGGTCGATCATATTCATATAATAGACAATTGACTTTTATGATTCTTGTAATGCTAGATTCCTCACGATATTTTCCTCTATCATTCTATGCCGTGGCAGGCAACTCTTCAGGCAACTAAAGCCCATATTACAAAACTATGGGAATAACGATAGAGTTTTGAACCCGCATCTATACACCCCTAAAGCCATGACATGCTTTTTTAAGATACGGCAATAAATTATCTATCCTTCACCTTTTACAACCAACTAAACAACTTATGGGTTTGGCAAGTGTCATCTATTGAGAGATTCTAGAAAATCGCTCCAACCCGCATAGTCAAGCATAAATAATGAATCTTTACCTTAATTAATTCCTTCAACCTATCGGAAATAGTAATCAATCCGTCTGCGTCAACTTTAGCTAAATCACCACTCCTGTACCAACCCCCTTCCAAAAACACTTCGTCGTTCGCCTCAGGGTTGTTTTTATACCCCTTCATTATATTCGGACCCTTGATTACTAACTCACCGACCTGAAACCAGTTAGACTTTGTAGTATATATATCTATACCTAAAAGTGTATAAAATGTAGATGTATAGATGTAAACTCTTTATTGACATTACATTACAAACAATTAAAACCAAAGGTATCTACTGAAGAAGTTCTAGTTACTAATTATTAATGAAATAGCTTCTTAATTTGCCGAAGTATAAGGAATTAGGTCAATAAAACAATATTAAACAATATTTCATTACAAATGAAAGAGTCTTTGGGGCAAAGATGGATTATTACCGTCTGACCTGACGAAAGTCCCCCACGCGGTGTCAGGTCTATCTGCCCCCGCTGTGGTGAATAACATATTTTTTTATTGTTAACTATTTACAATAAAGACTGGCAATATTAATTGTTTAAACCGGGTAATGTGCTGTAATGACATGATAGCGCTGGTGGATCGCTATCTATGCCTGGTGAGCTGAGCTGGAGGAGCCAGCTCCGAAGGTGGTCCAGGTTCTGATGGTGGTGACAAATGAAAGAAGTGTTCGGTGGTACTGCAGTGTGTTGAGGCGTCTACATCGTGGAAGGCGTGAGCTTGTACTGTTGGTCGTCCTTACAAGTAGTTCGGACGCATGTTACGGGAGTTAATAGGATGTAGCGGTGCAAGTCCGAATTCACACACTACAGTGCCTTTACTCTTTAAAGTTTAAGTCATTGTAGTAGAGTAAGTTTAAAGTTTAACTAAATGTACTACAATAATTATACTGAGTGACTGGTTGCTGTTTGAACTCTATAGGCAATGTATGTAAGTAACATTTTTTCTTTTCATTTCTAGTAGATACGAGATTCTAGTCTAAAAACTTACTTCATCAGGCCCCAAGTTGTTCATCTCTCCATCGACCACTCTAAGTTCTATGTTCGGCAGTGCATAACCTACGGTTTCATATCTATCTAATCCTAGTGGACTGACAGATACCAATGGCGCAGCTTCAGTCATGCCGTAACCTTGGCTGAATTTCATGTCTTTCTGAAAACAGGAAATATAGTAGGTGCCAACCTATATAAGATTGTAGGTACTGCTGTTTTTCCACCAATAGTTAAGTTTTTGTGGCTTGGCTAGTTATCACGAGTCTATCTATACAAAAATAAAAAGGGTTGAAAGGTTTCAATCCTTATGGAATAAAATTGTTGACATCTTTAAGCTATCATCATCATCATCAACAGCCTGAAGACATCCACTGCTGAACATAGGCCTCCCCCATAGAGCACCACTTTGGGTGGCTGCTTGCCTCCTGTATCCATCGGCTCCTCGCCGGTTTAACCAGATCGCCGGTCCACCTAGTGGTGGGCCAGCTGGGTCTTCCGGTTCGCAGTCACCACTCGAAAAGCTTTCTTCCACATCAGCTGTCAGCTCTATGAGCGATATGGCCTATTAACTATATATAAGTCAATAGAAAAGCTTTACTGATGATCGTCATATTCACCTGAGCTTTATTTATAAAGTTCTGTATATCAGCAGGAGGAAGAGGGGCAGCTCCACATATCGTACATGTCAAGTGTTGCAGATGTTTGGATGTGACCTGAGAATGTGCACTCAGGAATAGTACTGGAAATAAACATAAGCTATATTGCTCCATCATGAGCATTATTACCATCATCAATAAAAGTCGGTCACTGCTAAACATACGGAATTGAGATCTATTACCGAACATAACGCAAACGTGGTAAAAGTAGAAGCTAGTAAAAAGATAGCACTAGCCTCAAACAATCGAGGATATTATTACTACGTAGCCTTTTTAATATTTATTAGTTGTTAGCATAATATTTCATTTTTGATTCAGATTATAATATACCAATATTATAGTATACTAATGTTCCCTTTACTAGTACTTGAAACACTATCAAAAAACAATTTGTCTATTCATAGTACTTTCAAAAAATTTTAACCCTGAGTTGCACTTGTGATTACCCAAATTTTTCAGCAAAGACCTTCCGTCTCAGTTCTCTCTCTTTTGTATGCAATTAATAGCATTACAAATGTTCTTATGCTCCATAGTCTTTGGTATAGAGGGTTTCACTTACTCATTGGTGGAGCTGCATAGAGTAATTTGACTTTGTATTTCATTAACGCATTTAGAAATGTATTAGGTTGAAATTTTGGCAGCGTTATAATCTTAAGCCCCGCAGACAATTTGTGAAGCATAAGTATGCCAAGCCCATAAGAGTGGAATAGTGGAAGCACTGCTATTGCAGTATCTTGATTCGTATCTGTAAAATAAAATATTCGGAAAAATGCTTCTGAGGCTTGGCTCATGTAATAAAAGTCAAGCACAAATGAAAAATTTAAATGAAATTACAATAAATCTGACAGACTTGAAAATAACGCAGATTTTAATTTACCTGTAGTGTAAGAATAATGCCTTAATTCCATATTCTGCTGTTCACAATTTGCAACAAAATTTATGTTCGTAAGCTCTACACACTTCGGCAACCCAGTCGTTCCACTAGAATAAGGCATTATTGATATATCTTCGTATGTTCTTTTAACTTCTTTTAGTACATTCAAATCAACATGTGTGCCTTCAATCAACTCTTTAAGTGACACAGTTCCTTCTGGAAGCTCTTCGTTCATATTAACTGTGATTATAGGCATATCTGCTTGAGATAGCTTTAGAGCTCCTTTTATTATGGGAACTGATTCTGTATCAGCAATAACAAATTTTGCGCTTGACAGTTGAAGCAATCTTTGCACTTCATCTGAAATATAATTACTAACTTTGTATAATCCTGTCTTGTTTTTTCTTTTCAAAGCCATCTCGTAATCTGGGAGACGAAACCATAACTAAAATTATTAGATTCATTTTGTAAAAAAGTGTTTGTGTAACATGTAAATTATTTCGCTTTGAGGAATGTGACTGTCTTCAAGAATCCACTCCAAAAAGAAATCCACTTTTTGTTGAATTTTAATGAGCATGGTATTATGCAACTTACAAAATACGTTACCAATGTTATGTAGCTAGTTTCTTTTATGTCTACAAATCCATGCATAACTAAGTACCTAGTTTAATAACATGCTTATTCTTATCTGGCATATAAACGCGAATGACTTATTTGAACGGCGCGACACGGTCGTATTAGTTAATTTATAATATCAAACAATGGCACAAAATATATAAAAAATAACTCTCGAAATAATGGTTCTACGTTTTTTTTTATCAACGTTAGGCTAACATTTGACCACGGTCTCACCTGATGGTAAGTGACGACGCGGTCACCGATGGAGCATGCTTGCCTATAAAAAAAATGCATTGATTTAAAGAAGAATTAGGTACGCGATTTAGTAATAAGTAGATTACGACTGTACTACCTAAAAATTGCGTTTTTTAAATAGCATATTGGTTGTTACTTATTAAGTACCTACAAACGTTGCACGTATTTTCTGAAATATAAAATGTGGCAAATACAGAAAAAATTTTGCGCTCGTTTCGCTCGCGCTATTACTATATGTGCTTTGTTTTACTACATGACCAGCACGCTTGAACGTACGTTGCACGGACTAAAAGCTGGGTACGCCCATGCTTATGACACTATTCAACTTTTCCCGACTTCATAACGTGTCGTAACTTCGAGGTTATTCAAAAATATAAAATATAAATTCAATGCGATTGTGTTTTAGTTGTCGATTGTTTTGATTCTATGTAAATAAACCCGTAAGGTTTATGAAACGATATTATAACTATTCAGAGCGGATGATTGCTATTCATATTAATCAGGTGCTTGTGTGTCAGCGCTTGCTCCTGCCATCTTCTGTGTTCTCTAGTGTCAGTAGTTCAGTTGTTAGTCCGGTTAACTTTGCGGTGAAATACAACCTGGGCGTGTAAACACAATAATGAATCTTGCAACTATAGGCAATCGTGCTATGACTGCATTACCAAAATTTTATGTGTAACTCTATGATCAAAAACTTACAAGAAGTATAAACTGGATTTAATGTCGTTACTACTCCCCCACCAGCTAATAGCCCAAGGACCACCATGGGGTATTCAGGGGTGTTCCTCATCATAACGGCAACTACGTCTCCATTCTTAACTTTGAACTTTTTCCGCAGATTTGCAGCTAAAGTCCTCGACTGCTTGTACATTTCCTCGTACGTGTACTGTCGATTTGTTATCCCACATGCCTGTTTCACAAGCAAAGTATTAATCCAGGATAATCATATCTATGAATTTGGGTTACTACTTTTTAACTTCCAACAGCCGATACGGTAGCTATTATAGCCACAGTACAACTTAGTTATGGAACATCATACCAGCAGGTGCTTAATTTTCAAAATAAAGATACAAATATCATATCAATATAAAATATGTAATACTCTCAGCGCCAGTCTTTAAATTTTTGATGTTGGGAATTCCAGCCGGAGATTCGATTTTGTATTTTTTAAATTCATATCGCTTCTAAAAATACCTTGGACATGGACAGGTTTCAATACACGCTTCAACAAAAAAAGTCAATTATATCATAAGTTTATTTGTAAGATTTACGAAAACCAATATAGGTAGTTCAAACGACGCAATTTAATTATCATAAGCAGCCTCTAATTTTGGCTTTCTGTATAATATACAATAACATCAAACACAGTAGCATTGTTTTTGACCTCATTTCACCTAATTTTAAATGTTAATACACAATAATATTTAACTTACTGCAGCGACTTTAGTAGGCCATTTATCTAAATTTCTCCAGATATATTCATCGAGCGTTAATTTGGGAATTACTATATCCTTGCATGGAGACTTAATCACTTTCTCGCTAGTCCATATGTCTTTTCTAAAGTTAGACCTTGAAAATGCCCTGTTTGATGGGACTTTGAACTTGATTAGTTTTGATGTTCTCTTCATTTTCACTTATAGTATTATTATCACTATTTATATTTAAAACACTTTTTGTAGTTATCCGGTATATATCTGATTTACTATAATTTATGTTTTATAATTCCCTTCGTCTGCTCAAAATGTTGAAACTAAAAATGTTTATTCTATGAACAACTGACGTTCGACAGTGCGATTGACCTTTAGACTAATAAATAAACATGATACAAGCAGTTACTTAGAGTTTAATCTGCCTTTTTTATCGGTGACACGATAATAGGGTATTTTATTTATACACTATCACTTTGTCGCCAGAATCGCAGAATAGATAACTAATAGTGAACAAAATAAACTGGCCGCGATATAAAAAATGTACAATAACCTAGTTACCTATATATTCAAAACTTATAAAATAAAAATAAAATATCAAATTGGTAAATACTGACTTAAAAGTAACACACTGCACTGCTCTGTTCACAATTTTTATGTCTTCTATAAATGTCTACAGAAGTTCAAATAATTTTAGCAAAAATATACATACTGCTGATGATGATGATGATGATGATGATGATGATGATGATGATCACATTCTCTTTAAAATAATTTATGCTTTATTGTACAATGATAGAAGCATACCTAAATATTAAAAATATGTGTGGTAAATCTATTTTTTATCATTAACTTATGAATACGAAAGCTGCACAAATAGTTATTTAAAAAAACTATCGTTTCCATTCAAATATGATAAATCTTACAAATGTACAAAAGAATGTTACCATCGTTACAAAATCGAGTCCTTATTGTCGTAATATTGTTTCAATAATCTAATTATCATTATTTAAGTTTTATTTACACACTATATCTTAACAATACTTTTCTTTCAAAACTCGTCTCAGAATCTTTCCTGCGGAGCTTTTTGGAATAGCATCTATGAAGTTGACGTCTGTAACCCTTTTGTATGGGGCTACTCTCTCATTAACGAAATTTGCGATTTCTTTAGTATCACACGCTTTGTCTTTCTTGAGGACTATGAATGCTTTGGGTGCTTCGCCATTGGCCGGGTGTGGTACACCGACAACTGCTGCGTCGTTCACCGAAGGATGTTCTCGAAGAACAGCTTCTAGTTCTGCTGGTGGAACTTGATAGCCTTTTACCTGTAACGTTAGAACTATTTAAAAACAAGCTAATACAGCGAATTAGGATAACAGAAGACTTTGCCAACAGCTCGCGCCACCAGTATACTTATCCATTTTCAAATGAGGAGGGCTCAATTCGGTTTTATTTTTTTTAATATTTGTTACCTCAGATCTCCGTCATTTATAAAACCGATTTAGAATAAATGAATGAATGAATGATTTATTTATAATTTTACAAACAGTGTGGCTAGTCCAAAAGTAAGGTACACCTTGGTACCTAAACAACGACTGGATGACGTCAACTGCTGAACATAGGCCTCCCCATAAAACGCCGCTTTTTTTTATGGCTTTGCCATAATCACCACGCTTGGCAGGAGGCTTGGTGATTGTAGATTGTAATGTAGATACTGAAGAGAATGCTGCTGCCCATTCTCTGGATATTCTCTTGGTCAGCTCTACGGTAACCATGGGAAGAGATAGGGTGACCAACCAGCGATTTTAAATTTTTTGATTTACACATCCAACAGCCTTTTTTAATACAAGTTTTAAGTCGTTGTCAGATTTACCTTAATAAGTTCCTTCAGTCTATCAGCGATGGTGATGAAGCCGTTCTCATCAGCGACAGCTAAGTCTCCGGTTCTGAACCAGCCGTCTGATGTAAAAGCTTCATTGTTAGCTTGCGGGTTGTCTCTGTAGCCTCGCATCACTTGCGGGCCTCGAATGAGGATTTCACCAGTCTGGGAAGAAAGTGATTGTGAATTAATCTGTTAATCTTGACTTTAAAAAACTCTGGAACTAGTGACTTTTTATTAGGAAGAGTTAAAAAAGTTTAGAGTGCCTTAGAAATGCGTTCAGTATGTCTTTTAGAAATAAACATATTCAAAAACTTTTATAAAATTATTTTTTGGAAAAAACAGCATAATCTATTGCAGCATTTAGCAAAACGCACTAAGCTTTATAGTAAGTACGTTTTGCATTATAATTCTATATACTAAAGCAAAATATAGTTGTATTATACCAACAGTTACACATAAACACACAAGAAGATAAAGTGGCTACAGTAAATTGAATCAACAAAACATTGTAGAATGCTTTAGCAACAATATTATATCGCATAAGGAGTAACCAGATACCTCATTAGGTCCCAAATTGTTCATATTCTGGTCAACGATCCTAAGCTCAGTGTTGGGTATAGGTGGTCCTGTAGCATTGTAGTCCTTTTTGTATCCCTTAGGAGTTATTGAAACAGTAGGCGAGGTCTCCGTTAGTCCGTACCCTTGGCGGAAGTCTATATCTTTCTGAAAATATAAACGTAACGCACTGATTCGTTCCATCATCGGTACCAGATGTACGAAAAACACCATCTTTATATTGTTTAAACATCCCACAATATATATTTTTTTTATGTAAATGAATGGCGTGACAAGCTAGTCATTCGCCTGATGTTAAGCGTCACGGCCGCCTATAACAGATTGCAGTGTCACTCAGAAGTCGGAACTCTAAATTAAAGTTTCTCGTGATACCGCGCACTGCGCACGTCATCCTGAGACATCACATAGCCTAAAAATCTTATCTAGACTATGTGATCAGTTCATAAAGTCTCATTTGCCCAGTAATTTCACTAGTTACAATGCCCTTGCAACCGGAACACAGTAGTGCTTGCGCACTACTGCTTGGCGGCAGAACAACTAACAAAGCGGTGGTACGTACAGTCGTACATATTGACTAGGTGGTAGGACTTTGCAGAAAAGTCCTACCACCTACTCAATTATGTGCGAATAAAGCGATTTGGTTCCACGTTTGTCATGGAACAGCCAAAGAGTGGAACGCTTTGCCGGCGCTGCGGAGTCTTTGAGCCCCTAAAAATATTGGAGTCTTGAAATCAAAAGTGAACAGGCAAATGTATTACATCCTACACTGCATCGCCACTTACCTACTTACTATTAGGGGTGAGATAGTAGCGTTTTGATAGAACATATTAGTGCCTTTTAATGAAAAAAAATGATGATGAAATGATGATGTGTTTTTTGATGCCTTTTGTGAATTTGATGTCGAAAGCCCACTCCAATGGCAATCAGCCTTTTGTACAAATCCTAAACTTTTCAGCAGCATGATTGTAAAGACTGCTACCCCAACCCTCACCAAGTGAAATGATAGTGTGGTGTTGGTGATGATGATGATGATGATGATGATCACCGCTAAATACATGTAAAATTAATCCATAAGTGAGATCATCATCAGCCTGGGAGACGTCCACTGCTCAACATAGGCCTTCCCTATAGAGCGCCACTTTGAGCGGGATGCTTGCCTCCTGCATCTATCGGCGAAAGTACGATTATCAGCAGATGTAAACTATTCATTTACCGTGTCGCGTTATTCTGACAGAAACATCTTATACGCTCGTAGACCTACTGAAAAGAAGAAGGTCTACGAAAGAAAGGTACGAGGTGAGTTTTTGGTCTGTACTTAAGAAAACCAAGAAAGAAGTAAAAAAATACCTGAGCTTTGTCTATGAACCGTTCCGCGTCTGATGATGCAAGGGGAGCTGCTCCATTTACCAATGTCTGTATATACTGCAGAGACTTTGCTGTAGCCGCTGGATGGGAACCCATTAGTAACACTGAAAATAATGGCAAAGTATTTGTAGGTAGTAAAACTTGGATTCAATCCTCTAAACTTAGTAGCAAATCAAGTAGGTACAACTCACCTAACCAATCTAACCATCCTACATTATACGATAATTTTACAAAAGTACGCCAGAAGGCATATGATTAATTCGATAACTAAATAAATATGCGTCGTGTAACTATATTGTTACTTACTTCAAATAAATAAAGTTAATATATTTTTTAATTTAAAAATATCCTTTACTCAAGTAAACCTTCATACTTCTCAGTCCCGATGTTAAAGAAAGTATTTATGGTAATGATGCTATGAATTATGTAACAAAAACTTCTCTTAAACTCGTTTAAGTTTATACCCATCCAAAGGCGTTGCCCGTCGTCTAAAAATAGCCGCGGTATGTCAAGGTTTCTCAAGCGCCTATTTCTTTACAACAACAAGAAGACTCAATATGTAGATACCATTAACCAGTATAGTATGTTTGGTTAAGTTCAACATTATTATCATCTGCTTGTCGATCTTTACTGGTAATGAGATAGACTTTCCGCGGAACATCAAAATAACTATGAAATTCGCAAAAGAATCTCAGCAAAGCCTATCTAATCAGTCCTATGCAGCTGCGCCTTTCAGCTTTCAGCCACCATAACGAGAAACTCTTGCCCAACGAATTCAACTACTACTGCATCGTTAACTTACCCAACGGAGGTGCTACAAACAAAACATTCGTCTTGTATTTCTCCAACGTTTCAAAGTAGTGGTCCGGATTCATTTTGGAAACAGCCACAAGTTTGATTCCCAATGATAGTTTGTGGAACATTATAACGGTAGCTGCATAGATATGGAAGAATGGTAACACTGCCAAAACTGCGTCTTGATGCGTTGCTGAAATAAAAGTAGAAACATGAGTAGATAAATAAACTTCAGCAAGTTAAGATGAGCTGTAGCTCAAAACAGCTGTAGCATCGATATACTGTACACGTGGTCATCTAATATGGTGGCTTAAAATGTTAAGTGGGTTTAAATGCGTTCTTCGTATTTCGTATCTGCCTGGCTAGCATGCGCAGTGTGCACCGTGACAGAATTTTCTTGACACTTTATAGCGTGAGAGACCGTGATATGTTAGCCTCTAAGTGTGTCTCGCTCTAACAGCGACGACAAGGTTTCTCGCGGTGGGCATGCTCAGGTCTGCACAGAGAGACACATCTGGTGATGACATTGACTATAAGTCCAGTTGACCACTTATACAACTTCCCCTCATACGAAAATTAGTGGTGTATTTCAACCATCAATATGTAATAAATACTATGAATTTCTAATAAATCACGGGAACCCGTTGATGTCTTGTTCCATCCTGCTCTGTTCTTTGTAATTTCGTATGACTTTGTCTCGTTTTGTTACCTCGCCCCCTGCCCGCGCAGGTGAGTCGTGTTTTTACGAGAAATTATGTTCACGAGCTATCAACGGGCTTTATAATCTTTGGGTGATGATAAGATAGTTTTGGTACCTACTTTGTCAACTTAAAAATTAAGAGCCAATACAACGCCAAATTGCTTAAAACGGCTTAGCTTGAAGCAGTATCCTGTCAACAATATTGCAACAATGACTTTGAAATTAATATATGGTAAAGTCCAGGACTAATGCTACTGCAAATATATAAATATAAATATGTGTCGACGTTTCACACAACGCCATCTAGCCCCAAACTAAGCAAAGCTTGTACAATGAGAACCAGATAACTGATACAATACATAAATACTTTTTGTTTGTAAATACATACATAGAATACAATATAACACCCAGACACAGAACAAACACCTGTGTTCATCACACAAATGTTTGTCCTGGGTAGGAATCGAACCCACAACCTACAGTTCAGAAGGCAGAGCTACTACCAACTGAGCTATCAGGCCTGTCAATGTATAGTGAAAACACGAATTAATAAAATTTTCTCGATAGAAAAAAATTACAAAGTTACCTCCAAACCGTACAAATAAACAGCGATTATTCAATGAATACTTTAAATAAGATCATGAAACTTTGTGTAGTAGTTGAATTAAATATAATGGAGGGCTTATGTATAGCGGATTTTTAAAATACCCTTTATATTCAGTGTAATAGTAAATTACCTAAACTATTGAGCGTTGGAACCAGTTTAACTTAGACCGCCCCTGCCGCTCGGCCCCTGGCTCATCCCCGCTTTGGCCTAGTACTATACATCTATTCTGTGGCTTTGACGTGAATTTGCGCTGGCCTTGCACAAGCCCTTAATTTGTCATTTTAATTACTTTTTGAGCCTTCTCCGCTCTCTATGCCGTCGGCATACCGCAAAAGTAAAGTGAAAGATGTTGATAGACCAATTCTGACAGCAACACCTCACTCGCTCGCTATCTTATCAAAATGTTATCATAAATATGAGAAAGTATTACGTAAACATTTATAACAACTTATCATTTTTAAACTAAGGCATTTACATGTTTTAGAATAGTATCCTAATATATCTACTAATAAAATATTTTGAACATGATAATTGAAGTTCAAGATGATTAGTCAGCTTTTCTTAATTTTTCCTTGAGTTTTTTATGATAATGAATGACGTGATGACCTAGTCATTCACCTGATGTTAAGCAACACAGCCATGTTTTTACGATTTAGACATGACTTTGACATTAGCTTACTTTTTAATAATTCCAATTTAGCTACATGATTGCTACCATCTTTGTATACGAGAGAAGTCTTCATACTACTTACTTCTTTTCTTTCTGTCTACGTCGCACTTAAGGCTATTGGCTATTGGTTATATGATTTGAAACTTACCAGTAGTCTCATTATGGCACACAATCGCTGGTTCATTGACCTGCTCTGCATTGGCAATAATGTTTCTATGCGATAACTCTACGCCTTTAGGAAGTCCCGTAGTTCCACTTGAGTACGGCAAAAAGCAAATGTCATTTGCGTTCCTTCGGACTTTCTTTAAAATACTGGTATCAACATGTACATCTTCACTTAGCTCGTTGAAACAAACAGTTCCCTCAGGTGTTGGATTTCCATTGGTTTTTACAACTACTACAGGAATGTTGATTTTCCCAATGTTCAAAGCCTCTTTGATGACTTTGAGGGTTTCTGGGAGAGTAACTATGGCTTTAGCTGTCGACATAAGTAGTTGTCGTTGGACTTCATCTGAAAATAGATTTTATTACTTAAATCTTTTTGTTTTCTATATATTAAATAAATGTCATCATGGCTGAGCAACTGAAACTGTGCAACTATAGTAATCTTGGTTTTAGATCTGTGGTGGATCAATGAATCAGATTTTTGGCACTTCTCATCCAACTACTACCATTAACTGCTGTACTGGTGTGATGTGGTGTGAATGTGATGTGGCGTGGCGTAGCGTGCCATGTTTTTTTTATTATAGTGTTTACAATGGCAACCCAGTGATACTTACGAGCAGTGTAAATAGGGTTGATTGTGGTGATCACGCCACCGGCCTCCAGAATCCCCAAAGCGACTAGTGGAAAGTCTGGGACATTTGGCAGCATGATGGCCACCACGTCTCCATCCTGGATCTTGAGCTTAGTGCGAAGGTTGGCTGCAAAGGTGTTGGACAATTTGAACGCTTGCTCGAACGTGTAGCCTCGACCTGTTGCCGCACATACCTAGAATTTCAAATGAGTTTACTTGATACCTACTAGTATACAAATTTCCTTATTGTGATAAGTTTTGTTTGTAGTGAGACTATTGTCTAATTGGTTAGGCCATTAAAATAAATTATTTATAATATTCTGATTTTAATTTATGGGCATAGTTATGGGCAAACGTGCTCCACCTTAGACAACTTCGTCACTTACCATCACATCGACTTCAGTTTCATTAATTTCATGCTGAGATATACTTGGATGATACTATCATTTAAATCCAGTAAATTACACTACTGATTTTGACAAAATTTGACAAGTCAAGTCAAGTCGACCAATCTTAAAAATTATGTCCTTTCAAATTAAACAATATTTTTACGAATCAGTTCATAAACGGAGACACCTAAAAACGTAAAAAAGTATTTAAAAAAAAAATACAATCGTATTGAGAACTTCCTCCTTTTATAAAGTCGGTTGAAATAGCATAGAATTTGCAAAAAATATTATTTAGAATTTTTCATAATTTCCTAGGATTTTTTTCATGATTCCTAAATTTTCCTTTGTTTGTTTATGTTTTATGGTCTTTTTTGGAAATATTAATATCAAGGCAGACGTACTCGGACATTTTTTCGCTAACTTGTAAAATGGCTAGACCGGTATAGCTCTTACAATTAGCAAGTTCAAATGTCAATGGGCAGGCCACATCGCTCGTAGAACTGACAACCGATGGGGAAGATAGGTTCTCGAGTGACGATCACGAACCGGAAGACGCAGCGTAGGCTGGCCCCCACTATTAGGTGGACCGACGATCTGGTGAAAACCGCGGGAGCAGATGAATGCAAAACGCGAGCAGCCGCTCACAGTGGCGCTCTTTGGGGGAGGCCTATGTTCAGCAGTGAACGTCCTTAGGTTGTTGATGATGATGATGACAAATTTACTAGCTTGGCGACTAACATAATGGGTTACTCCCGCAGTACCCCCCGATCCCGAGGCCCACGTCCCGGAGAACCACGAATTGTTTTTATTATCATAATATTATTCACTATCAACATAATAAGGTCATAAACATGTGTTTCGAAGTAATTTATCAGTGATTACTGCTAAATAATAGTTATTTGTTATACAAGGCTGCAAAGTTGGTTTTTGGCGCGAGTACTTGAATTGAAACCCGAGCAAGCGAAGGAGTCTAGGATTGAACCACGAGCGTAGCGAGTAGTTCAAATGAAGAATCCTGAGCGTAGCGAAGGTTTCAAAGGTACGAGACGCAGAAAAACTTTGCTGTCGAGTGCAACACACAACTTTTCACTTCACTACAGCGAGGAAAATGCAAGAAAAACATCTAAAAGGCTTAAAAAATATTAGTTTTTCGCTTATTAGTTCTGGGTGGCGGTAACGCTTAACATCAAGTAAATGACTAGCTCATCACGTCATTCATTGAAAATTAAAGAAAAAGTGTTTTCCATCCATTTTTTATACAGTCGCGTTGCTGGATAACGTATTGGTTATATACTCTTTGGTGCTGGACAGTGCGATTATTCTAAAAATGAGGTTGGTGAACGAGAAAAAGATGGTATCTTTTAGGAGATAGTCTGTGGTATTAATGAGTTTTCAGTGGACTGGCAATATCAAGAAGGTTAAATCCGGGCAGATCTGTGATTAAATCCTCAATTCTTGACGAGAAAATTATTGAATAGAAAAATTCGAATTTTAAAAACACTTTCCACGCTAGCGATTAAAATGCGTTTTTGCGCCCAGATTTTGAATGACAAAGAGAATCTTTCCGAGCTAGTGAGGTGAGAAAGTTTTTTTCATTCTTTTTCATGCAATCGCGTTGCTGGATAACGTATTGGTGCTGGACAGTGCGGTTAATCTAAAAATGAGGTTGGCGAACTAGAAAAAGAAGAAGTATTAATGGTATCTTTTAGTAGGTAGTCTGTGGTATTAATGAATTTTCAGTAGGTAGACTGGCTATATCAAGAAGTTTGAATTAGGGCAGATCTGTGGTTAAATCCTCAATTCTTGACGAGAAAATTATTGAAAGGTTCGAATACAGGGTTCGAATTTTAAAAACACCTTCCACGCTAACGATTAAAATGCGTTTTTGCACCCAGATTTCGAATGACAAAGAGAGTCTTTCCGAGCTAGTGAGGTGAAAATACTAATTTGTAATGCTCAAGGTGATTAACTAAGTTTTTTAGTCAATTATTCACCGGTGGAACGTCGTCGCGCAGTATAACAACAGATTTGTTAATGAAAACTACATCCAACACGTCTTGAATTAATAAAAACCGCCCAAGTGCGATTTGGACTCGCGCACGAAGGGTTCCGTACCATTATCTATCCCTGCCCTGAGTAGCAGTACTATTTAAAGCAGCGCCATCTATGACACATCTGGTAAACAAGCAAAAAAATCACGTTTGTTGTATGGGAGCTACCCTTAAACATTTGTTTTATTCTGTTTTTTAGTATTTTTGTTATAGCGGCAACAGAAATACATCATCTGTAAAAATTTCAACCGTCTAACTATCATGGTATAAGAGATACAGCCTAGTGACAGACGGACAGACAGACAGCGGAGCCTTAGTAATAGGGTATCCGTTTTACTCTTTGGGTACGGACCCTAAAAATATCGCTCTGGGTCATTGACATAATAGGTATAACATAATATATATAATCATTATATTTTAAACCTATACCTTCTTATCTATGCTTGGCTATACAAGTATTATTCTATTGTTTAAAAAACAGCTTATTACTACTGGTTCAGTTATAGATTACATACATCAACATACCCGGAATTTTGTCAAGGAGATTTAGGAACTTATTAATGAACTAGCTGAACCACCCCGGCTTCGCCAGGGTTAATTACTTTTACGCCGTAACCGTGTTCTTATGAAGAGAGAAGCCAATCTTTCGAATGGAATGTCCGAATTGAATAATTCAAAAAGTTATATAAAGGTATCGAAGCAGTCTTGAATATGAAGTAATTTATTTTGATAAGAATTAATACCAAGATACAAATAAAGAGTCTTTTCTAGCGGCGGCATTTCAATTAAATTTTTAAAATGAAGGAACACTTATTTGTGGCATAACTATAATAGTTAGACATATGCTGTCACGACACTTTTTATAAATAATGATGTGTTCTGCAAAGTCGTAGTACATTAGTTTATTCTATCATCAATATTTTTCGCAGCGCACGCGATGTAAAGAATATTTTAGGTAAATTTTTACACCTTTTATTGGAGTTTTAGTAAGGATCCCTAATTTTTTGAAAATATAATATAGCCTATGTCCCCCGGGGATAGTGTAGCTTCCCAGCAGTGAAAGAATTTCTAAAATTGGTTCAGTGGTTTCGGAGCCTATTCAATGCAAACAAACAAATAAATCTTTCCTCTTTATAATATTTTAGATTAGATTAGATTAGATAAATGGTTGTAGACATTTCACACAGCGCCATCTACCTCTAAACTAAGCAAAGCTTGTACTGTGGGATTGGAAACCAAGTAACTGATAGGTAAAGTACCTATGTACTTTTATGTATAGGTACCTACTTTTTGTTTGCAAATATATAAATACTTAAAATCGTCGCTTTGTCGTGAACGTGCCTCGAATCGAACCCGTACAAAGCGTTTTGCTAGTTCTTTCATTATTCGAACGGCTGAGGACTGGAATTACCTGCTTCCTTATTTCCAACAAGTTACTATCTGGGTATCTTGATTTGAATCAAGACTGAATAGCACTCATAAGCAAACTCAAACGTGCTCCTACAAAGACCGCATCATCACTTTCCATCAGATGGGCTGTTGTCAAACGTGAGCCCATTCAAGCATTTAAAAGACCATTCAACAACCCAAACATTGATATTCATCAAACAAGTGTTTGTTCTGGGTGAGAATCGAACACAATCCACAGCTCAGAAGGCAAAGCTAGGACTACCAACTGCGCTGTGAGGCCATTTACCTATTGCCATTGGCCTTTTGGCCTTTATTATTTAAAATTTACTTACTGATGCAGTTCTCTCAGGCCATTTATCCAGATTCTGCCAAACATAGTCGTACAAAGTACAACTAGGTACTTCTATATTTTTGTACGGGGATTTTATAATTTTGTCCTCAGTCCAAACACTCTGATGCCTAATTGCAACACTGGCAAACTTTGAACACTTTTGCAATGTAGTCAAGGTTTTATTTAGCGTAAACATATTTTTGGCCACCATTTTTCACTGGCGAGCTCAAGCACCGCCGCTGGCTTGTAACTGAAAAGAGAAACATCGATATGTTCATATTTATGGAAGTTGGAGGCTGAAGACGTAACATTGGCGTTTCAGGATGAGTCTTGAACTCTAGATGTAGCATTCATGGGCTATTATATTTGCAAACGAAAAGTTCGGGACGTAGTTATGAATTTTAACATTTAAAGCACACTTTGTATGTATCTCTACAAAGATATGTAATTTTCGCTTCTAAAAATTTATGGAAATTTCTAGAGGCATTGGAACCCGTGCCCTCCAATTCACCGGACTTAAGACGCTACTGAGCCCAGAGCCATATCCCATCAGTTACTGCGAAAATGTTTAGGGCTGTAGTTATATATTTTACCACCGACTAAAAAATCGTGGCATCATCTGTAGAACCTGTGATAGACAAGAAGAATATGCATATATTTTTAGGAACTATATCACATGTCTTTATAAGTAATGTATAAGCTTAGGTACTCAATAGATAGTAGAGATGTACTACATTGCATCTTATGCTATCTTTTAGATAGGTTCCTATATTTAGAGACAGTCTGTTTCTTACTACTTCATTGTTATACCTACAACCTCACGTAACAACAATGTTACCGCATATAAATAGGTAGGTACTAAATAAATTAGCAGTTAGCAGTTGTTGTAAATGAACGCATTTTCGTCGTTGATAAAAGTGGATAAGTGCCTATTATGTTTTGAAGATAAGAAGATAACTAGGACATATAGCATAAGTAGCTATTATGTATTACAGACTAATGGACTGAGCACATTCCATATTTGAAAAGATGTTAATTCAAAATGTAATTATCACGATAAATTCACTACGTCTTTGTTATTGTAACTTGACTTGATGCTTCGATACTCTGGGTATTTTCTAGACAAGAGCGAGTGGGCATCTCATGGGCAAATGATTTTGCCCCACCTTAGACAACTTCTTCACTTACCACAGGCGAGATGTTGTCAAATGCCCAGTTGTATGCCCATTTTGGCATGAAAAAGGTATTTTTTTGAAAATATAATTATTAGTGTTATTTCCATTATTGCTGTTAAAATTGTTGCAACCTATGTTTTGTGAACACAGATAACAACGTCAAAACGACTGAACCAAATAACTATATGTGCCTACTTTAAAATTTGATTTTGTCAAAGCGTCTGATCGATACGCGTGACCAAAATGCTGGCATTCTTTTGGCACAATAAATACTTATGGATTCATTGTTGCAATTCAACGCAGCAATGCTGCCACCTGCCAGTGTATTGGGCATGCTACTGTTAGTAAGGCATGGAGCGTTTAGAATGTCTAAAATTTGACCTCATACTCTTTATAGATACAGGTAAATGTATGAGGTACTACATAAGTGAGGGGCCGTGCTTCGACTGAGGTACATCGTTTGTAACGACACCAATAACTTTACGCAAACCAAAGTTCCATCATACAATTGATTTTTAAAGTGTAAAGTATACTTTTAGGTAGGTACCTATATCTAAAAATATATTATAGTCCTTCAAGTTTTAGCAACCAGCGGGATTTGATCCCGCGCCTTCGAACTCACCGGATTAGACGCCTAAAATCACGATGATTAAAGATTTAAAATTTTAAATTTTGAGTACAAAGAAAACATGTTTACTTTTCACCAACTTGTAGACGCCAGCTGTTTTGCAGTAAACAACGAACAAAGACTTGCGTGCCACAACTCATTGCGACTGCAATTTAGAATCATATACCACTTCACCGACACTAACTTATTAGTAAAACTAGAAACTGTTACAACAACAGAAGTAAATCTACTTACGAGGGATTCCGTAGATACTTATAAAACTGAAGCTGCCGACGTAAATAATAACAAAGGGAATAATGTAAACAAATATCACGACAGTAACGAACGTGTGGATACGGTTAAGCGTGTTTGTGCACTAAAATAGCTGAGCGAGTCGAGCGAGAGGGAGCGGCTCGGCTATACTATGCTGCCGGTGCCGGTATATATATTTGCTTTGAATGAATGAATACAAGCGATATCGCACGCTATGTACTTTGAACTACACAATTAAAGATAACGCTTGTCTCTTGCACCTACCACCTACAATATCCAGCTGGATGTCATTTGAACATTCCACGTTCCACGTTCACTCCATATTATTGTATGTTAGGAACATTATTTTTGTTTCTGCTATATCACATTATCTCCTTATTTAGAAAATACATGTAGTCTTTTTCATTTGGCTGCCTCTGTGGTATGGTGGTTGAGCAGGTCGGCTCTTAGTTTTCTAGGCAAGCATGCACCATCGTAGAGTCCATCCACCAGTCATCACTTTCCATCAGGTGAGACAGTGGTCAAATGCTTAGCCTATAAAATATGAAAAAAGGATACGGTGGGTTCGATTCCCGCGATAAGACAGTAATCGTGCACAGGAACAAAAGACGCAGATACTTGTTTTGTGTCTGGGTGTTGTGAGACCATTGGTCCCCGTAGTTTATGGGTCCCCAGATACAGGGAATCCTAGTTAGGGTCCAGGATCTATGTATGTGATCGTTGGGGGTAAAAAGAAAAAACATCCCTCATTTTACAGTTTACAGTTATGTTTCAATACCTTCTGACAGTAGTTTGACAGTTCAAACATCACGTTAGAGAAATCTTTTATGTTTATTTGTATCACTATGCCAGTCCAGTGCAGTGCATATTTTATACTTATACCGAGACGTATATTACTTGGAATTTTTGTCTGGGCAGTCATAGTACAATCTAAGTCAGGTAGTCACAGTCCATTCTCAGTCATGCCCTAGTAAAGTGGTGAAAACTTTACTAGAAGCTTCTATGGAATTTTGGAAGCTACACGAAAAACTACGTTTCACCACATTATATCACTTGCCCAATACTTTATCTTTATCAGCAAGCGTCTACGTCTTCTCGGTTCCATTCCGATCATTTGAAATTATTAGGTACCCCACTTCAACAGTGGAATCAGTGTTTTCTCTTGTTATACCTTCAATTGCCTATTTCAAATTTCACAGAGAGAAAGCAAAGCTAATAATAATAATTTATGGCTTATTAACTAGTTAGAGTACCCACTCTAACCCCGGCTTTGCACGGGTTAATTAGTTGTACGTCCTCCCTTCTATTGCTGTTCCATCCATTCATCCTTTTCCCCTATATTTTCCCTTTCTCTTTTCTCTTCCCTTCGACAGGATGAGGACTTCCAAACTCCGCTATCTTTTACTCATTTTTTTTCCTATTCAATTACTGCTTACATTAAAACACTTTTAAACTTTCGCAGTTCTTCACTACATTTTTAATAGTACTTACGGGATTTTTACCGTGATTTGAATCATTTCTGAGTACCCGGTATTTTGGCACAGTTACTGTTCACGGGTAGACTGAAGATGCGGGTGGATGATAAAAAAGTTCGAAATAAAAGGCCTACAATACAATACAAAAACTCTTTATTGTATACCACAAAATTAATTAATTATATACACATAACGGCGATAGGTATAACAATGGGCAACCTTTCCCTCTTCTTCTTCTTCAGACCTACCCTCTTTCTCAGTCTAGTTAGTTAGTTTCGTAAGTATACTATTAAAAGTGCTTATATTGCTCCTTACATATTTTAATGTGAGTGGCGACACGCAAATTATATGTATAGAGAAAATAAGTATATTTCAAAGAAATAATCAAACTCGGAGAGTGCAATTTATGGCCTAGACCATCTAGCGTTGAGTAGTGGAACTCGCGCCACAAACTCAAACTCAGCTATCTAGCTAACCGTCGCTAGATGGCGGTGGTAGGCTTTACTTAGAAAACTTAATTTGGAGTCGCGCTGAGTTTTGGGAAAAAAAGTATACCTACATTGTCTTACTTCGTAATAGTGGTAATAGGAACTCCAGTCATGACAAGTGTCGTTGGAATTCATTCAGTAGTTTCAGTTCGTAAAGCCTCATTTGCCCAGTAATTTCACTAGCTACAATGCCCTTCAAACCGGAACACAGTAGTGCTTGCACACTACTGCTTTGCGGCAGAATAACTGACAAAGCGGTAAACTTAAACAGTCAATAATGTGCAGAGCCAAAGCAGGATTCGAACCATAAGTCGTTGGTTTGAAAGTCGCGCTGCCTATTAGTGACTACCTAGTGGTAGCTACAACCGCTCCATTCCACTAGGGGCTATTATAACAATTTTAACTCCCACATTTCACCACCCAGAAGACGTTCACTGCTGAACATAGGCCTCCACATAAAATGCCACTTTAGACGCTTACCACAGTTTGTCATAATCACCACTCTTGGCAGGCGTATTGGTGATTGCAGTAGAAAATAAAAAATGAAGAAAACGCTGCTGCCCATTCCTTGGATATTCTTTTAGCCGGCTTCTAACGCACCCACGGGAAGAGATGGCGCGGTTTCGTATTTTTTTTATTGGGGAACGGGGCCACACTGCATTTTATCTCTGCTGCGATGTTATTGTTTTTATATTATTCACAGGTAGATTCTGGTATCAGATACGCGCTGATAAAAAGTTGCACATTATCGTATCAGTGTACTTATGTTTATCAGTATGAATAAGTATACCTATTATAATAATCTGTCACCACCACTGAGTACTACTATTGAGATAAGAGATGATGAACAAGCGCTTTACTTATTTGGATAACATTGCAGATAAGCGAATTGAAATACCTTGCGGGCAAAGTTCAAGTTAGTTTTCACTTATTTTCCTTTTTTATTTTACACCGCGGTGACTAAGTGGTGGCAGAGCCTGAAAACGAAAGTTTTCAATCAGTGTGTGTTGCCAGTGATGACTTATGGAACTGAGACATGGTGTCTTACTGTTGGCCTCATTAGTAAGCTCAAAGTCGCGCAGCGAGCTATGGAGCGAGCTATGCTCGGTGTTTCCCTGCGAGATAAGCTCCGGAACGAGGAGATCCGCAGGAGAACTAAAGTGACCGATATAGCTCTTAGAGTTAGTAAGTTGAAGTGGCAATGGTCAGGCCACATCGCTCGTAGAACTGACAACCGATGGGAAAGAAAGGTTCTGAAGTGGCGACGACGAACCAGAAAACGCAGCGTAGGCCGGCCACCTACTTGGTGAACTGACGATCTGGTGAAAACCGCGGGGACCTGATGGACGCAGGAGGCAAGTAGCCGCTCAAAGTGGCGCTCTGTGGCCTATGTTCAGCAGTGGACGTTTTCAGGCTGTTGATGATGATGATGATGATGATGCAATCCAATTGCAAGATTTAAAAGCCATTCAAACAAGCAAACGGCGTCTTGATTCGTGATCCAGACACACGGTTCTACAACAAGTGAAAACCTAATGTAATGAAAAAAATTGAAACAGGATATGTATCAAAATAGAACTTTATTAAAAAAATACTCCAACTTACTTACATCTAATATTGCGGCGCTTAAAATTTATTTCCAACTTATTATTATTTATTATATAGCAGTTATTTTCAGAGTCATCTTCTATTATTTTATTCTATTTCTTCTTCTTTCTCTTTCTAGTTCACGAAATGGTGATAGATTTTCGAAGATAGCGTGTTTCATTTTGGCAAAATAAAAAAAGTTTAAGTATAACAGGATTTCCCATTTAAACGGAAATGTGTAGGTATGGTTACAATGTATGACGTGACGAGCTAGTCGTTCGCTTGATGTTAAGCGTCACGGCTGTCCATAAGTATGACTCGGAACTCTAAATTAATATGGTTATGCGTGACACTGCACTACGCACGTCATCCTGAGACATCACACGGTCTAGTAATAAGATTATTGTGTGATCAGTTCATAAAGTCTCGTTTGCCCAGAAATTTCACTAGCTACAATGTCCTTCAAACCGGAACACAGTAGTGCTTGCACACTACTTCTTGGCGGTAGAATAACTGGCAAAGCGGTGGTACCTACCTAGACGAACTTTGCAGAGAAGTCTTACCACCTAGTAAAACTTTTACAAACAATAAACTCCTTAACCAAAAACAAAGACCATCTTTACAAACTAGGCATCTAATATAAAACTATTTGTTATTTCTTAAACCCAAGTTGTATACCGAATCGAATTTTACTTATAGTTATCATCAAATTCACCAAAAAACATATATGTTCCATACAAATAAGTATCACAGTCTACGCAATTTACGCATACATTTTCTTCAAATCCTTTCTTAAAATCTTGCCCGATGCAGTTTTAGGAATGTCTTTAACGAACACCACTTCTTCAATCTTCTTGTATACTGCTACTTTGTTAGCTACGAAGTCTTGCAATTCTTCTTCAGTGGTATTTTGTCCGTTTTTGCGAATGATGAAAGCTTTTGGTGCTTCCCCGTAGAATTCGTGAGGAACTCCAATGACGGCTGCGTCTTGAACTGCTGGATGGGATCGAAGAATGCTTTCCAGCTCTGCGGGGGCTACTTGCATGCCTTTTACCTGAATGTTAGTGTGAATTTTAGGAGAATTTAAATTAATTTACAAACGTTTATCACTCATAAATCATAATCCAGTTAGTACTTAGGTCATCATCCTCATCAACAGCCTGAAGACATCCACTGCTGAACATAGGCCTCCCCCAAAGAGCGCCACCTTGCGCGGCTGCTACCGCTACTGCTACGCTACGCTACTGCTACCGCTATTACTACGCTACGCTACTGCTACCGCTAGGCTACTGCTACCGCTACGCTACTGCTACCACTACTGCTACGCTACGCAACTGCTATCACTACCACTACGCTACTGCTATCGCTACGCTACCCCTGCCGCTACGCTACTGCTACCGCTACCGCTACGCTGCTGCTACCGCTGCGCTACTACTACCACTATCGCTACGCTACTGCTACCACAACTGCTACGCTACGCTACTACTACCACTACGCTACTGCTACTGCTGCTACCGCTCCTGCTACTGCTGCTTATATTGCTACTACTACTAGTACTCAGTAATAGTGTCATTATAAGTTTTATTATTCATTAATGGCATCAATCATCATCATCAGACTACCTTAATAAGTTCCTTTATCCTATCAGTAATGAAGACACCGCTTTTTGGATTGAAGTAGCCCAAGTCTCCAGTTTTAAAGAATCCGTCTTCAGTCAATGTATCGGCAGTGGCTTGTGGGTTCTTATGATAGCCTTTCATCACCACCGGTGCTTTGACGCACATTTCACCTGGCTGAAACAAAAAAAAAACAATTATAGGTAGTAGTAAAGGCTAAATTTCAAAACCTTGAACACCAGCGTAAGGTTATCAGCCTACCGGTTTTTACAAGCTGCACTTCGGAGAGTGTGCGACGGAATTGCACAACTTAATTCCCCCATCCCCTTTTTACCATCGTACAACTAGACACATGGAGACATGGCATCCGTATATGGTGGAATTTTCTCGAATACGTGCAAAGCGTTTTGATTCCTCGTTTATAATTCGGACAGCAATGGAACGGAACATCTTACCAGCGTCATTGTTTCCTGAGAAATATAATCTGGGAGTTTTTAAAGCTAGACTGAACCGGTATCTTCTAGGCCAGCATGCTCCATCGTCGACCACGTCGTCACTTACCTTCAGGTGAGACCGTGGTCAAAAGTTAGTCTGTCGTTGATAAAAAAAATTAAAAAAAAATTTACCCCAGGAATGAAAGAAGTAACTTATTCGGACCTGAGACGGAGTTTGGCCAATAGTTTGAGGGACTTCATAAGTCTTTAACCCGAGAAAAACACTGTGCTTTTCATAAGAAAAGTAAAAATAAAAACTTTCGTAGGAGAAGCGCGGGAGTTCTATTGAAAACACACTCAATACGAAATACGAAAGTTTAATATGGGCGGCAAATGACAAATATTATTCTTATAAGCACTTTGTCATATATTTAAGGTAAAACTATTTGCATTCTAATTCGATTCGGTCTGATTACAATAAGAAAGAGCAATTTCACATAAAACGAGCGGGCCTTTTTTCTCTGTTTGTTCGGCCTACTGCCGCCAGAGGGCCGGGTGGCGCTAGTTGCCGTATTAGATTTACTGCGACGGAGCGCTGTGGCGGCGACGTCGCATTGGTCGCCGAATTCAGATGGTTTAAGCGGGCTTTTTTGAATGTTCGTTACAAAACATGAATTAGCTAAAGAAAAACTGAGTGAATACAAATCTCTGCTATACGAAAGTATAAACAAAACCCTACCACTCGAAAAAACAAATGAAGATCGGATTGCCGTTTTCCCGCCTATTTTGTTTTTTTTCCGTGGCCGGCCAGCTATTCAGCCATTATTTTTCATTTTCATCATTGAAATAATGGTAAATATTTTTCCCAAATCTATGTTATTTTAAAGTAATCGTTGAAACTAAATTATTATCATCATCATCATCATCTACAGCCTGAAGACGTCCACTGCTGCACATAAGCCTCCCCCAGAGCGCGCCACCTTGAGCGGCTGCTCGCCTCCTGCATCCATCGGCTCCCCGCGGCTTTCACCAGGTCGTCGGTCCACCGAGTGGGGGGCCAGCCTACGCTGCGTCTTCCGGTTCGTGGTCGCCACTCGAGAATCTTTCTTCCCCAGCGGTTGTCAGTTCTACGAGCGATGTGGCCTGCCCATTACTATTTCAACTTGCTAATTCTAATAGCTATATCGGTCACTTTAGAACCAAAACTAAATTATAATAAAGTCATTTTAAAGAAATATATTTGTTAATGAATACTTGACTTTAAGTTATTTCAATTTTACATCGCGCTGTATAGAGAAAGCTGGAACATGGTTCAATCCCACAATCTACAGTTCACAGTTCTACCAACTGAGCTATCAGGTCCATCTAGCTGTTATAGCTGAGACCTAGTATTATTACGTAGGTAGTATTTTTGGTCATAATAAATGCAAATAATATCTGTGTCCTTGAAACACAACACGAGTAAGATAAAAACTTGAACTTTGAATATGTTTGGGTGATATAACAATAGGTGCTAATAAATGTTTATACCTACTGAAAATAATCTAACAAGTGTTTTTAGTCTTCCATGTCGTTTTTAGGATTCCGTACTCAAAGGGTAAAACGGATCCTATAACTAAGGCTCCGCTGTCTGTCCATCTGTCATCAGGCTGTATCTCATGAACCGTTATAGTTAGATAGTTAAAATTTTCACGGATGATGTATTTTTGTTGCCGCTATAACAACAAATACTAAAAAAAAAAACAGAATAAAATAAATCTTTAAGGGGCTACCATATAACAAACGTGATTTTTTGCTCGTTTACCCGTGAGTCATAGATGGCGCTGCTTTAAATAATACTGCTACTCAACACTAGATGACAGGGATAGATAATGTAATGGTACGGAACCCTTCATGCGCGAGTCTGACTCGCACTTGGCCAGTTATTTTTTTGTAGACAATGCTGCCATTACTTACTGATGAATACTACAAAAAAACTCAACTATTTGAACCTTCAGCTACATATTCCTAAGTTATCCGAATTTTTACTGATAATAACGGGAATGACGGACCACCTTTCCAATGTTTGTTTGACCCCCATTTGTTATTAATTTTATTAAACAAAAAAGGAAAAGACGCATTAAAAATTAAATGTTGTCCAATGCGTGATCCGCGGGGTGAAAATTTAAATTCGAATTGATATTTTCAACATGTTTTACATGTTTTTTTTGTGGTAGATTATCTATCTCTAGATCTAGAAAAGAATGACATTTAACACAACGTCCATCTGTCTTTATTCTCTTAAGTAGTACTTAATACTTTAAGTACTGTTACGTCCCCCCCACGAGTCTATTTTTAGGGTTCCGTACCCAAAGGTAAAACGGACTCTATAACTAAGGCTCCGCTGTCTGTCCCTCTGTCATCAGGTCTCATAAACCGTGACAGTTAGTTCAAATTTTGACAGATAATGTATTTCTGTTGCCGCTAAAACAATAAATACTAAAAAAAAACAGAATAAAATAAATATTTCAGGGGCTACCATACAAAAAACGTGATTTTTTTGCTCGTTTCCGATAAGTCATAGATGGCGCTGCTTTAAATAGTATTGCTACTCAACACTGATGGCAGGGATAAATAATAATACGGAACCCTTCATGCGCGAGTCTGACTCGCACTTGGCCGGTTATTTCTCTACCTATTTCACCTACATGTATCGTTAGTTCTAAGATTTTACTTACTTGACCTATTGGAACAGGTTCACCAGTGATTGGGTCAGTGAACTTTAATGTGACTCCAGCCATTGGTACTCCACAAGCGGAATAGTCCACATTCTTCGTCCTCTTGAACGTCGATGTAGCTAGAGACGTTGTTTCGGTCGCTCCGAAGCCTTGGTTGAACTCGATGTCTTTCTGAAAGGTTACACATAACTCAGAGTTAACACTTTATATTATCATCAAATTATTGAAGACTTTATCTACTTGAAAATAAAGTTTTATAACGCCTGCAAAAAAGTTGATAACGCTCTAGCTGTAAAGTTAAACTAGTATGGGTACCATTTTTTTGTGTTATTAAAGTTAATAATAATTACATAATACTGGGTGGCGCAAAAGTAAAGACCCTATTTGGTTCAGCTATAACATTTTTTCTAAATTAGAAAACTAGATTTAGGTTTTTTTAAATGTATATTTGTGCCATTAAATTTCGTACCATTAGGATTTAAAGATGATGTCTTTTAAATGGTGACCTCCAGAGTTGATACACATTTGAGCCCTATTTATGACATTTTGCATAACTTGCCGTAACACTTCCTGCGATATGTTCGTTATTTCTTGACGAATGTTTTCTTTTAGAGCTGCGAGAGTCTGTGGCTTGTTCACATACACCCGAGATTTCAAAAAACCCCAAAGAAAGAAGTCTGGACTGGTCAGATCGGGTGATCTTGCAGGCCAAGGCAAATCGCCAAAACGAGAGATAACTCGGCTTGGAAAAGCGTCCCTCACTAAGTCCATAGTGTCGCGCGCTGTGTGTGCCGTAGCGCCGTCTTGTTGAAACCAGATGTGCTCCAGCCCCAATTCGTCCAAACTGGGTATCAAAAACTCACGTAACATGGTTCTGTAGCGTTCTCCAGTGACAGTTATCGCATTGCCTCCAGCGTCTTCGAAAAAATAGGGTCCGATCACTCTGTCAACACAGATGCCACACCATACAGTAACTTTTAGTGGGTGTAGAGGTGTTTCTTGAATAATGCGCGGATTATCAGTGCCCCAGAACCGAGTATTCTGCTTATTGACATGCCCTGAGAGATGGAAATGCGCTTCGTCACTCATAACCAATTTTGAAGGAAAATCATCTTGCAAAATGTCATAAATAGGGCTCAAATGTGTATCAACTCTGGAGGTCACCATTTAAAAGACATCATCTTTAAATCCTAATGGTACGAAATTTAATGGCACAAATATACATTTAAAAAAACCTAAATCTAGTTTTCTAATTTAGAAAAAATGTTATAGCTGAACCAAATAGGGTCTTTACTTTTGCGCCACCCAGTATATAACTTCTATTGTTTGTAGCAAACACGGAAATGTAATTATTTAAATTGTGTGATGCATCTAAGTTTATTTCATTTCAAAAATTCTTTATTTAAATAATATTACATAATTGTTATTACGTACAACCCAGAGCTAAAATCTAAGCTATATCTATATTAAAAATTAAAAGGTACGTTTTACAGGCTAAAGAACGCCTTTTTAAACTTTTAGTACCTACAAAGTGTTGATAATTTAAAAGTTCTCATTAAGTTATAATCGAGGGTAGTCACATATAGTTTTAACATAATTCATCTTTATACGTAGGTACTAAGCTACTTCATACGTTTATATCCTGGTATGCATCTAAGTACCTACATTAAATTTTTATGTTTTCTTGGAAATTAACAAGTACTTACTATACAGGTGCAATTTGTACCAAAAAAGCCTATTGACTTACCAAATAATAGATTTTTTATTCAAATCAAATCAAATCAAATCAAATCAAATCATTTATTTGTAACATTCTCTTAGGTAAGAAAGCACAAGTGAAATATAAATTAGATAATTATCATGCAACAACAAATCAGCAGCAATACTTTCATAAAAAGTGATAAGCCTCAGAACCCTATGCTAAGCTAAAAGCCTGTGTTATAGGGTTCTGTGCACCCCCAGATGATGACTCAATATAAAATACAGTTTGGTCACGTTATAGATAATGAAATTATACTTGCAACAGTTTGTGCTTTAGAAATTTAAGTACATATTTAGAAAAATTACCCGGCAAAATGTTTCATTTCATCAAATTAAGAAAATAATTATATCTAAATCCTATACCATAAATACCTTTTATAAATATGAGTGATAAATACCTACTGTATATGTACATAAGATCTGTATACAAATTCTAATTGTAGGGACCTATGTGTAAAGTGTGCAAATTATGCATAGTTGTTTTATAGGTATATAAATATAATATAAATATTTGAATATATATATATATATATATATATTATCATGTAACCGGACACTACTTTATTACAATTTATTAGTAATTCATTTTATTAAGTATACTGGCTTATATTTTATACTGTAAAATACATTATAAAATAATAGGTACTTATAATGATTATCTTTGTACTTGAAGCAGATCTTCAGTTTCATCATAGGAATATGATTTCAGTAGCCTTGTGACCGTCCGCTTTAGTTGAAAGTTGTTCAAGTGTTGAATTTCTTCGACTTTTGACATTTTATTATAGAGAAAGCTACCTAAGAAGCACTGAAACCTGTTTGAAAAAAATGTTCTATATTTAGGAACAATAAACACTATATCAGTACGCCTCTTACCACGTTTATTCTTCAAGGACTTTGATAGAGGGATTTGTTTATGCTGTTTTAGAATCATTCTCAAAATATATAACTGCCTAACAGATATGACATCGGTTTCTTTAAGCAGTTTCGAAGTGGAATATCTATAGGGAAGAAAGTTGCTTACTTTCAAAATTGCTCGTTGAGCTCTTTCCAGAGTTATCATATGCGATTTTGCTGCTCCGCCCCAAACCTCAATACAGTACATAATTAGGGATTGGCAGAGAGCAAAGTAAGTATCTCTAAGAGTTTTTTTGTCAGCTACATGTCGTATGTTTTTAAAGATTGCAATGAGTTTCCGAACTCTAGAAGTAAGTGCTTTGATATGACAATTAAAGTTTAGTTGGCTATCTATCATGACTCCAAGATATCGTAAGGAATCTACTCTTTCAAGAATACTACAGCTGCAGGTATTTAGAACACATGCGCTAATGTCAGTGAAATGATGAGCTTTGATATTATAGCGATCAGTCACCGGAGGTTTACAGTTACTTTTCATAGAGAATGTCAAGACTTTCGTTTTGTCTGTGTTTAGACTAAGCAAATTTTGACCTAACCAGTTATTAACTACATTAAATCCTTCTTGGGCATAAGAATATACTCTCTCCCAACTCTCTCCACGAAAAATAATAGCAGTATCATCTGCGAAAGTAATAATTTTAGCATTATTGATGTTAAGGTTACACAGTTCATTGATGTAGATTAGGAAGAGAGTTGGGCCTAGAGTACTTCCCTGGGGGACTCCATATGAAACAGTTTCTGGATCACTCAAGGTTTCGTCACCACCTAGTTTAACCCGTTGATTACGATCAGTTAGGTAATCTCTAAAAAATGAAAGTTGCGTTCCACGAACTCCTATCAACTCGAGCTTTTTTATTAGAAGTGGAATGGACACGGTGTCGAAAGCCCTAGCGAGATCCAAAAATATTGCAAGGCATTTGTCTCCCGCATCCAAACTCTTGACTATATGTTCGGTTAATTCACCGACAGCGTCAGAGGTGGACCGATTTTGTCGAAATCCGAACTGCTGATGGGATAAGAGATTAAGTCCTTCAAGGTATTTAGACAGTCTTTTATTAATAATTCTTTCTAATATTTTTGAAAATGATGGAAGGATGGAGATAGGTCGATAATTGCTTATTACATCTTTAGAACCAGTTTTATGAATAGGTATAATGACTGATGATTTAAAAGCTGCAGGAAATCGACCTGTGTTCATGGCTAAGTTGCAAATGTGAACAATAAGTCCCGCTAGGGTACCTATGTTACATTTAATTATTCTTGACGAAATGCCATCAAGTCCTGCACTATCGCTTACCTTAAGTGAGTTTATTATAGTAATAACTTCACTCAGGTCAGTTTCAAGTAACACAAAAGAATTCACATGTGAAGTAAGAGAGCTAACAGGAGGTGAAAGCTCAATGGAGCTAGGAGCAATTTTAAGCGCAAGAGTCTTTCCCACACTGGCAAAGTATTTGTTTACTATATTTGACGCTTCTTTAGGAGCGGTGGCTATCGATAACAGTTGCTGAGAGTTAGTTTTGGTCGGCTTACGGTTTGCTATTTTGTTGATAACCTGCCACAGTTCCTTGGCATTTTTGGCTCTTTCTATTTCTGTGCGTTCATATTGTCTTTTAAGTTTACGAAGTAACCTAGTAAGGAAATTCCGATACCTCATATAGGTGGTTTTTAAAGTGACATTAGATAGGTTTTTTTTAAACCTTTTATGCATCTTGTCCCTGTTCCTCATGCAGCGAATAAGCCCAGGGGTTATCCAAGGCTTCAATGGTGTTTTTCGTCGGGACTTTTTAATACTGCTGGTATTAGCTTTTATTATTGCAGAAATTTGGTTCACCAGAAGATTGGCTGCATCATCACAGTTATTTGAGTTCAAAACGGGTGAGAAGTCTGCATTGGTTATTTGTTGTGTAATAGCAGCAAAATTAACTTTCAATTTAAATTTCAATTATTTATCACATATATTATATTATATATTAGCCTATATTGGATCGCTTTGTTTTTTTTTGTATGGGGATTTTGACAAGCGATCCAGTATAGGCTCGGTTTTGAATCGCGCTAAGAGCTCACGGTACGCCCCCAGGTCCACCTATTGTTTTACATATTACCTACATTACAAGTATAGTTTTATAAACTTGCTTCTACGATCATACTAAGTTATTTTACGTTCGCTTCGTAAAATGATAGTAGCAATGTTTTGCGAAGCGAGCGTAAAATAACTTAGAATGGTAAATTGCTTTCTCAATTTATTTATTTAACCTTGCTTTTTCTCTATAGCTTTTTTACCTTGCTTTTGTCGAGTATAGCGTGAACATCAGATGCGGCTAGTGGGGCGGCTCCACAGATAATGTGTCTTACGTTTCGGTAATGTTCTGCTTTAATATCCGGATGCTTACCCAGAAGAATTGCTGTAATGTAAATAATATTAAAATGCCATAAAAATCTAAGATCTGCGCAACCGGCTTTGTGTTTGACGTCGTTATAGGTTTTAATCTACGACCAAACCGGCCACTAATTAGAAAAAACGTATTGCACAAAAAAATTATGTTGTATTTATAACTTCTAAAATGTTTGTAATTATAGGTACCTACGTATAAAATACAATTAACTTCTATAAATATTTTTATATTCAGCTTCTACGAGGTCATAAATACCGGAACGAGGAGATCCGCAAGAGAACTAAAGTGACCGATATAGCTCTTAGAGTTAGTAAGTTGAAGTGGCAGTGGGCAGGCCACATGGCTCGTAGAACTGACAACCGATGGGGAAGAAAGGTTCTCGAGTGGCGACCACGAACCGGAAGACGCAGCGTAGGCCGGCCCCCCACTCGGTGGACCGACGACCTGGTGAAAGCCGCGGGGAGCCGATGGATGCGGGAGGCGAGCAGCCGCTCAAGGTGGCGTGCTCTGGGGGAGGCCTATGTTCAGCAGTGGACGTCTTCAGGCTGTTAATGATGAGGTCATAAATTATTAAGCACACATTGTAGTCGTAATCACGAATTCGGAAATAAATTCAAATAGACAACATAGTATTTCTTGGTAATTAGGTACTGTAGGTAAGCTTTGCATCTAACAACAATTCGTTTGGAATTTCCTAAAGATATAGACTTTGCACAAATATTTGTAGCAGTAAAAAGTTTTTAATCGACTACTGCAGTAGGTAAATATTGTTCCGCAATATGATCCAATGTAAAACAAATAAATAAAATCATTTTTCTTTTAAAAATGCAGGTGCCTATGTATTCCATGTTAAACCTATATGTAACTTTGAACATTTATTTGGTTACTGCGAACATATTGAAATTTACAAAAAAAAAATTGATACAATCAGCAAACAGTGGATATTTAACAGAAAATTCATAACAAATATATGCACTGAATAAAATTAATAAACAGTTTGTAAAAGAAGATATAGCCACAATAGGTGACTATTCAACAGCAATAGAGCCAGCATTGTGAGAAGCTGTTACGTAAACTAACAATGCAAATTCCTAGCTTGATGGTAAACGATGAGACCTACTTAATACAATTAGTGCTCTCCAAATCAAGGTAGTATTTTTCAACGTGACTTTGATTTTATCGAAAGTGTATATCATGTGAATCTTGGTTGGGTAAGTAATTTTATTTGTACCACTAATACCTACTTTCTTTTTTTCGGAGATTGTTAAAGCCATTTGAATATTTCTCATTACATTTCCTTTTGCATCTTGTCATAGAAATGCAGGTTACCACGCAATTCATTGTCATAGTTTCTTGGCACAGTTGTCACACTTTGTAAAAGCATTACGTATAAGGAAACTATACTATAGGTACTTGACCTGGATCACCATCATTTATTTTCCTTTAACCTTCGTCCTAAAAAATTTTCTAGGAAGTTCTAAATTACTGTTTATGCTAATTACTCACCAACAGGGGGTACAATGTAAAGCAAGTTGACCGCTTGGTTTCTCAAGATGTCCATGTACATACTTGCTGAGAATTTCGACATTGTAACTAGTTTACAGCCAAGAGATAGATGACCAAGTAATGTCACTACCATACCGTATATGTGGAAGAATGGGAGGAAGGTTGGAAGAACATCTTGATGGTTTCCTGTGAAAAGAAATGATAGGTAAAGAAACTCTTGTGGCTGAAAATTATACTAAGATGATTTACCTAAAGGCAGCGAACGGTGGTACAATACGAAAATTTCAGCGTGCGTAGCATTGACAACGGGCCTTTTTGAGTCTTACCGAGCGAATACTCAATCTTTATGAAGCAACTAAACTTGCTCTCTCATTGTGACAGTCTAAATAATTGTTATCTTACTACAGATTAAGCTTGTTGGTCTCGCCCAGTTCTCAGACTATACTTTTACTATGTCAATGATGCGCAAGAGTCCTTTAAAGAATTGTCATTTCTTAGACTGTCTTCTACATTGTTTTTACATTACATTACAAAAGGTACTTTAGAACTAATATTTAATGACTTATTGGGGCCAATTTTAAAGGCTTTAGTTGACAGATCTAAAACTTCTAAAACTGTTGCTGTCCTTGTCAAATAGACGGCAATGTAAGAGACGGATATATTTTTAGTATTTTAAGGACTGTCAACTAAAGCCTTCTAAATCGGGCCTATTATCTTGTCAGTTTTCTTCGTGGTCAATTTTACGTCTACATCTACATCAAAGATAAAATTAGCTTCCACAGTGAGATTTTACTCAAATGATTTTCTGATTGTATACTACAAAAAGATAGTATCGATTTATTGTGTTTCATTATGATCATCAACAGCCTGAAGACGTCCACTGCTGAACATACGCCTCCCTCCGCCGCATCCATCGGCTCCCCGCGGTTTTAACCAGATCGTCGGTCCACCTAGAGTGGGGCTGACCTACGTTACATCTTCCTGTTCATGGTCACCACTCGAGAACCTTTTTTTCTTTCCCATCGGTTGTCAGTTCTACGAGTGATGTAGCCTGCCCATTGCCATTTCAACTATCTAATTCTATAATAGATATATTGGTCACTTTAGTTCTCCTGCGGATCTCCTCATTCCAGATCTTATCTTGCAAGGAAGCACCGAGCATAGCTCTCTCCATAGCTTGTTGCGCGAGTTTGAGCTTACTAATGAGGCCAACAGTAAAAGACCACGTCTCAGTGACATAGTAAAATTGTGCTTAATTGTTATAAACTTACCTTGTGTTAGAACAGGAAAGCACGTCTCTTCATATTGCATGCATTCAATTGCTGACATCAAATTCAGGTAACTAATCTCCACGCCTTTAGGCAACCCAGTCGTTCCACTTGAGAATGGTATACATGCTACATCTTCTGGCTTCTTCTCTATCTTATCTAGTACACTGTAGTCTACCTCTGCTGATTCTGCTATTTCAGAATACCTGATAACATTGTTCGGTACAGCATTGTTAGGGTTATCGATGACCACAATCTTGATGTTCTGTTTGGCATTCTTTGTTCCCTTTAGAACGCTTTCGTAGCATTCTGGGATGGTGATGATGACTTTCGGCTCTGTGATGGTGACCTGGTGGTCAATTTCAACTGTAAAGGATTTTTAAATACTCTACTATTAGGGGTTGTCTCTCTAGAAGTTTACTTACCTACAGTATAGTACGTACCTAGTACTATATATCTATTCTGTGCCTATAGATAATTAGTAGTTGATTGAATGATGGTTTTGTGACTTTCGACTCGAAGTAAAACTTGTCAACTTTACTTTTTTTAGCATTTCATGAAAACTCATTCTAAACATTATTTATTAATTTAATATTTTGAGTTTGAGTTGAGTAGATGCGTAAAAGATGTAGTGAGCATAATGTTTAGGGTCCTGTGTGCCCAAAGGGTAAAACGGACCCTACTACTGAGGCTCCGCTGTCTGTCTGTCCGTCTGTCACCAGGCTGTATCTCATGAACCGTGATAGTTAGACAGTTGAAATTTTCACAGATGATGTATTTTTGTTGCCGCTATAACAACAAATACTAAAAAAATAGAATAAAATAAATATTTAAGGGGGCTCCCTTACAACAAACATGATTTTATGCTCGATTACCAGATGAGTCATAGATGGCGCTGCTTTAAATAGACTGCTACTCAACACTAGATGACAGGGATAGATAATGATACGGAACCCTTTGTGCGCGAATCCGACTCGCACTTTTTCTCATATTTTAAAAGACAGAATGGGCAAAATCAACTATTATTAAAATTCAAAGTAGCAATGGATTCTTTGCTATTTTGTCATTGATTAATGGTGTTTTGTTTCATCCACATTCCACACACACCTCCAAAATTAATCTAAATTGATATCACTATAATTTATATTTATATCCTGTTGTGTTTTCCTATCTAAGACCTCTTAGGCCCATATGAAAGTGGATTATGATAAAGTTATCTATATTCTTCCTAATAATTTTGATAGGTGACATTGAATCTTATCAGTTAGCCTTTTATGCTAAATCTAGTATTAAAATTATCTAGAAAACTTCATACTTAGGCATCACGTTAGATTATACCTCCCTGTATGTAAAGATAACATTCTGAAATTATTTTAAAAAACTTCGTAAAAAAATACACGTGATTTTGGATAGCAAGGGGGTTAATCCAAAACCTTACCATGTATCACCAAGGAGGGAGAGGGGATATGTTAAAAAATTGCTAAAAACATCACCTGACGACCCCTTACTTACATAAACTAAAAAAAAATATTAAAAAAGAAAAATCTTTATTAAGTAGTAAATATTTATATTTATTAAACCTTTTTAAAGAAATCTTGGATGATGTTATCATCTGTATATTTTTCTAGTTATTTTTATTTTAATACCAAAACACTGAACTGATTTTGATAATATTTCTATGACACTAAAGTAAAAGTTTTTTTTTTATAAATAAATATTAATTTTGCAAATCGGTTTTTAAATGACGGAGGAATGAAGTAAAAAGCATTTAAAAAAAATACATTATAGCCTGCTCTTTGAAGGCGGGTGCAGCAAAAAAGTAAAAACGCTAAATTTTCATGAATTTCATCATCAACAGCCTGGTGACGCCCACAACTGCCTGCCCCACTAATACTAATTACCCACAAAATACTGGTACCCTGTTGGATTCAAATACTGGTACCCTGTTGGATTCATCCTCGTTCAGAATTGCAGCATCCCTCCGCTTGGGCGCATCTTGCTCTGCTCCACACCACTGCCAGTGTGGTAGTGCTGTCGACCAGCTTGGTCACCATGGCCTTTCCTGCGTTCGAAGTGCAGGGAGGATTCCTCGCCACGCGAGCCTCAACGATATAATTCGTCGGGCTTTTACCAGCGCCAATTGCGCAGCTATTTTGGAACCAAATGGCCTCGTACGTGACGATGGTAAAAGACCCGACGGAATGACCTTGATCCCGTGGAAGATGGGGCGGCCCTTGGTGTGGGATGCTACGTGTGTAGACACCCTTGCGCCGTCACATCTTCCCGAGACACAAAATAAGGCTGGCGCGGCGGCGGATTCCGCAGAGAAACTGAAAAGGCGCAAATATAGTAACCTAGACAGCGGTTTTATTTTTGCGCCTTTTGGGGTCGAGACCCTCGGGCCATGGGGACCAAGTGCACACAAAGTCTTTAAAGAACTTTGTAAGCGTCTGGTTGAAGCAACGCGTGACCAAAATGCTGGCCTCTATTTGGGCCAAAGGTTAAGCATTGCCATTCAACGTGGCAATGCTGCCAGCATTTTGGGCACTTTGCCCACTGGTAGTGGTTTGTTAGATTAGTTTTGTATTATATTGTTAATTTTATAGTTTTAGTTTAGTTTTATAGAATACCTAGTTTTATTGTTGTAGTTATACTTATTAAAGTGAATTAACTAGCCCACAAAATATATTTTAAAGCTGAATAAATACAACAATAATATAGAACAATAGGAAAACAATTTAATTTCTTATGATCGCGGATCAGTTAAATCATGTATGCAAAAAACAACAAAAAAAACAAATAAAAATGAATGAAAGAAAATCAAACACCAAATGAATGAAATGAATGAATGATGAAAAAATGAATGACTGAACCGATAAATGATGATGATGAATGATGAATGGATGATGAATGTGTGAATGTGTATCTACAATAATTTGTATAAAATATATTATTGCGTAATATTATATTTTAACTATCTACGTAGGTGGCTTTAAAGTTAATTATTTATTTGTTAATTTAAGTATATATATACCTACCTATATGTACCTAAAGTATAATTATACTAACATGAAAAACAGTTATTAAAAAATTACCGCTGTGAAATTGGCATTCTCGCTTTCCGATAACATCACAGAAATATTTATTTCTAAGTGATAGACGATACGGATACTTAATTATTGCTTGATGAACAGTTGTTTACAAGCAATGTAACAAGTGTTTCTAAGTGTTTCTAGTTAGAAACATTTGTCTCTACGCTTATATTTCTAAGTGATAGACGAAACGGATACTTGATTATTGCTTGATAAACAGTTATTTACAAGCAATGTAACAAGTATTTCTAGTTTAGTAACACTTGTCGAAACACTTGTCTCTACACTTATATTTCTAAGTGATAGACGAAACGGATACTTATTATTGCTTGCTAAACGGTTATCTACAAGCAATGTAACAAATGTTTCTAGCTTGTCTCTACACTTTAATTTCAACCAGCTAGTTGATTAAAATGTGAAGTGGCCGAGTTAGTTCAGTTGATTTGCATTTCAATACACGAATGGGGGTAACGACACATTACGTGTAAGTAGGTAGGTACCTACTACGAACCGAATTAACTTTTATTTTATCAACCGCGCCTCTTATCAAGCTGTAAATGTTATACACAGCAGTAAACTCTGATAATAATTACATTGCGTTACATTGGCGGATGTGCGTTGTGCCGCACGACGTCTCAAACTACTTTCGTCGGCTGGTCCGGATGGTGTACCGCCTTACCTAGTAAAGGACTGTTTGTCTGCGCTGGAAATTCCGCTTTTGTATCTTTACAACCTCTCTCTCTACACATGTCACTATCCCGTCAGGTGGAAAGTATCTAGGGTGACACCTGTACCTAAGGTTAGCACATCGACGGATGTAACAACTTTTAGGCCAACAGCTGTGCTATCTGTCTTTAGTTTTGTTTTATTTGAATCCATTGTTAACTCATATTTAACTCGTCAATTGGAGTCCTCCATTGACAACTCGCAGCATGGTTTTCGCGTTGCCCGCTCGACAACCACCAACCATATTACTTTTGTGGATTATGTTGCAGCACAAATGGATGCCGAACGGCAGGTGGATGCTGTGTTCCTTGATTATAGGCGTGCATTTGATGTAGTGGATAATGACATCCTCCTAGTGAAACTTTCTTCACTAAGAGCATCACCTAAATTATTGTTGTTCTTCTCCAACTATTTGAAAGACCGCCGACAGTATGTGAAGGTAAATATGTACCAAGTGTGAAGGAGTGAGCCAAGGTAGCGCGCTTGGACCTACCCTGTTCCTCGTTATGATTAATGATCTCCCTAGCGCACTCAGCACGACTCAGTGTCTGATGTTTGCTGATGATTTAAAAATGTATCGGTCAGTGGAACAAGTTTCAGACTGTGTAGACCTGCAGCGGGATATCGATTCGGTGGAAAGGTGGAGCTGGTCCAATAGTCTGGCATTTAACGTCGCTAAGTGTAAAGTGCTAACTACCCACCCCCCATCCTCTCTGACCCGCTCCGCAGCCTCCTTCTGCGTCATCACCGCCTTGCAGAAGGAGACCGTTGCCTGCCACGCTCTCTCGATGTCGAGCATGGCGTTTACCACGCTCGGCAATGAGAGGTCTCGGCCAACGACCGCTGAAAGTGTGCGCTGCTCAGAATCCCAAGCAGCGCACACCTCCAGCGTGTGGGGCGCCGTATCCTGCGGGGTTCCACAGGGGTCGGTCCTGGGACCGCTCCTGTGGAACATTGGCTAGGACTGGGTGCTGCGTGGCACGCGTAGGGCACTCCCTATGTTGATCTCAATCATACAAGTACAAGCAACCGGTGGGCATCAAGTGGGCATAATTTCATTTAAATCGGTACAGTCGTTTTGGCGTAAAAGCCACACAGCATAGACAAACATAATTAAGTATACAGAATGATTGTTTTTTCAGCGTATCCTTTCAGGGTATTATAATTAAGAATAAGATTTTTTTTCTATCCTTATAAAAAAAGTTCTTTTCAACACACTTGCTCAAAAAATGCATTTACAAAGCCTGTATACATTGTTCGAAAGTTAAACATTACGCAGCATACAACTGAGCGTGCGGTAAAATAGGTACTCTCACCTAAGTACCTATTTTACCGCATCCTTCGTTGTATAGCGCCGTGCGTAACCTTTACGGTTTTATTTTTAATTTCCATAAAAAATACATAAGAATTCCACCAAAGAGTTTCACATAACGAGAATATATAAAGCTGAATGATCGAAACTCCTTGGAAGTGCTTTTGCTCAATACGTTCTATAGATGTAGTTCTAATTTTTACCACACGCACGTGGCGCCATTTGCATTGTAAATGCGCGCCATTTTAGTACAGATCTGTGATTTTAGTCCATTTTCTTATTAGATTAAAAACGGTTGCGACTTTCACACTAATAAACAAAATAATAATATGAGTTCAAGCGAGGAATCCGATATTAATATGGAATCTACTCCACCTGATATCATGAATGAGGCGCAAATTGCAGAAAATGATCTGTTGCCGCCAAAATCGCGAGAGCGCTATTTAATGACTTACAATAATTTTATATCATGGAAGACTCGAAGAAATACTCAATCATTCTCTGAAAATGTTTTGATGGCTTACTTCCATGAATTGCGTGAGAAGTATAAGCCGTCGTCAATGTGGTCAGTATATTCGATGCTAAAAAGCACTCTAAAAACCAATAATGACATAGATTTAACAAAATACATAAAACTACATGTATTTTTAAAACGACAATCAGATGGCTATACAAGCAAGAAATCAAAAGTATTCACTGCAGCTAACGTAGAAAAATTCCTTAATGGTTTTTTTTTTTTTTATGCGACTGAATGACGTGACGAGCTAGTCGTTCACCAGATGTTAAGCGACACGGCCGCCCATAACAGTTGCAGTGTCACTCGGAACTTTAAAACAATAAAGTTTCGCGTGACACTGCACTGCGCACGTCATCCTGAGACATCACACAGTCTAGTAATCAGATTACTAGACTGAGTGATCAGATCATAAAGTCTCATTTGCCCAGTAATTTCACTAGCTACAATGCCCTTCAAACTGGAACACAGTAGTGCTTGCACATGGTGCGCCAGATGACAAATATTTAGCAACTAAGATACGTTTTTAAGTCTTTTTTTACTTTCAACCTTTTTGTAGGCACCTACACACTTATTTGCTACAATGGTTTAGGCAATGCTTAATGTAGTAACTACTAAAATTAAAATTGGTCATGTACATGTATAGAATTACATAAAGCATACTTAAATTACTTCTATTTTGTTACAGGCTATATTAATTTATGGTATATCTGGGGCGTGCAGACGACAAGAACTAGCCAACATAAATGTGAGCGATATCGAAAACCATGGGGACTTAGGTATTGCTTGTCAAGATACCTTTTTTTTTTTTTTTTTTTTTTTTTATATTAAGAGCGACAAACAAGCATACGGCCCGCCTGATGGAAAGCGGTAACCGTAGCCTATGGACATCTGCAACACTAGGGGCGTTGTCGACGCGTTGCCAGCTCAGTAAGGCTTTTGCCTGCTTTGTTTTTTTTACCTGCCACAAAAACCAAAATCCCTCGTACATTCACCATACATGGTGAGTTTTACGCAATTGCCAAGAAGTATGAAGCTCTAAGAATTACAAACGCAAAGAGTACCAGATTCTTTCAAAAGTACCAAAACGGTAAATGCATGCGGCAAGTCATTGGCGTTAACAAAATCGGTAGTGTACCAAAAGAATAGCAACGTTCTTGAAATTGGAAAATCCGGCTAGTTATACCGGTCACAGCTTTAGAAGAACCTCTGCAACATCATTACACTGAAACGACACGGAGGGTGGCGCTCTAATAATGTTGCAGAGGGTTACATTAAATAATAATAATAATAAATAATAAATATGTGTGGACATTTCACACAGCGCCATCTAGCCCCAAACTAAGCATAGCTTGTACTATGGGAACCAGATAACTGATGTAATACTTAGATACTTTTTGTTTGTAAATACATACATAGAATACAATATAACACCCAGACACAGAACAAACATCGATGTTCATCACACAAATGTTTGTCCCGAGTGGGAATCGAACCCACAACCTACAGATCAGAAGGCAGGGTTACTACCAACTGAGCTATCAGGCCAGTCATTGAAGACTCGGTGCAAAATAAGATTGAAATAGGCGACAAGATATCAAAGTCTATAAATATAAATAATGCTGTGGAACCGCGTCCTTCTACCTCACGCGAAAACGTCCAGCCACCGCCGCCGCCGCTGCAAGCTTCGCCGCCACCGCCGTCGTTTACGTTTACGCCACATTCTCCCGTTCAGCATAAATCAGCATAATACGTGTGAATTTAATAATATCATTCACTCAGTTAAAATTCCAAAACAGCAATTTTCACTGAATATTCACAACTGTTCAAACTTATTAATATCCAAGAGTAGTATATCTATAATTGTATCTGTATAATTTTTTATTTGCTAATAAAATAGTTCATGAAAAAGAATGTTTCATTACCTATTGTACTGTTTTCTCGCAAATGTGTTGAAAAACGTTGTATGATACACGTGCGGAAATTGGTTTCTACAAACTCGTGACTATGGTAAGCCCTCGACTTCGTCTCGGGCTTACATTTGTCTACTCGTTTGTAAAAACCAACTTACCGCCCTTATATCATAAATAACTATTTCTGATAGAAAAATTCTTATTCTATTCTTATATTGAAATGAGTATTGGGTTTTCTTCTAAGCGATGACTGTACAATCAAACAGAAAACGGTTCACTTTTATACGTTCCTATAACCTCCAAGTTTCCACCTAATTTAGCTGAAGTACAAAGAAGAGAAGAAAGGAAATGAAACTTACACTCTTTGTAAATTGGGTTGATAGTCGTCAGAACACACCCTGCTTGAAGAATCCCAAAAGCGACTACAGGGAACTCGGGGCAGTTAGGCAGCATCGATGCCACGACGTCTCCCGGTTTCAGGCCCAGCTTCTTTAGCAGCGATGTGGCGAAAGCTGCCGTGTTTCTTTGAAGCTGGAGGTAGGTATAGGTTTTATTGGTTTCGGCACTTTCCTGAAACACAATAGAAAAGCCTTGGAAAGGAGATTTTCAATCCAGTTGATTTTTTTTCATAGTGGTTACCTCATAATATCTCCATTACTCTATAGGTTAACCGATTTGGAAAAATCCTTTTTTTTATTTGAATGGACATGTTTCCATATAATTTTTTTCAATATCATTTCATAATTCATCATCATCATCATCATTAACAGCCTGAAGACGTCCACTGCTGAACATAGGCTTCCCCCAGAGCACGCCACCTTGAGCGGCTGCTCGCCTCCTGCATCCATCGGCTCCCCGCGGCTTTCACCAGGTCGTCGGTCCACCGTTCATAATAGTTAATTTTAAATCGAAATAACTGCTTTGTATTATAGTAATTATTATCCAAGGGTGTTCTCAATATGAAATTAAGGCGATTGAAGTAAGTTCCCATGTTTTATAGTATATTAGGTAAACTTAGGTACCTACCGTTATAGGTAAAGTACCGAGGTATCGATTCCAGATCGTTTATAAGATAAAATAAATATTTATTGAACACCATTATACACAAATCGCCTAGTCAATTCACCTTAAACTTAAACAAATGAACTTAAAATTTGAGAGGTAAACTCTCAAAAGAATATTAGTATACTTATGCCATTTAGAATAGAAAGACACAAGGTGCACTATGCATTCCAGGTTTCCACTAATTTATAAATATGGCTTACACTAGTTTATGTTTAGCTGGCTCAAGACATTCCTTATTAAGATGTACTACCTATTAAATGCCCATCATACCATGGTCTGTTCTGGTGGTGTTTTCACCAAGTAAGTAGGTATTTACCTCTCATAGAAACTTGTGTTTCAGTTCCTTATTAGTCGTAAGACGACGTGCCTATTCTCGCTTGTGCCAGAATATTCAGAATATTATTATTCTGATATTTAAGTATAATTAGTTAATAACGTTTTCAATGAAACTTCTAACTATATTTGGTACCTTACCTACCTATGTTTGTTAGTAAGGCCAGAAAGGCAAAATCGATTTGAGTATTATGATATTTTATTTTTATTTAAACAAATAAACTATTAGTAGGTACAGGTACATTAAGGTAAAGTATTATAATTTTAGCACCTACTTAAGAGCCAATACAACGCCAAAATGCTTAAAATGGCTTAGCTTGAAGCAGTGTCCTGTCAACAATATTGCAACAATGACTTCGAAATTAATATATGGTAAAGTTCATGACTAATGCTACTGCAAATGTATAGTGAAAACACGAATTAATAAAATTTTCTCGATAGAAAAAAATTACAAAGTTACCTCCAAACCGTACAAATAAACAGCGATTATTCAATGAATACTTTAAATAAGATCATGAAACTTTGTGTAGTAGTTGAATTAAATATAATGGAGGGTTTATGTATAGCGGATTTTTAAAATACCCTTTATATTCAGTGTAATAATAAATTACCTAAACTATTGCGCGTTGGAACCAGTTTAACTTAGAGCGCCCCTGCCGCGCAGCCCCTGGCTCATCCCCGCTATGGCCTAGTACTATACATCTATTCTGTGGCTTTGACGTGAATTTGCGCTGGCCTTGCACAAGCCCTTAAGTAATAAAATTTTATTTAACACTTCATCTGCTGACGCTACTTTTAAGGCAAACAGACTTTTAATTGTGTTTATCATGATAATAATAAATCGTGGTCCTAAAGGACGGGGGCCTCGGGGATCGAGGTACTCAATTGGGTATACATTAGGTACCTACCTGCCATGGGTCTCTTTGAATTTTTGTTTTGATTGTAACTACGTTTTTATCGATAGATTTTAGAGGTTTAAGTATAGGTACATACGATCTTAGACCCCAAGCATACTAAGTATAAGATACTGTTGCGACTTGTTGAACCTAAATGAGAAGATCACCGATACCTCTTACAATTAGAAAGTTGAAATGCCAAATGGGCAGGCCACATCGCATAACCAACAACCGATGGGGAAGAAAGGTTCTTGAGTGGCGACTACGAACCGGAGGACATAAATAAGGCGGGCCGGGCGCTGGGTTGGGTGGACCGACAACCTCATGGTCAAAACCGCGGGGAGCCGATGGATGTAGGAGGCAAGCAGCCGCTCTAAGTGGCGCTCTGTGGGGGAGGCCTATGTTCACCAGCGGACGCTTTCAGGCTGTTGTTGTGATGATGATGATGATACCTACAGCTAATAGGATACCTACCTACTTACTCGCGGACTCTCTTTGTGTACCCACAGATTAGAGAAAAAACAAAGTCAAATAAAATACAAAAATATAATACAAATACTTTCTTTATTGTTTCAATATAAATGATACCGATAAGAAGTTACAACACTGCCCTCTGCTTTAGTATAAACTGTGTTACAGGGGGCAGTGTCTTTCCCTATGGTACAAACAAAAGTGGTTGTACCTTATACCCCAGAAGACAGCCCAGGTAGAGATGAGGTAAGCAGGGAAGTGATGTAGAGTCTGGTCTATATTGACACTAGTTATTAGCTTTAGGTATAGGAAATGCAAGATAAAAATATTTATAATCCGATAGCCTATAAAAATCTCTTGCCATCTTTAACTTACCAAAGCAACATGATTCTTGTAACTGTCCAAATGCCGCCACATACGATCAATGAACCTCGTATTTGGCACTGCAAAATCTGGCAGCGTCGATTTTATGAGAAAATCATCATTTCTGCCAACCGCGGCACTAATAGATGCGTTCCTTTGCAACTTAACATTTTTAATTTCGCGTAAGATAAGTTTTCGCGCCAAACTTGTCATGATTGCGCGCGTTCTGGCGTTTTGACTGCAGAAGTGCGACTGGTGGCTTGGCTACATAGACTGGCACGGCCCGCCTCGTGCGTGACGCACGGTTTTGCAACAAACCTCGAATAGGTTGGATTGGTGTTCTGACTGTTCTATTGACTTTACCTAGTTATAGTATTAATGATAATTATTAATAAACTGTGACTTTACGAAAGGTTAAATAAAATTATTATTAAGAATAAAATTAACCAGCTACGCCCCGCGGTTTTGCCCGTGAATAAAAAGTCGCCTATGTGTTAATCCGGTATATAAGCTATCTCTATTCCAAATTTCACCCAAATCTGTCCAGCCGTTTAAGCGTGAAGGAGTAACAAACATACACACAAACATGCAAACTTTCGTCTTTATAATATTTGTGTGATATGATTATGATGCAGGTTCAAATCCCATTCAAGATTCAAATTTTTCAAACTCGAAGTTAAATAATTTACGTTAAAGTTAATCGGTTGTTTACCATTATTATACTGTTTGAACTTTGTTATAATTTTTATACAAAAAATTATAGTTTCCTATTTAAGTATCTACATAGGTAGGTAGGTATATAAAGCAGTATTAACCTATAGGTACCTACCTAGGTGCCTATACTTTATGATGGTATTAAGGAAGTCGATTAATTATTCTGATGTGCCATTATCTAAAGCTTAACGACATTAAAATATCAAACTCCGTCTTTTTCTTTTCCTCTTTATCAGAAGAGTATAGTAGTAAGTAGGTTAGCAATTTAAACTTGAGTCAGACTTGCAGCAACTTTGATGTATCAAAAGTGAAAGTTTGTTTCAAACTTGTCGTGGCAAGTTTATAAACTTGAGGCAAGTTTGAATCAAACTTTCTAGTTTCCCAGCATCAAACTTGCATGATGTTTGTTTCTTCAAAGTTTAAACAAAGTTGCAATAGCAAACTTGTAAAATGTTTGCTTTTACATACTTCAAAGTTAGTTTTGATGTTTTCGCAAAATTAATATAAATTCATGCCCTTCGCTTCGACTTTTTTATAATATACCTTATAGAGGTGAGGCATATTTATTGGATTCGTTCCAGGGAATAGGTGTTTTTTGGGATTAGGTAGAACCTGTTCCAAAAATATTAGATTCTCGTTCCATACGTTCCACCGAATCCCAGTCCCATTCAAATTGCAAATCCACGTAATGTCAAAAACACTGGTGGACTAATACTTTGTTGGGGCGGGACGACATTTAGGCCGGCGGGTAATTACGTAAAATTTGCAACAGCAATGCGACGGCAGTAGCAATGCGATAGCAGTAGCGAAGCATACATTCTCGACACCACTAATAATGTATGACAGCAATCACCGCGAGATTTACGCCTGTCGCAAACCTGTTGCGAGTTAGGTAATTAGGGGGCCGATTTCACCAAACTAGAATAAATTTTATTCCAGGTATAACTTTCGGAGAACAACCGAGTTACGCGAATATAGCCCTTATATCACCAATTTTGTGAAGGAATAATATTTATTCCTTGGATACAATCAAAATGGCGTCTTTTTTGTGTAATTTCATTTGTCAATTAGCTGTATCCAGGAGTAAGGAATAGCCGTATACTTGGAATAAACGTTGGTGAAATCGGCGGGGTAATTACGTAAAATTTGCAACAGCAATGCGACAGCAGTAGCAAAGCAACAGCAGTAGCGAAGCGTACATGCTTCGCTACTGCTGTCGCATTGCTGTTGCAAATTTTACGTACTCGACACCACTAATGATGTATGACAGTAATCACCGCGAGATTTACGCCTGTTGCAAACCTGTTGCGAGTTAGGTAATAAGGGGGCCGGCCTTAGTCGCATAGAAACATTATTCGTATTAGTGTCGGCTATCGATTGACACTGAGTTGCTGGTTGCTGCTAAGTAGAAGAACAAACAAAATGGTGGACAGTAGATAATAATTATGTGCTAGGCTTCATTGTAAAATGTTCCAGCTCTTTGAAAAAAAAAATACTTTCCTCTTATGGACATCAATTTCTACGTGAGGGAACTATTAGTGTATTGAAATTCATATAAGTACCTACCTAAAATGTGAAACGGAACCAACGCTTATAATAACATTATTGTCAATCATATCTCTTAGTGGTCTGTTGTCAATACAGACCGAATACTCGCTCACAGCACACCTCACAGCTCAGTCGTAATTCCTATCTGACGCACAGAATATATAACAGTAGGTAGTACTAGGTGGTATCTGAGGTAGGTAGCCTACGTTATCTGTCTACTTTTTATAGTCAACTAAAAGAGCGCCGCTTATAAAGCTACTTATCTATAGGTAATAAGTTGTCTTTTTTTATACGCCTCTTTGGTTCTGTTAGCAAAACTTGCCAACCGCACACAGTCATATAAGAAATTCGCGAGAGGTCAATTTACCCAACAAATTAACATCTGTTATCAAAAACAATGAACGAGGCCGTGACATTTTGATGAACAAAATGAGCTCAATAACCGATGAAAATGATTGTAATAGAGTAACAGTACCTACCAGTCACATTCAAAACATTAAACGAACTTTCACAGGAAATAATTTAAAGTATCGATGTACTCTGAGATTTCTAGACACACAGACAAGTTGAAATTGAACAAAACGACGCTTAACAATCTTCTTGGATCATCATCATCATTCATCAGGTGTCGGCTCCCAATCTAACCTGTAGCGGCGAGCTACCAGAATTACACGAGCGACTGCCATCTGACCTCGCAACCCATAAGGAACCTGTAACAGGGATGGTTAGACCTGGGTGTCAGATTCTATCAGGCGTCTGACTACCCCGTAACGATTGCCGTAGATGTTCTTATGACAACTACGACTGACGGCTTAACGTGCTCTCCGAGGCACAGAGCGATGGCATCGAAAACTGCACCTTTTTGCTACCTTTCTTAAATAATTGCTACCTATGATAAATTTTGAGGAATTAGGAAAATAATGTGACCAGCGATTCTGATATCAGAATGGCTGGTTTCCACTTACTCTGGCATGAAGGGCGCAGATTTTCCAGAAGTACAAACTTCAATTGCTACCTAACAAAAAAATACGTCTTGTTTTTACTCATTGACGTCATTTTGCTACCTGGGGCCCAGGATATTTTTTGTTAAGTTTCTCAGTCTATTGCAAAAATCCTTCCTAATGATTTTCTTCAATGTCAATCGTTATGCAGGAAATATTATTGTTAGCATAATCGCTTAGGTACCTAATGTCTACATTGTCGACAAATCAGCTGGAAGTGGGTATAGATTGCGTGACCGATTTTCCACTCAAGAGACATGCAATTTATAGCTTGATGTTGTTTAACTTTATTTATCATGATTTGTCACTTATATACCTGAGTTGCCTCCAACTTAAGATAAAGTTCTTACTTTTTGGATTGCTTGCGGTTTCTTCAATCAGGCAATGACAAGGATCTATAAGATCCAGATCATAAAGTTTCATTTGCCCAGTAATTACTCCGGTTTAGTTTTCTATGTTCCGGTTTGAAGGGCATTGTAGCTAGTGCAATTGCACACTACTGCTTGGTGCCAGAGCAGAATAACTGGCAAAGCGGTGGTACCTACCTTGGTGAACTTTGCAGAAGTCCTACCACCTAAACATTACAATTACAAAATAAAAAACATACATTAATTATGCATATACACCATGATTTTTTTTCCTTTTATTTCCATTTCCTCTCCCTACATAAACATTTATTATAATAAGGTACCTTAGGTACCGTAGGTAAGGCTTACACATCATCACCATAGGTTTGTTAGTCACCATTATTGTTTGCCAGCATAACAGTACCATGGAACAAGGAGAGAAATGCCAATACACCAAGAAAACAGCGTAGATCAAAAATATGCCAACAACCGTTTTAAACCTAGATGGCGCTGCAAAATGAATGGGCTATGAGTTGAGCGTTGATCAGATATATTAAAAAAAAAACCGTTTTAAACCTAGCCCGCCGTAGCTAGCCGTATAGCCCGCTCATTCGGCAGCGCCATCTAAATTTAAAACGGTTTTTTGGCATATTTCTGATCTGCGCTCAACTTATAGCCCGCTCATTTTGCAACGCCATCTAGGTTTATAACGGTTTTTGCCATATTTCTGATCTACGCTGTTTTCTTGGTGTATCGGCATTCCTCTCCTCCTTGTTCCATATGATAGTCTTTTTATACATTATAGTAGTGTCAAAATTGCACGTACATAATTAAACTAAATAGTTAAATTATTAATAAACATATTCAAACTTAACAGTACTATGTTATCTGTAACAGAACATAGTATATTTACTTTGAACAATGTGAGCCTTATAAATATCAAAAACAATATTTTATATAACAAAGGAATACTTTAAAGTCATTATGTAAATTTAATGAATATATAAAAAATGTATGGGACTAGGTATTGTAATTACAATGAACATTAGACTAGCTAAATGTTTGTATATAAAATAATATAACGTAAAATATATGTAAAAAATACAAAACATTATTAGGTACTTACGTCATTCTTAGTCATACAAATAAAAATATAGTAATTAGTTATAATAATTATATTTAATTAGTTATCTATCACCAGGTTTTCTTTTTATAAAAGGCACTTTTTCCGAACACTATAATTATTTATTATACAAAAAAAGTACTGTTTTTTCTATGCCTAAAGTAATTTTTAAGTACAAAACAATGAAGTTGCATCAATTTTTATTTAGCTACAGATATAAATTTTATTTAATTACATTTAAATGAATGCTGTAAGGGCATATAAAACACAAAAGGTATAAGAAATTTAATTTCAATAAAAAAAGTATTTCATAATTAACTACCATTAAAATATGCTCAAAAAATTAAAATATTAAAAGTATACATATAGTAGGTAAACTCTACATAATTATTTACAAATTGAAAACATATTACTTATTATTAGAATTTATCTATTTACAAAATAAAATACCTTCACCAAAAATTTAAAAGTGACCTTATTAAATCTACGGTAAAGTTTAGTTTTGGTCTCGCTGCCTGCAACAAAACTATAAACATAATTAGTAATATTATACGCAATTTTACGCAATCGCCTCACTCGCTTATACCAAAATATTGTCTAGTACCACCACATGCCTGTCATTACATTTTAAACCTTAAAACTATGCCCATAAGTCTTACAACACATATTTCTCCTTCAAATCTTTCCTCAAAATCTTACCCGCCGCGTTCTTAGGAATTTCATCTACAATTTGTACTTCTTTGATCTTCTTGAATATAGCAACTTTACTATTGACGTACTCCATAATTTCATCAGGGGTTATTTCTTGACCTTTTTGGGGTACTAAGAAAGCTTTGGGGACTTCCCCGGAAATAGCGTCAGGAATGCCTAGAACTGCGCAGTCGAGGACTTTGGGATGCGTTCGTAGAACTGTTTCTAGTTCCGCTGGCGGTACTTGGAATCCTTTCACCTGTGATCATAAAAATAAATATTTATGGACACTGCACACAGCGCCATCTAGCCGCAAACTAAGCAAACAATGAGACCCAGATAACTGGTAGAATATTTACAAACTTTTTTACTGTGTGAAGCATAGACTTAGAGAAAAACGAAAAAATTCTAGGTCTGTGGTGTGAAGTCTGAGATACTGCAATCTTGTATGGCCAGCCATGACACTTAACATCAGGCGAACGACTAGTTCGTCACGTAGTTTTGAAAATAAATTTTCAAAATCAGGTTACTTATAATTAACGGATCCTATAATGAGGTAACAAAAGAGGAAATAAATCATACAACCTAATTAAGAACTTCGTCTTTTCTTGAAGTCGGTTAAAAACTAGGTATCTCACCTTAATAAGTTCCTTGAGTCTATCAGTAATGTACAAGTATTTGTCTTCGTCGAACTTTCCTATGTCTCCGGTCTTGTACCAGCCATCCTCTGTCATCACTTCTTTGGTCGCCTCGTCGTTTTGGTAGTAACCTGACATTACGTTCTTGCCGCGTGACCACACTTCTCCTTCCTAGAACATGTGAAAAATTGTGTCTTAAATAACATTATACATACGTACAAAAAAAAAAGAAAGTCAGTCAAGAAAATAGCAAGAAAGGAAGAAATTAAATAAAAAATAGAAAAATATAAAAGAAGGATAGGAAAATTGCCATATTTTTGGAATTTTATTTTTATCTTTATTTATATATAACTAAACCCCTATTTGACCGCAATCTCACGTCATGGAAAGTGACAACGCGGTCTACGACGGTACATGCAAAATCTGTAATATCAAAATGGCAACAAGAACATTTCAGAAAGAGAAGAAAAAAAAAATTCAATAAATTTACCGAAAAGTAACTTTGGCTTCAAGAAATTAATAAAAAATAATAAATATTGAATAAGAGGCAAATATAATATTGGTAAGTGAGCAATAATAAATTGTATTTTTTTTTCTAACTCTAGCGAAATATGTAGGGTTTTCTGTAATGTCTACTTATGCTAAGTGATTTTTTTCTGTAAAATCCAATTTTATGAGAGCATTTACGCTTAATCGATAATGATAATCTATGGTAGGTACTTGAAAGTACTTTTATTCTTTTAGAAGACCATATCTATCGGTTCGGTATAGGTATTACGCAAGCGTAGAATATGAATATCCAGCAATCTCGGATTAGGTAAGCTACAATGATATTGATATCGATACTTACATTGGTATAATTGTATTTTTAAATAATAAACATTTGTAACTGAAAAAAATTAGATTTTTTCTAAAGGATTTTTAGAAATTTTAAACTATCGATAATAACATCCTATAGTATCATAGCAAAAACTATCGACAAATAACACCAAACCATCGATAATTCCGCATCACTATTCAGCTTCACCCTGACGAAGGACGACGTAACGAAAGAGACAACATACTACAAGAAACAACACTACAACCACAACACTTTGGATCGTAGACCAACTACTTACTTCTCCAGGTCCCAAAGCCTCCTGCGTGTTAATATCAACGATCTTGACCTCCATGGCTGATAGAACGTGTCCAACTGACGCATAATTGGTATCCTTATTGTGCCCTATGGTCATCGCGCCGTTGGTCTCCGTCAGGCCGTACCCTTGCCGGAATGATATGTTTTTCTGGAAAGAGTTTAAGCAGAATTAGACAACGTGCAGCCGTCTGGTCCTGTAAGTGCAGGACCACCCCGTCACCTTCCGTGGGTGTAAACCGCCGTATGAGTCAGCTAAGGGAATATCGAGGGAATCGGCAGCAGTATTCTCTTCAGAGCCATAATTCTGTATGTCCTCGTCGTTATCGTGTCTTGTTAAAATCGTGTCACACCAAGGAATCGTCAATTTTTGTATTCTGTATAATCTAGACAAATGATCTATGACAGGTTTTGGATCCCTCGAGTGCGTTCCGAATTAGACTAAAGAATTTCTCATCCCAATACCGGTAAAAAATTAAAATAAAGGAATGGCTTATATTAATATTGTGATATAACGAAGCCATGGGTAATTATTAAAAATTGTCAGAAAACCTATAGAAATACTTCACTTTACATTAAAATTACTTTGAATAATTAATATTGACATAAGTAGTGGTAACGTTTAACGGGTTGATGTTTGGGAACGCGCCTCGGTGGAACATTTGAACTGTCAAAAATTATAATTTTTGACAGTTCAAATCGCGCCAATCCCAGTTAATTCCACATTCATTTCGCAGGGTTTCGTTCTCATTTCATAGAGAATAGATTTTTGCAGATTTCTTAAGTAAGACAAAGAATTCGCGTGGTTTCGAAGCAAGGAATCGTAAAGTGGTCGTACAGAATTATGTCCCAGCCTGCATTTATAATCTACTGCGATCACTTAGACGCCTGCCAAGCGTGATGATTGTCCCCCGCCCTTCTAGGGGGAGGCATATTTTCAGCGCTGAACATAAGCCTTCTCCATAGAGCGCCCTTAGGGCGGATGGTCGCACAGCAGTAATATCCTTATTAATAAACGCGATGAAGCGTTTGATTAGTTACACCATCTTTTGTCTTTTTCGATCGCATTCAATATTCAAATGTCAAAAAAGGACAAAAGCTGAAGTAATTAATCTAAAACTACTACGCGTTTATTAATAAAGACCTAAAAGCTAAGGTTGAGTGATAAATATTTTTATAGTGCACTTTATGATATTATTGCATTTTGGGTTTATTGATACTATGACGATTCAAGCATTTTTGTATTCGTGACTAAAGATTTTTCACAAACACTTCAAGTTTATGATGTAAGGTTTACACATTGTGTTATCAGTGTCACCGATAAAAAAATATCTGTTAAACCACTCGAGCAATGTGCAAAGGGGTCCGCTTATCGGGCGATTAAGAAACTGTTGGCAGATAATGAAAAACAATGAAAATAATAACAGTTCGCTACGGTTTATTATCTTTTCAAAATAAATTTGTAGGGCTTCCCCACAGAGCGGCTGCTTGTCTCCTGCATCCATCGGCTTCCCTACTAGTAGGGATACCTTGGTAGGGATAAGTGTACTTGGCAGGTCTGTAGGATAAACGCGGTACAAACGGAATGTGTGAAGACGCAGGATGACGTGCGCAATGCGCGGTGTCAGGCGAAACTTTAGAGTTCCGAGTGACACTGCAATCTATTATGGGCGGCCGTGACGCTTAACATCAGGCGAATGACTAGCTCGTCACGTCAATCGTTTACATAAAAAAAAAATTTCCTACTTGTTCTACGATTAAATGTTGCTGAAACAAATAGAACAATCGAGGATTCTTTCTCCTACTCTTTCTATTGATAGAGCAAATAATAGAGTAGAAGGTAACTACCCCTCCCAGCGGTTCTAATCAGCACCCTTGCCGCGTAACTATTCTAGTAATGGGCATCGCTTGACGTCCTGCACGCGCCAATTTACAAGTCCGTGTGTGCGAGCAAGAGAGCATACGGTCACCATCCCACCAGGCTTACACAATAAGGCCCCTAGAGGTCCAGCAAAGATCCCTTTCCATTAGCGTTAACGCCAAACGATAACTCAAAATGTATGGGAATGACATTGCCTGCGGAAAACTGTTCCTAACTGCTAATGTCATTCCCATACATTTTGAGTTATACTTACATTCTTCTCCAGTACAGCTTCAGCGTCGCTGGTTGACAACGGAGCGGCGCCGCTGATGATGCCGTAGACCGACTCCAGGTGTTCAGGCTTCACTGCTGGATGCTTGCCGAGGAACACCACTGGAAATAGTTAATAGTGTGCGTTAGTTTAAAGCGTTTCACGTCATTAGCTCAAAAAATGCATTTACGAAGCCTGTATACATTGTTTGAAAGATAAACATTACGCACCATACATCGGAGTGTGCGGTAAAATAGGTACTCTCACGTAAGTACCTATTTTACCGCATCCTCCGTTGTATAGCGCCGTGCGTAACCTTTATGGTTTTTTTCTAATTTCCATAAAAAATATATAAGAATTCCACCAAAGAGTTTCACAGAACGAGAATAAATAAGCTAACTGATTGAAACTCCTCGGAAGCGTTTTGCTCAATACGTTTGTCTCACTTTAATACTAAAGAGAAAATGAAACTAGAGATGTAGTTCTAATTTTCACCACATGCACGTGGCGCCATTTGAATTGTAAATGCGCGCCATTTTAGGCCATTTTCATATCAGATTAGAAACATCAAAGATTGTTTGTTGCGACTTTCCCACTAATAAACAAAAGTTTGTTTCATTACCTATTGTACTGTTTTCTCGCAAATGTGTTGAAAAACGTTGTATGATACACGTGCGGAAATTGGTTTCTACAAGCTCGTGACTATGGTAAGTTCTTGACTTCCTCTCGGGCTTACATTTGTCTACTCGTTTTTAAAAACCAACTTACTGCCCTAATATCATAAATAACTATTTCCGCTTCCACTGCTGAATATTAGACCTAGGGGGGCTGCCATAAGCAACACGCTTGGCAGGCGTCTTGATGATCGCAGTACAATATGCAGGCCGAGGTGAATGCTGCTGCCTATTCCCTGGATATTCCCTTAGCCTATAAAGCATACAATGTAGCCTACACTGATTTACGAAACTATAAAATATGCTTTAAGCCTGTACCTATACGTGGGTCATCATCATCATCATCAACAGCCTGAAGAAGTTCACTGCTGAACATAGACTTCCCCCAGAGAGCGCCACCTTGAGCAGCTGCTCGCCTCCTGCATCCATCGGCTCCCCGCGGTTTTCACCAGATCGTCGGTCCACCTAGTAAGGGGCCGGCCTACGCTAACTAAATAGTCATCATCATCAGCCTGAAGACGTCCACTGCTGAGATAAGCCTCCACCAAAGAGCGCCACTTTGAGCGGCTGCTTGCCTCCTGCATCCATCGGCTCCCCGTGGTTCTATAGGTAATTAGCACGCAATGAAAGATGAAAGTTTCTTCGCGGATAAAAATGTAGTAAGTGCCCTGTGTAGGTACTTAGTTAATGTATTTTATGGGCATAAAAATAAGAAACTAAAGGTATCAATTAAATTACATAAAACCCACGCCGCGACCCTTGCTCAGATATAAAAATAATCACAAATTTTTTGTCCTTATAATTAAATCTGCAGCAGATGACGTAAAAATTGAAAAATAAATAGAGGTTTTTACTTTGTCATTGTGTATCAAGTATTTTTTTTATTTACGTAAACGAATGACGTGACGAGCTAGTCGTTCACCTGGTGTTAAACGTCGCGGCCGAACATAATAGATTACAGTGTCACCCGGAACTCTAAATTAAAGTTTCGCTTAACACTGCGCACGTCATCCTGAGACATCACAAAGTCTAAAAAAAAACATTCTAGACTGTGAGATCAGTTCATAAGTCTCATTTGCCCAGTAATTTTACTAGCTACAATTCCCTTGCTATATTCTTTTATGTTTATTAAAACTCAAAAAAATATCTAAGATTTTATTGCAAATAGGCTATTATTAGCACTTTTACAAGTCAAAATTAGCTAAGGTAAGTATTTAAAATATCTCAGGTAAAGGTGAAATATACAAAATGAAACAAGGATATATATTTTAGTGTAACTCCGCTCAAACTAGTTACCCTATACTTATTCTAACTTACCTATATTATTTTTGGTTTCAGTCATAATAATTAAGATTCTCTAACGCAGGTTTACCGAAAGTCTAAAACACAAATTAATAACTTCATTTACATACCCATAGGAGGGACCAAAAACAGCACGGAAGCTTTATGGTTGACAATGGTGTTCAGGAATAGATCGGGTTTGAAGTAGGGCATCGTCACAAGCTTACACCCTAACATCATCTGGTTCATGAGGAGCACATTCAAACCGAAGATGTGGAAGAAAGGCAGGATGGCTGGCAACACTGCTTGGTAGCTATCTGGAACAAAGAACATCTTATAAGGGTCATGTGTACCCGAATTCTGAAGATATATTAAATAGGTAACTGGATTTACTTATGTTAGCGTGATTAATAATAAACCGATGAAACAGCAGTTTTCCTATGGAATGCATAGAGGGCGCTGCAATAAAAAGGTGTAAGATTAGCAGTCTATGGCTGGCGGCGACACCACTCAGAAAAACAAGAAGAAAAGTGGAAAACTGGATGAAAAATCAATATATTTGAAAAAGAAGGGCTATCAGTGGATTTCCTGGAGATATTGATGAATATGTCGCTTAGTTGGGAGTAACTAATAAAAATATGTTGAATACTAATGATGTGTTGCTATCACTTACGAAAAATCTGGCTAAACTATGTTCTCATGGATAACATTACCTACAGATAATATGTTCAACAAAAATATCATATCACTTAATCCAAACAAGATTTCATAAAAAACACAACACTAAACTTTTTTTCTTTCTATCCTGTTTTATATATGAAAGTTATTTGGATTACTTAACATGAAATTTTTCTGGAACACTTGTGGGTATTGTCATTGATGAGAACATAGTGTAGCCAGATTTTTCGTAAATAAATTCAGTTATCATAGAATAGTAGTTATTGTATAATTTAAAGATGTAATATTTTAATCGTTGGTAAATTATACAGATTGTAAGCTTTATAAATGACAAAGGCCAAGATTTGACTTGTACAGCGGAGCCGTAGTAATAGCGCGGAACAAGGAGGATAGGAATGCCAATACACCAAGAAAACAGCGTAGATCAAAAATATGCCTAAAACTAGATGGCGTTGCAAAATAAGCGGGTTACCTATAAGTTGAGCGCAGATCAGAAATATGCCAAATAACCGTTTTCAACCTGGATGGCACTGCAAAATGAGCGGGCTATACGGGTAGCTACGGCGGGCTGGGTTTAAAACGGTTTTTTGCCATATTTCTGATCTGCGCTCAACTTATAACCCAGTTTGCAACGCCATGTAGGCATATTTTTGATCTACGCTGTTTGTATTGGCATTCCTATCCTCCTTGTTCCATGGTAATAGGGTCCGTTGTACCCTTTGGGTACGGAAGCATAAAAAGTGAAAAGGCTTTACCGAATATACAATCAGACCAATACGTTCCCACAGCTGGGACACGGGCCTCGAGTGTAGGCTAATTAGTCCAACACGCTGGCCAAGCGCGGGTTGGTGGATGCTATTTTACCAAAAATTTTTAGACATTTCTGTTTCCTCATGATATTTTTCTTCGCCGTTGTTAGTAAATGCAAAATTCCGCTCACAAGTTGAAATCGGCGCAGGATCGAGTAAGATTTGAACCTGGGTGCGGTTTGCGGTTTGAATGTCGCACGGGTTACCGTTGAGCCACACTCGCTCACACGGATACACGATGTAAATCTTTATAACTGACAGAAGGCTAACGAATTTAAATGTGTCTGGAAAAATTACACATAATCTTGCAAAGGGAAAGGCGCTAGTTTCGGTTCGGAATGAAAGTACCTACTTAATTTTAACATATGTAACTGGGCTAAATCTGTACTTACATTTAAAAAAAAAAATTTTCATTGCGTTGCACTTTTTAATCGATATAGAAATAGAAACAATTACTTTTAATTCTTTTGGACTTTTTTGTCTGTGTGTCAATTTGAACACGCATCACGCTGGAACTACTGAACGGATTTCGCTGAAAGGTATGGTTATAGCTAATTTCCAGAACAACATTTAGGATACATTATGTTTTCTAAAACGGCCAAGTGCGGGTTGCACGAAGCAATAAGGATGTAATTTTTATGCAAGATTTTTTTGGTTTGTATATTATTTATTTATTTATACTCAACATGTCGAAAGGAAGAGAGAACGGATAGGGGAAAATATAGGGGAAAAGAATGAATGGATGACGGGACGGCAACAGAAGGGTGCCAGGCGAACCCGCGCGAAGCCGGGGCGGTCAACTAATCTCCAATAATCTGATCATCTGGCTTAGGGATTTGATCAAATGTTTTTACCCCCTGCGACAGGTAGGTAGGATACCTATCGTTTGCTCGTGTTTTTTACGTAAAGCAACTGTAGGTCTGTAGCAGGTATCTGTTTTAATATAAATTGACCCACAAATTTAAATGATACTAAGAAGCTAAAGAATATTTTCATTGCTAAATGCTAAGTGAATGTTCACTGCACCAACATAACAATACAAAAAAGTTTAAGTAACTGTTAAAGTTTTAGACATGCTTCACTTGTCGCCTATCATTTATCAATTTGCATTGCATTCAATTTTATACGACGCGATCTATCTATTAAGTACCTACCTACCTAACACAGGCATTATTATTAGCGTAGGTATGTTCAAGGGGCAAGTAAAATATGACGCACAGCAGGAGAATGAACGGACGGAGCGGAGCGTCGCGCTCGAAGCCCGGAGCCCGGAGGTGAAAGCCGAATGGCCCGAACCCGAATGCCGAGCATGGCCGAGCCGCGCCGCGCCTCGCCCCGCGCGGCCCTATCGACCGTGGCCTCGGCCCCTTCGCATAACAACTTGCCACACGGCATTTGCCGCCGGGCACGCGCGCGAAAACAACAACGTTCGTAAACCAAAGAATAACCTTAATCTTACTCCTCAAACATAACAATATCAAAATGGATGAAGACAATACAATCACGTGGGACAGAAAAGGCGTGCTGCGACTAGTTCAAATCTACAAAAACTACGAACTGCTATGGGATCCGACGCACAATGATTACAAGGATAAACAACTGCGGCGACAAGCTATCACAAACATGGCAGATCAAATGAAGATTGAAAAGAGTGAAATAGAGCGAAAGATTAAAAACCTTTCGAGTCATTATATGAGAGAGTTAAAAAAGGAAAGAGAATCCGAAATGTCAAGCAAACCTTACAAAAGTAAATGGTTTGCATATGCAGCTTTGACTTTCTTGAACAGTAGACCACCACATTTCAGAATGCAAACTTCCATTGATCAATCTAATTCCACATTAGCGTCTGTGATAATGGTAAGTTGTTATTGTCCTCCTCCCTGTTCTTATTTTTTACCACCTTCAAAAAGAGAGGCGGTTTTTAATTTTGACCAATGTTTTGCTAAGGCCCGATTTTACCAAAGTAGAATAAATTTTATTCCAAGTATAAAGCTACTGGTTACTCTCGGATACAGCTGATTGACAAATGAAATGACAATTAAAAAGACGCCATTTTGATTGTATCCAAGGAATAAGCTTCTTATTTCTTCAAAATTGGTGGATATAAGGTTATACTCGTGTAACTCGGTTGTTCTCGGAAAGTTATTCTTGGAATAAAATTTATTATACTTTGGTAAAATCTGGCCTAAATATCTCCGTCAATTTCATCGTGACCGATTTTTTGAGAAATAAAATTATTACCATTCAAAGACAAACTGTTGAAAAGTTTACAGATTATATTGTATCAAAAGTTCGTGGAATAAGGATGAACGAACGCAAACAGTTCTAGACTAGACTTGATAACAAACATTTGTTATCCACTAGTACGTTTGTTAGTACAATATATTATGTATAGTACTACGTAGCTACTATAGTATCGAAGTGATGATAGTTACGCATAATTATTTGAGATTATTTGTATAATTATGTGTACTTTCTTATTTTTTCTGGTATCGTGTTTTGAAGGTTGTTTGTATTTGGGACATCCACATCAATTATGTATAATGTTTATTAATTTTACCTATATACAAGTGTTATGTCTGGTCTATTACATGGTCTGTGAGAATGACGCGGTCGTAATACATTTTATGTGTAGTGTTTTCTTATGCTCATGTGTAGGTATTTAAATCATTTTGTGTTAGGGTACGTAGTACTATATATCTATTCTGTGGTTAGGGTAACGCATGCTCCGTATTATGTTGAAAATTTAGGCCATTATTACAGAAGGATGCTCAGTCGTCAAGACTTCATTCACAAATTGATCTTTTTGTTAATGAAATCTCGACTTGAAAACCGATCGACGACTGAGCATCTGTGATACGGGCCTTTGCGGCAATAAACTTTTCTAGAATAGACACTATTTTATCATTGACAGCTGATTTTAAATAGGTAGGTACTTTGTTTCTTATTTCAGAACGAGGCAGACGAGACGAATTCCAACGGATCAGAGACAACGACGCCGACACCAGAACAAATAACAGCCGAAGCAACGTACGAGTTTATGCCTAAAACGGATAAAAATAAAAAACGAAGATTCCTGGCCAGACCCCTTCGAAACAATTCCTCAAGATACTACCTCTTCAAACCGCGACGAATCTTCTACATTCGGTGATTACATCTCTAGTAAAATAAGGTCAATGGATAAAAAAACAAAAGCAATAGTAGAATATGAAATCAATTCGATAATTTTCAAAGCGGAAATGGGATTTTATAGTGATAGTGATAGAAAATCTAATAACGAAGGTCAATAACATCATTTAAATAAATGTCTTACTGATAATACTTAGTTAATCTATGGTACTAAATGATACACCTGTATCCTTTATGGAAGTATTTTTTTCCTAAAAAATGTAATCTTTCTAGCGTGTAAGGAAATAAAAACCATAAAAATAAAAACCTACCCGTGGTTTCCTTTATTACAATGACATCTGGATGAGCGATCATTTGATTCATGGCCACTACGCTTTCGTGCGTCAAAACAACTGCTTTAGGGAACCCTGTAGTCCCGCTCGAGAATGGAAGAATAGCCACGTCTTTAGGCCCTCTTTGGGCTGATTTCAAACACGATATATCTACGTTAAAGTCTTCGGCGAATTCAGCAAACTTAATAGTGCCTTCTGGTAACCCGTCATTGTCTATTAATATAATGGGAATCTTAATTTGAAGTGCGTCACACGCTTCTTTGATGTTTTTGTAAGAAAGTTTTGAAGAGACGATGGCTTTGCAGTCGATCAGTTTGAGCTGGCGTTGCAGTTCATCTGGAACAAGAGTTGAGGATAAAATACGAAATATATCTCTGTATAATTCTATTATTTTGCTCTTATGCCCGTTTTCACCATAGATCCCTAAATTTTAAGGGACCCTTAAAAATATTAAAGTGACATCTGACAGTCATTTTGTTTTCACCGACGATTAAGGGACACCTAAAGCTTAAGGGTCCCCTAAGTTTACGATTCTACGATTCTAACGCCGAGACATACGCACGGCAAACATAAAATATGGAAATACTTACAAGAAGTATATGCAGGGTTCATCATGCTCGCAATACACCCGGCCTGCAAGACTCCCAATACGGTACAGGGGTACTCCGGCACATTGGGCAAGATGATGGCGACCTTATCATCGTTCCTTAGTTTCAGTTTCATGCGCAAGGACGCCGCGAATCTTACAGACATTTGGTGCGTTTGGGCGAATGTGTAGCCATGACCAGTGAGAGCACATACCTGGAGCAAAAAATGAGTATAAAAATCATATCAATGAGTATAAAAAGTTTGCCTTCTTTGCCGAGTTTGCTAGCGCTTCGCGGCTAACTGTAGTTGCAAATTTACAATGTAATTGCAAATTTGCAATTACAGTTCGCCGCTCACTGACATGACCAACATAGACTTCGGCCACAGTCAGCATTTCAGTCAGCAAGCGGATTGGTTCGGTCTATACTATTTCTTCTGTGCTTCCGGTAATGTGTCACAAACAATTTTTTCATGATATTTTCGTAGCTAAACCGGTAAATAGGGAATCAACTGAAATGCGCAATCTTACTAATAGGTGGTAGAACTTTTCTGCAAGTTCGTCTAAGTAAGTACCACCGCTTTGCCAGTCATTCTACCGCCAAGCAGCAGTACCTACTGTGTTCCAGGTTCCGGTGGCTTAACTTTGGCGAACCGGCACTCGAGCTCGTCACGTCACATTTTAAAAAATGCGTATAGCATAGCTTTTTTCATGAAACGAGTGGGATGCCCTGCCCCTGTTAACTGTCCATTGCAACTTTGCAACCAACATCGGTTATAGGTAGGTACCTCTATGGTACCTCTGTAGTTTTGGATTATAGGATGCGAGTTATGTTATGATGGGAGTCCTATGTAGTTGCGAAGAACGCTGGTGCGACGCACGCTGTTGCGAAAATTTTTGTTGATAGGTTTATGAGAGACTGTCAACACTAGGTAGAGAATATGTCCACCAATGCCCATTGTAAGCTCAATGGTTTATGGAATACATATAGGTGAGAGGCTCGGAGAAAGGAGTCTTCGTGTTATATTCGAGAGCTCTTTATGCTTATGTTTGTTTATCAAAGGACGTCTTCTAGCTGATGATGGAAAATGTGTAGAGTGCTCGTGTAAATAAATAATTAGAATAAATATTTTTGCCTACTTACTCGTCTATTAACGTCACAGATTTGCATAACATGATAACTAATGTGTTTGCATCCTTGATTTCAAATGTAAGTAGATTTACCAAAATCTAAATTTGCCTACATGTCTGACTGCCAGTAATTTTACCAAGAAATAATTTTATGTAATGTTATGTGCATTAAATTATAACCATATTATATTAAACACTTCTTAAAATAGGTACATAGTGTTTTTTATAGAACTACCTAGAAACATAAGTTAATAAAACCAACATTCTTGTTTCTTTCTTTCTTTTATTGTGGCTTGTAAATACAAGTACAAATGTAAGTACAAATATCTACCCAAAAATAACTCAAGGAATGTTATTTGTACGACACTCATACACTTTTGATGTGCTTGTCTTTTGTTATGCAAATTAAAGCATTCAAGGGGTGTGTGTTATGTTATCATTGTTCTATGTATGCAATAATTTAGAATTTTACGGTGTAATAAACACTGCACTTAACTAGGTAAGTAGGCTTGAGTAATAAAGTAACTTATGTTATTATAGCAAGTTGTTATTGTTAGTTTGTTGTCAAGCAACTTTTGTTAATATTCTAGAAGGAATATTCAACCAGGTGCTGATACTTAAATTTTGAACAAAAATAAACAATTTTGTAATACCTACTATATATTTAAGATCGCAAGTTCACACTGACATGCTGACACATTGTTCTTTGTAGGTAGTAACTAATGTGTACTTTTAGATTGGTCCCATTGATTTTTTTCTAATTGGGTTTGTATGAGTGATTTAGTTTTTAAATCAAAATAACTGAAAGTATAATACACAGACAGATGATAATATCATCCAAGTATTTATCATCGCTTGTAGAACTGACATCTGATGGGGAAGAAAGGTTCTCGAGTGGCGACCACGAACCGGAAGACGCAGCGAAGGCCGGCCCCCCACTCGGTGGACAGACGATCTGGTGAAAACCGCGGCGAGCCGATGGAAGCAGGAAGCAAGTAGCCACTCAAAGTGGTACTCTGTGGGGGAGGCCTATGTTCAGCAGTGGATGTCTTCAGGCTGTTGATGATGATTATGATGATGATGATGATGATTCATTTGAGGTGTTTGAAGTCTGTAGAAACTTTTTTTTTAATGGATGGATATTAATTAATTTTTAGTATTTAAACATAATCTGCATTTCTTACATTATAAGGCCAAAATGAAGTAAACCAATACAAATAGAGAACTAATAATGAGAATTTGTGATCCGATGTCACAGTATCATAACCTTATCATTACACTGTGTGTGGTGCTGATGTCTCAGGATGACATGCACAGTGCAGTGTCATGCGAAACTTTTTATTTTATAGTTCCAAGTGGCACTGCAACTCTTATGGGTGGCTGTGTCGCTTAACATGTAAATTATTTGTAGCGGAAAAAATTTACAGTTGTTCAATGTATTTCAGTAAATACATTACTAATTTCATATTCAAGGTTGATAGTTATTGTATTCTCAGTTTCATTAAAATGTTTATTCTACATCTACATCTATTTTTTACAAACTTCTTCATTGGATTTTTATATTATGAGAGTTTTGTAGCTAGTGAAATTACTGGGCAAATGAGACTTTATGATCTGATCACTCAGTCTAGTAATTTGATTACTTGACTGTCTCAGGATGATGTGCCCAGTGCAGTGTCACATGAAACTATTGTTTTAAAGTTCCAAGTGACACTGCAACTGTTATGGGTGGCCGTGTTGCTTAACATCAGGTGAACGACTAGTCATGTCATTCAATCGAATAAAAAAAAATAAGAAAAATAACTAAACTTTTTAGTAATCTAAGCAAGTAACTGTAACTTACTTAGGTAGGTACTTACCGAAGCAGTCTTATCAGGCCACCTGTCAAGATTCTGCCAAACAAAGTCATTTACTGTTGTATATGGTGTCTTTATTTCGTTAAAAACGGATGTAAGGATCTTGCTGTCCGTACTGTTCAGTCTTATAGCAGTGGACAATGCTGGCCTTTCTTTAGCCACTCTCAATATTTTTAATGTTGACCTTCTTATTGTGCTGGCCATTGTCACTTTTCTTAGTGGCTGAAAAAAAAGTGAATGTTAAGAGAATAAGAAGTGCTATTCAAATACTCCATAATATAATATAATAACATAGATAGGTACATTTATGCCTGTGCATAATAATTTAATATTATTATAAATAGACATTTATTTATCACAGCCATTGAAACCCAAATTCTCATAGAAATCTAAAATTCATTCAATAAACTTTTTTTTATTGTATCTAGTATGCTACAAAATAAAAGTTGATTCCACTTCCAATTAAATTATTGCAAAGTTAAGCAAAAAATCATAAAACTACAGAAGCAAATATTTTAGGCAAATGGGTTTAATTATAATGTTTTAATATTGAAAGACTTAATTTGAATACTGAAAAGACCAACTTAACTAGGTACCTTTTTAAGATATAAAGCAACTTATATAAAAACACTGATTCTCGTTTGTTATGTTATCTGCAACGATTAAATCACCTTCCACTCTGAAATCTAGTGCATGACTGGCTGTACTGTGGGCTGGCTAGGCACTGTGGACTGTTGCTGATTACTGATAGATAAATTTTAAAATAATTTCCAAGCCAGGCGGCAGCGGGCAGCTGTTGTCAATAAACTTTAAACGAACTGCGCTGCACGTTCTGTTTGTGTGCGAACTCCTCAGTAGAAATTGGTCCTTTAGTCCTTTGCACTTCACCTAATAATTGTAACAATAGATATCGCCTGTATACGATTAGCAGGAAGTATTTAGTACATGTTTTTTTTTACGAATTACACAGTGAAATGGGTCTATGTATGTGTTAAAATCGGGCCTTGGACTTTGGACATAGAACCGTGGCCTCCTGCTTTCACAATTATGTACGCTAGAAATGGAAAACCAAACCGGCTCTTGATGCAATACATAAACAAACAAGCTTATTTACATTTAAACTGCTGTAATCTTTGTAACTGTTATCCTATAATATGCTTAGCTAAACACAAGAGAAAATTAAACAAATGAGAATCAAAAATCAATTTATGTAAGTAAAGCAAAATTAAAAAAAAAACCAAAAACATGACAAAAGTTTGGAGTTCAAATCCAAATCAAAAAAACAACAAAATATTGTCAAATAAAACTGTCACAAAGGAGTTTTGGCGGGAACGCGAAAAAGTTCACGTTGTTGCATTGTATTATTTTACAATACTTATGCTTTTTCCAGTGTTAATGTTTAAAATTGGTGGCGTTTTACGCATTAAGTGCTGAATTACGAGCATGAGTGTGGGCAAGTGATATAATGTAGTGAAACGTGGTTTTTCGTGTTGCTTCCAAAATTCCATAGAAGCCTCTAGTAAAGTTGCCACCACTTTACTAGGGCATGACTTAGACTGGATTATGACTGCCTGACTTTGACTGGACTATGACTACCCTGAATGACTGTGACTAGGACTAGACTTTACGTGAAACATTTCATAATACGATGAAAGATTACTATTACTGGCTAAATACACTAGGTGTGGAGCCAAAATATAAGAAGAAAAAAAAAACTGTCACAAATGTGATTGTCAATGTCACACATTGTGACATTGACAATCACATTTGCTTACGTTTTACGTTGGGCGCTTTCACCTAACCAAAAAGGGTCTGAATCACAGGGTTGAATGAATACTGCGAAAAGCAAAAACCAGGCAAAAACGGTCTCAGCGAGAGGCACCACCTCTAGTCCTTTGTCCTTTTTTAATGTTGTCAACATAGACCTAATAAAAAAAGAAGGACGGAGTCCCTATTGATCCCGAACCGAGGTACCCATAGGAAGTCGGAACGCTAATATGTACGAGTAGACACGCACACACTCACATCATAGGAAGTCTATCGCCTGCCATTACTGCTCCGAACCTCGCCCAAGACGCATAGAAAAATATATTATAAAATGCCGTCTTGCGTTGTGAAAAGTTGTCGGAATCATAGTGGTTTGATAAAAAAAAGTCGGGGGATCACTTTTCACAAGTAAGCTTGTTAATATTTCGCTAATTTCTTGCCTTTTCGATAAAACTATTGAGATGCAATCAATATACAAAACCAGCTAGTGTTACCAACAATCAAACTTGCAAATTACCCGGAAGTGTGGGAGAATGACCACATTATATTCGAATACAACTTATTCACGTATGTTGATCATAATTAGAGATCTGACTATATGCAAATGCATATTTACATTATGCATATGCATGTGCTGGTCTTTGCAGGTTAATAAATATTGTAATGGACCTACTAATCGTGCATAATTGTGCAGGTTTACTATAATCTAGAAAAAGTAAAGTAACGTAGAAAAATACGATTTATGTGTTCATAAAACATTTTAAGGAACACCCTGGCTATAAACCTTTGTGCCAAATAAACAGTTTTATTAACTGACTGGCTGACCCAACCCAGTTAGTTAGTTTTACGCCCTAAACCTGTCCAAAGGAAGAAATAACTGGGAGGGGAAAAGGATGAATGGAGGCAGGTGCGCCTCTCTTCACCGTCATACATTCATCCTTTTTCCCTATCTTTTTCGCTCTCCCTTCTCTCTTCACTATAGCGTACAGGGTATATTCCCGGTTGCCCCTACATGCTTCGCCCCCGGGTAGCACCTGGGAATAAAGTTTCCAGTTGCCACCCGGTGGAGACTGGGAAGCTATTGCTCCCACTTCATTCACCGTACATTGCTACGTAGATCGCCAACCCCTTCATTACTGTCCAAATGTAATCTATGCATGGTTCTTGGGGGGAAGGGGGCAAGTGCGGAGGGAGGCAGGGCAAGTAGGGGGGCGGACTAAGTGAGGGGAAAGGTGGTGGCAAGTGCAGGGGGTGGCGGGGAAAGTGAGGGGGAGGTGGGGGCAAGTGTGGGGGAGGAGGGTAAGTACGGGGGTGGCGGGAAAAGTGAGGGGGAGGTGGGGGCAAATGTGGGGGAGGAGGGTAAGTATGGGGGAGGTGGGGAAAGTGCGGGGGGCGGACCAAGTGAGGGGGAGGGGGGCAAGTGTGGGGGAGGGGGGGCAAGTGCGGGGGAGGTGGGGCAAATGCGGGAGAGGTGGGGGAGGGGAGATTGCAGATTCCTTTATTGTGCGTGCGGCTAGGGAATGGAACTCACTCCCGGCGTCGGTAGTTCCATCCACTTACAACTTAGGTGTCTTCAAATCAAAAGTTAATAGGTTAATTCTAGGTAGGCGTGCTCTACCTTCGACCTCATCATCACTTACCATCAGGTGAGATGTAGTCAAACGCTAACCTATCGAAAGTAAAAAAAAAATAAGCCATTCAATTTTGACTACTCTGTTATAAGCTCACGTAGCTTTTTGGTCATACGAAAAGTCACACCAACAACAGATTTTTTTTAAACTAAATTATGAATACTACTCACGTTTAGTTTCTATGATATTATAGATTTTTTTTTGTCGGATTCGGGTAATTTTCTTCACATGGCAATCCTTTAATCAGTCACACATATTGGAGTTTTTGGCGGGAACGCGAAAAATTTCACGTCGTTGCATTGTATTATTTTTCAAAACTTGTGTTTTTTCCAGTGTTAATGTTTAAAATTGGTGGTGTTTTACGCATTAAGTGCTGAATTACGAGCATGAGTGTTGGCAAGTGATATAATGTGGTGAAACGTGGTTTTTCGTGTTGCTTCCAAAACTCCATGGAAGCCTCTAGTAAAGTTGCCGCCACTTTACTGGGGCATGACTTTGACTGGACTATGACTACCTGACTTGGACTAGACTATGACTAAGTAAAATCACACTTCACACTAATATTATAACCACTCACGTGCCACGCGCCAGTAAACTGGCGGATCCTGCAAAACCTTATGTGCCACGGACCATAAAACTGGTCGGTCGGTCGGGCCTACCTAAAAACCGTAAAATATAACGGATTTGGCTCTATGGTATGAAAATATTGACCTTGACAGCTAGGTCTTGAAATTTGCTACAGTATAAACGCCTGGTACCAGCTTTTCTTGGTACTTTGTGAATAATCTATCGAAGTTTGCAAGATCTGTGCTCAAAGAGAATAAAATTGTTGTTCCGTGATTGTGTCAACGTAGTGCGTGCAGCAGAAATATTAACTGTGAGTAGATTTGGTCCATATTTTCTAATGTAATTATACATCATTTTGTTCGTAATTTAATGTTCTTTCGAATGGTATAATTTTTTGATGAGTAAGTATATAATAAGTTGGATGTATCAAGTAAAAAGACTTGTAGGAAAAAAACTCAATGCGGCTCTAGTTGTCTTCATTTAAATACTACTTCATAAATTATTAGTTTAAAGAATTTATGATTAGATATCTATCTAGAGTGTTTATTTACGAACAAATTGATACCAAAAACATGTATCCTATGGTGTAAGATCACGGAAAGGGGTTTATTTGAACATTACTTGGTGACGGCAGTACGACTGAACTTGCGTGGAACGGGTCTTTTTACGAAATAGGCTCGCAACAGACGCCAAAAATGATGTTAATAATGAATGTGCATATTAGTCTTGTTTTTGCTTTTCTCCAAGAAATTATAATTTGTAAAACTTTAAGTTTCTATAATATATTTTTTTGTGCTCACAAAAAAAAACTTAAACATTTTTCAGTTTTTGTATGGATATAATTTATATAGGTAGGCTTTGCTTTAGTGGTGCTAAGTGAGTGTTATATAAAGTTTAGGGGGGGGGGGGGGGGAGATGGGAGAGGGGAGTGGAACCTTCCTTTACAAAAAGGGGGGAGGGGGTGGCGGTTACGTGATTTTCGCAAAAAATTAAGTATTGGTGCCGGACATGGTGCACGGCGAAGCCAAGCCCGTGGTAGATGACGTGGCTGAGGACAAGGGCAGTCCCTGTCTACGCAGTCCGAGGAGTAGGCGTTTTGCTTTTTTAAAGGTTTATTTTAGCTGGTGTAGGTACATGTATCATCAAAATTAATTATTTTGTGTATATTTTTTAGTTCTATACACAGCAGATACAGCCAGTGGCCTTGAGAGAGCCAGTGCTTTCAACAAGTGACGGCACTTGAGGGATTTTGTATGTATAATAATGTATGTATTAAATAATGGTTACGTTACATTGGTACTTTTTCATTTTGTTAACTATGTAACTATGTATAAAATTACTTTTGTAGACAATCAATAAAGCTGCACAAACTAAATAAAAACATAACAAAGGCAGTAAATGAACAGTTATAATTTCATCATAATTGGCTCAGTAATTTAGATTTTCAAAAAAAAAAACACTAGAAAAAAAATTGTCATCTAAGTTTTTCTCAGTATGTAATTTAGCGGATTAAAGTCAGTTTTTAAAAGGATATTATTATTTTTAAATTCGGTCAGTTAAAATATTATTTCATCTAGCACTTAATTAATTCATCAATAATTAAGTAAAGTCATTGTTTAATTATTGATAAATTTAACTATGGTAAATATTTACTTTAATATATTAAATATGTGCCGTGTGGTCCCGGTTACGAATAGGACCACCCCATCTCTTCCCGTGGGTGCCGTAGAAGGCGGCTAAGGGAATATCCAGGGAATGGGTCGCAGCGTTCCCCTCGGTCTTGGTGGCAATCAATCTTCACCTACTGCGATCACCAAGCCGCCTGCCAAGCGTGGTGATTATGGCAAACCCCCCCCCCCCCCTAATGACAAGCACAAATAAAAACGGCCCCCAGTCCCCGGCAGCTCTGCTATCCCGTGGCTACGGTAGCGGTCACGGTAACGGCAGGGCAAGGGGTGCGAAGAATCCCCGGCAGACGCCCGGCTACCAACCCCAACGACGACCCCTGGCCCTGGCAACACATAACGTGCGCACACTGAAGGCTGACGAAAGGATGGTCGAGCTAGAGGCGGAGATGGGTAAGTTACGCTGGGATGTAATGGGATTGTCTGAAGTCCGAAGACAGGGACAGGACACGATAATCCTAAATTCCGGTAACTTATTCTTCTACCGGGAGGGAGACCAACTCTCCCAAGGAGGTGTCGGGTTTCTCGTCCGCAAGTCTCTCGTCAACAACGTGGTCAAAGTCGACAGTGTGTCGGCCAGGGTAGCGTACCTGGTACTCCGAATAACCAAACGGTATTCGTTGAAGGTTATACAGGTATACGCGCCGACGTCGGCACACTCAGACGATGAAGTAGAAGCTATGTATGAGGACATATCCGAAGCCATGCATACTTCCGAAACATACTTCACCGTTGTGATGGGAGACTTCAATGCGAAGTTGGGCACAAGGAATAGCGATGAGCTGAGAGTGGGGCCATTTGGATACGGGCAGCGGAACCCTCGAGGACAGAGGCTGGCTGACTTCATGGAGAAGGAGGAACTCTTTATGATGAACTCCTTCTACGAGAAGCGGCCATCCAGGAAGTGGACGTGGATAAGTCCCGACGGTTCCACTAAAAATGAGATAGACTTCATCATGACGACCAAGAAGCACATATTCGATGATGTCTCTGTGATCAGCAAGGTGAAAACCGGTAGCGATCACCGTATTGTTAGAGGCACATTGAATATCAATGTTAAGCTCGAAAGGTCACGTCTGGTGAAGTCTACGCTCCGTCCAAATCCTGTCCAAATCCAAAACCCCGAAGGCTTTCAGCTGGAACTCCAAAATCGCTTCCAGTGCCTAGCCGACTGTAACACAGTGGACGAGCTAAACGACGGGTTGGTGGAAACTGTCCAAGCTGTTGGATCGAAATTCTTTAAGACCCAACGCCGAAAGAAGACTCAAAAGCTCTCAGAAAAAACTCTTGAGCTAATGGCCGACCGGAGCGAAATGAAGCTGCAGTCTTCAGTTGATATGTCAGCCTACGGTGAACTCAATAGACGAATCTGGAGTTCCTTGCGACACGACTTGCGTGCTCTTAGTACTTCACGTATTGAGGCCGCAATTGAGCGGAACCAAGGCTCTAAAGTGTTCGCAAAGGATTCGTCTATTGGGCAACACCAAATGACAAAACTGAAGACCGAAAATGGTAGCATCATTTCATCCAAGCCTGAGATTCTGAGAGAGATCGAGAACTTCTATGGACAGTTATACACCTCGACACGTAAGCCCGCTACTAACACAGCTCAGGACATCAGAGCCAAGTTAGTCCGACACTATACCGAAGATATCCCGGACGTCAGCCTGTACGAGATTAGAATGGCCCTCAAACAGCTTAAAAACAACAAGGCACCAGGTGAAGATGGAATTACGACTGAACTTCTGAGAGCGGGTGGTAGACCGGTACTTTTAGTCCTCCAGAAGTTATTTAATTCTGTCATCCTTGAAGGTACAACGCCAGAGGCATGGCACAAGAGCGTGGTGGTGCTCTTCTTCAAAAAAGGCGATAACACCTTATTGAAGAACTATAGGCCCATCTCGCTCTTGAGTCATGTGTATAAGCTGTTTTCGAGAGTCATTACGAATCGTCTCGCACGCAGGTTTGATGAATTCCAGCCTCCCGAACAAGCCGGTTTCCGAAAAGGCTTTAGCACCATAGACCACATCCATACGCTGCGCCAGATTATACAGAAGACCGAAGAGTATAATCGGCCGTTATGCCTAGCGTTTGTGGACTATGAGAAAGCCTTCGATTCAATCGAGACTTGGGCGGTGCTGCAGTCCTTGCAGCGATGCCAAATTGACTATAGGTATATCGAAGTTTTGAAGTGTTTGTACAGTAAGGCCACTATGTCAGTCCGACTACAGGACCAGAGTACGGAACAAATTCCATTTCAAAGAGGCGTGAGACAGGGAGACGTTATTTCTCCGAAACTGTTCACAAACGCATTGGAGGATGTTTTCAAGCTCTTGGAGTGGAAAAGATCTGGCATCAACATAAATGGCGAGTACATCACTAACCTTCGTTTTGCCGATGATATAGTCATAATGGCGGAATCGCTCGAGGACCTTAGCACCATGCTCAACGACCTCAGTAGAGTCTCCCAGCAGGTTGGTCTTAAGATGAATATGGACAAGACAAAGATCATGTCTAATGCTCATGTTCCACCTATACCGGTAATTGTTGGGAACGATACTCTCGAAGTTGTCGACAAGTATGTCTACCTAGGACAGATTGTCCAATTAGGTAGGTCCAACTTCGACAAAGAGGTGGCGCGAAGAATCCAACTCGGCTGGGCAGCGTTCGGGAAGCTTCGTCCTATCTTTTCGTCCAAAATACCGCAGAGCCTGAAAACGAAAGTTTTCAATCAGTGTGTGTTGCCAGTGATGACTTATGGAACTGAGACATGGTCTCTTACTGTTGGCCTCATTAGTAAGCTCAAAGTCGCGCAGCGAGCTATGGAGCGAGCTATGCTCGGTGTTTCCCTGCGAGATAAGCTCCGGAACGAGGAGATCCGCAGGAGAACTAAAGTGACCGATATAGCTCTTAGAGTTAGTAAGTTGAAGTGGCAATGGGCAGGCCACATCGCTCGTAGAACTGACAACCGATGGGGAAGAAAGGTTCTCGAGTGGCGACCACGAACCGGAAGACGCAGCGTGGGCCGGCCCCCCACTCGGTGGACCGACGACCTGGTGAAAGCCGCGGGGAGCCGATGGATGCAGGAGGCGAGCAGCCGCTCAAGGTGGCGTGCTCTGGGGGAGGCCTATGTTCAGCAGTGGACGTCTTCAGGCTGTTAATGAATGAATGATGAATGAAATATTTACTAATTTTATTATAATAATGGTGTAACTGTACTGGTAGTAGTGGTGGTAGTGGTGGTAGTACTGGTTTTATTATAACTATTAATTATCTGTGATTAGTGTAGCATAATGTCGACTATTAATATAAAAGTATTAAAATTATAATTTCTGAAATTTGTGTTCGTTTTTTTAATACCTTTCTCGTCTAATTTGCATAATCGGAATCGAATTCGGAACTGGAATTTAACGGAATAAAATTAACGTTTGTAAACGGCCTAAAATGCTCGATGAATTCCCGCCAACTGAGCGTGTTCGAACATGCGTCCGGCACAATATAGTTACGATTGCCGTTAAATTTTTTTCTAGGACATGATTAAATATTTTGGTGTCATTTTAAAGCTATTGAATTAATCTTTATTTCGAATATGAAAAAAAGTAGTGTTGTCACTTTAGATTTCAAAATAAAACCTATTTAACTTTTTAACTATTTATTGAAAAATAATGACATCACCTAGAATAATCAACTTAATTACAATTTAAAGCCTGGTTTGTACACTTGAGACAGCAGTCATTCAATAGGTAAATAGTCATTAGGTGTCTTAGTTAGAACCGATTAGTTTACCACTTGACGCCCTGCCGCGCATTACTAAATCTCAGGTGGCACACAAGGGTTAGCGGCGCGCGGAGCGTGGCACGTGAGTGGATAAAGCCGAAAGTTTGTATGTGTGTATGTTTGTTACTCCTTCACGTTCAAACGGCTGGACGGATTTGGATGAAACTTGGAATATAGATAGCTTATGTACTGAATTAACACATAGGCTACTTTTTATCCGCGGGTGAAACCGCGGGGCGCAGCTAGTATAATATATTATAATGCAGACTTTGTAGACTTTTTAATATTGCGACTGAAGGACTTTGTATCCAGGTCAAGAACTAATTCTAAAAAAAAAAATCACACATATTTATGCGGCCGCCATTGCTGTACGTCAGTTCGATGGCAATCAAGATTCTTTCCTGCTTTTTTTTATAATTCTATGGCAGCGACGTAAACTTTTCTGCGTTCCCGCCAAAATTCGTGCGTTTACTTACGTTACATACTGGAGCGACGAGCATGGGGCCCTCCGTGTCACTCACAGATTAGAGAAAAAAACAATCTCTTACTTGAAGATTTATTAAGGAATAATAACAAAACCACACGAAATGCATGCGTTTCGTTATTACTTCTTCTTCTTTCTTATATTTTGCTCTCCGCCCGAAATCGACCGGTAAGCAAAATAACTACGGATGTTGATTTTGACAATTCAACCGACGGCTGATATTTTTATAGAAACACTAATCACCACTATTTTTATACATTGTGCCGATTTGTGCCTAAGAACCTCCGTAGGTAGCCCCCCCATTCGTTCGTAGCTGACAGTCGGTAATCTCGTTTTGCCCTGGCAAGAAGGGTGAGTTGTGCATAAAGTATTAATATACATAATAAAATGGATGGCCGATGGATGCAGGAGGCGAGCAGCCGTTCAAAGTGGCGCTCTCTGGTGGAGGCCTATGTTCAGCAGTGTACGTCTTCACGCTGTTGATGATGATGATGATACTAATATAAAAACAAACCGTTATGATTAAACTGTTGTATGTATTTAGAGAATAGTCATTACTTACGTAATTATAATTAGATAAATTAACAAAATGTAAGTATATCTCAGCTATAAGTTTTACAAAACAATATAATATAACCTAATCAAACATGTGTAACCAAGCTAAATAAGAAAAATGAATTTATTTTATTAAAAATACCTATTTTAGATAACAAGGAAGAAATTGATACATTATTTTTGTATTTGCTTGAACTAAATTTCACTATCATTTTATCCTGCTCATTGCCTTATCAAAACAAGAAGTTTTTAATAATTAATGGTACCTAATAGCTAATGCATTAATAATAAAAAATTATTAACAAAGGAGATGACAAACACATAGATGTAATTATAAAGGCATGTGGCATCTATCGACATCTCAACCTTTCTTTCTTTCGCATGGCAAACTGTGTATGCTTAAGCGGACGACTTTCAAGACGCCTTTCCTCTTTTTTACATCTATGGATAACTACAGGCTACAGCAGTAACAGACATCTAATTCTATACAGTAAGCAGACCTTACATTATCTTCACTACTACATAGACGAGAATAAATGATATATTAATTACTTTCGTCTAATTAAAATTTGACAACTTTATCTCTTTCATTTTTGCCGTTGCAACAGTTACGCACACATGCGGCCTGTTTTTTTTTTGCAATATTTTGTGTTATAACACTAAAATATGTAGTGCGCCATTGTGAGGCAACGTTTCATATAGGAAAACACCTAAATTATTAATTCACCAGTAAGTTTTGATGTGCATGTTTGTGTGTGTAAAGTGGCACGCAATATTTCTGCTTACTATAGTATTAAATGTCGGCTTGTTTCGGCTTTGTAGAGCGATAATCCGCTAGTTGTCGGCTCCCTATCGAGCCGTCTAGAGCGACGAAACGTCACATGCATAAATCACAGAGCAAGAAAAAAAAATACGCTTCTACCCCGAAGCGTCATATTTTTTTAATGCTCTGTGTGCATAATGTACTGAGTAACAAAGACGACGCTGTACGAAAAAGAACACTACCGATTATCTCCCCTCCCCTTAGTGGCAGGGACGACGCACATCAAACCGAAACACATCAGCTTTCTGTGGATCGGGTAATAATCTAATTCGTTTTCGATTTAATCGCATCAATATACGACTTCCCGAGAAGAGCAGCAGGCTTAGCATGCGCACCGCGACAAAATTATCTCCACAATTTTTTTCTTGAGAGACCGTGGCAAAGCCATTGTAGCGCCCTTAGAGTATAGACTAAAGCATAGAGAGAACTTGATTATGTGTCAAGCGTATCACTTTTTTGGACACTTTATATGATGCGGACACTTTGATGTGAATGAGTCTGACAGATTTGTATAGCAAAAACTGTTGACTCGAATCGAAAAAAATAGTACGGTGTTTATCGCAAGCGTAGCTAATTACTATATGTTTGTTTATTCCTTCGCCACTGACGTAGCGATACGTGTGAGCAGTACAAATATAATATCGTTTTGATGATCTCTCTATGCTTTAGTCTATACTCATATTCATTGATTCTGTTTCCACATGTGCATATTGATCTTACATATGACATAAGTCCAAATTATATTATAAGGTAACAACATGGACCCTGCTGGGTACTACAGATTATATTGTGAGGGTAGGATTACTAAAATTAAGTATAGCTTGAGATTTAGATACATACCTACCAATTTTACAATTCAACTGATCGAAAGGTTTACGTTTTATGTATATCGTCAAAAAATTATTGCAAAGAATAGTAGCATTTCTTAACGATATGTAACTTCAATTGGCCAAAAAAGCCTAAGCCTAAGTGTGTCTCACTCTAACAAAGACGACAAGTTTTCTCGCGGTGCACATGCTAAGGGGTCTGGACAACCAAAAATATCTCCCGCTTTAGCTCGATATGCATCCACCCGTATGTTTATGTTCTGTATCAATGCAAGCAACCATCAGCATCTGACTAGTAATTAACTACTTTTGGCATTTATATTTTAAGCATCATTAGAAACTACCTACTTAAAATAAGACAAACTATAATAATAATAATAATGCAGTAACTAAGAGTTTCTTAAAATAAAATGTTACATAATACAACGTTACAATAACTCATCAATTTGGTCAAGATGTTTTTCTTTACGATAGCTTCCAGAATTTGTTTATATAACTTAGAAAGCTCAAGTATTAAGACATAAAGTTTACAGATCTTATAAAGTGTATCATTAGTATAGCGCTAATGATTTAATGGCACTTTGTTAGGGCCGGTCCACACGGCGCGTTGCGTCGACGCAACGCACACACTTGACTGCAACCTAATTTTACGTAGCTCGCAACAAGTTTGCAACAGGCGTAAATTTAGCAATCGTTGCTGTCAAACATCACTTTGGCAGTGCAGAAAGCGATCGAGCGCTAGATCACCGACTGTCGGACAATCGATGAGCTAAAAAGTGCATTATTTTATTTGCATCAATTGCTGTTGTGTTGCTATTGGCGCTAGTATCAAAAGCCAAAGTGCATTCAGCGACAGGCGAGCAACAGGCGGGCGGTTGCGACCGATTGCCAAGTGTTTGCTGTCGCTTTGCTACTGCTGTTGTAACTTTTAAGTAATAAACGTTAACGCGAAGCGTTGCGTTGTTAATCCAGTAAATGTGGTACAAATTCAGTCTTAATAAAACACTTTAGTTTCGTCACATTCAGCTTGAATAAGCATAACAATAGTCATACATTTACAATTTATTCGGCGCTGGCAGCGCAAGTGGTTGGCAATGCGTCAAAATGATTGCAATGCAACGACGCTATGCACCGTGTGGGCCGGCCCTTACAGTTTACCATTTACCATGATGTCACATCAGGGAGAGGAAATTGAAAACATTTAACTTTCCAAAAGGCACCTGCTAAGCGATCACGTAACTTGATTGCAACCGATAGAAACAGAAATGTGTATGGATTTGACAGTTTCAATGCGGTATTTAAAGGCATAAAAGTTTCCAAATTAGGAATGGAATTTCTCCTGTTGCATTCCAACCAAGGTCCGTGATCACCCCGCCTGATGACTTTGTATTGTCCGTGTTGTGGACATGCGCAACTATATTGAAAGCGATCGGTAGAGACAGTTTCTATTGCGAGTTTGATAGATTCAATGTAATGGATGCAATTGAATTCGTTAGCATAAATTGAGTACATGATAGTACATCATTTGTCGATGATTATTAAAGAGTGCAAATGAAAATATTTTTTATTGACAATTATGAAGATTGCCGCCGCGCCTAACGTAGTTGGCACGAACGATTTTAATACTTTTAAAAGTTTTTATACATTGTATGTAATAATTAGAAGCAGTACTCATTTAAGTTAAATTTTGTACTGTAGCCGTTGAATTATAATAAATACCAAATCGATGCGTTACATTTCAACAATTTTGGTCATGTAACTTTTTTTTTTTTTATAGCAAATGGGTCAGCGTTTGGCCACATCTCACCTGATGGTAAGTGTAGATGAAACCTAAGGTGGGACACGCTTACCCAGAAGATACCTCTTCACTCTGCTCTTGAATACGCCTAGATTGTATGTGGAAGGGAAAACTGTTCCATTCCTTAGATGTACGGAACTGGTGTCAGTAGTAAGTACCTAGTTTCAAAGGATGCTTATGAATTCAATTACACCCGTATAATGTGCGTAGTTACGATGATATTTTTAAATATAAGACAATTTCGCACGTCTAATAAAAGTTACATAATAACCCTTTGATATAATTATGTGTCTGGCAAATAGTTTACAATTATTAAATTGCTTAATTTTAATTTAAAATATATAGGAAAAATACTCCAAGGACTAAACAGCGATGAAGTTCTAATCACTCGTTATAGTACGTATTTTAAGCCATACACTAAACAGTCTTAATGGCTTACGACCTAAATCATCAAGCCATATAAATTGCAACATCAGTACTCTCAAATATTTTTTGTTCAAAGGTCTTTTTTGCATTCGTTTCATACTCTTCACGTGTCAGAACACTAAACAAAAAATGTGCACCCGACACGCCAGCTTTCATATAAAGTGTAGCCAACCTAGATGCTTCCTTTAATCGTAAGTTTTGTTCGTAATGTAAAAACATATTTTTTTTAAATAGTATTCAATTTAAAAAAACATGACAGTTAGAAGATCCATCTTTGCTAGTAATTCTGCAAACAGCTTAGCCCTCGCTACCAAACATTTTTATAAAAATAATTATTGTGCACTCAGATCTGGCGACCACATTATCTTGACAAGCTCTTGACCGATTTTCATCATAACTATTTGAAATTCGAATGTTTCTGCCAAATATTATCAAAATCGGCCGGTAAATATCTCTGCAAAGTTCCCACCTTTTGGGGCAAACACATGTTGACGATGTTCGCTTAGACCACCCATACACGTTCAATTTTATTGATCAATTAAATTAACGAGTCCATTTCCGTCAACGTTTTCTCTATACTGTAAACCGAAAAACATTGACCAATACTAATCCTACACGATCAATATTACTGATCAATCACAAAGATCGATCAATAAAATTGAACGTGGACGTGTACACGTTCAATTATCGTACGTGTATCTATAGTCGACTTAACAAATGGTCAATTCGATTTTGACCATTGCTGAAAAAACCACCCTTAGAATCCACCCTTAGTCTGTATTGCATTCTCTTAAGGTGGAACGTTTCACTAGCGCGGCAAATTCAAGTTTTCTTGCGTTCTTTTGCCAATAATAGCTTAATTACTCGACGTGATTACATTAAAACGAATTAAATTTTGCCTTAGTTTTCAGTCTATTGCCATTTGTCGCTTAACCAATTATATGTAGGTGATACTTTTAATTGTAATTTATTGATGCATTCTATTTATTTGCGCAAAATTAGTTTTCATGTAATCACGTTTAGTAATTAAGCTATTATTGGCAAAAGAACGCAAGAAAATTTGAATTTGCCACGCTAGTGAAACGTTCCACCTTAAGCTAAAATTAATGCTGTACTGGGAAATGAAAATATGTAAACCACAGACTACTAAAAATTTTGTTTAGCTTAAGCGAATGCAGAATAGAAACTATTGTAATCACAATTCTGTTTTTAGAATCCAATAGTCTCCACCACACCCTTGATAAGAAGTGGACTCTCTGGACTTTCCTTTTCTGGAACGCTTGATAAGAAGTGGACTTTCCGCATTGAAACGGTCCGGTACTTCTGTTATTATCCAGCGTTGTCACATTCATGTTGTATTGCCACATCCAGTTGCGATTGATTATTACTTGAAGCTCCACTGGAAAATAACAATTTACACATTAACAAATCATTAACAGTATGATAGAAAACCGTTAAAATAGGACAAAATACACATTAGTATCATCATCATCATTAACAGCCTGAAGACGTCCACTGCTGAACATAGGCCTCCCTCAGAGCACGCCACCTTGAGCGGCTGCTCGCCTCCTGCATCCATCGGCTCCCCGCGGCTTTCACCAGGTCGTCGGTCCACCGAGTGGGGGGTACATATTAGTATAATGAAGTTTAACTATATTAGAAGTTCATTAAAACAGAGTCAATAAGTAAATTCAAATTCAATGTATGTCTGTCTATAACACAGATAACCCCCAATAGATACCGCATTACGGGATTTTTGTTCGGATCGTAGCTCACCAAAACTGGCGGAAGGCGCGGGTTGCGGGGACTGGAGTCAATGCGCTATTATTGGCTGTTTCGAGTGACGCCCTAATAATGAACTCTAATAATTGGTCGAAACTAAGGCCGTGCTGCGAAGCGGTGATTTTTATGGAACCATTTACGCCAATGCGTGGTGCGCGGTCGTCGTCTTTCATGCGGTATCTATTGGGGGTTATCTGTGGTCTATAATAAGTGATAAAAGTATTACATGTTATAAGTAACAATATTACTTCTGTGCTTTGCGTATCACTCTAAAATATATAAATATAAATATTCAGAATGTGTGGACATGTCACACAGCGCCATCTAGCCCCAAACTAAGCATAGCTTGTATTATGGGAACCAGATAACTGATACAATACTTAGATACTTTTCGTTTATAAATACATACGTAGAATACAATATAACACCCAGACACAGAACAAACACTTGTGTTCATCACACATACGTTTGTCCTGGATGGGAATCGAACCCACAACCTGTAGTTCAGAAGGCAGAGCTACTACCAACTGAGCTAACAGGCTAGTCATTATATGAAAGAATCATTAAATCAATCCAGAATCTTTGCATCCCTATTACTGCAAGTAATGCCAAAAGTGCAGTCCAGTAGGGTTAGCACGGCCGGTAGACAAAACTGTCTTTCCCCTGTTTTACTCCAAGCAAGTATGAAGAAAGTGACGTATAACGGGGAAAGACAATTTTGTCTACCATCCATGCTAACCCAGCAGGGGGTGTACTGTGAGCTCTTAGCGCGATTCATCAAAACAGAGCCTATACTGGATCGCTTGTCAAAAAACTCATACGAAAAAAACAAAGCGATCCAATATAGGCTCTGTTTTGAATCGCGCTAAGAGCTCACAGTACGCCCCCAGATATATATGTATAATAGGATTATTCCCAATAACCACAACTAAAATAAGTATTTAATAGACAAGCACATGATGTGGTACTCGAAGGTGCAGCACTACACCTTCGAGCACCACTTTTTTTTTTTATGCGATTGAATGACGTGACGAGCTAGTCGTTCACCTGATGTTAAGCGACGCGGCCGCCCATAACAGTTGCAGTATCACTCGGATCTTTAAAACAATAAAGTTTCGCGTGACACTGCACTGCGCACGTCATCCTGAGACATCACGCAGTCTAGTAATCAGATTACTAGACTGAGTAATCAGGTCATAAAGTCTCATTTGCCCAGTAATTTCACTAGCTACAGTGCCCTTCAAACCGGAACACAGTAGTGCTTGCACACTACTGCTTGGCGGCAGAATAACTGGCAAAGCGGTGGTACCTACCTAGACGAACTTTGCAGAAAAGTCCTACCACCTAGTAAAAACATCATCGCTTCCCATCAATAGAAATCGTGATCAAACGCAAGCCTAGTCATTGATATAAAAAATAGTATGGAAACCTCCTGGGTGCCCTATGTGATGCAGGTATACTGTTGGCCTCATTAGTAAGCTCAAAGTCGCGCAACGAGCTATGGAGAGAGCTATGCTCGGCATTTTCCTGCGAGATAAGCTCCGCAATGAGGAGATCCGCAGGAGAACTAAAGTGACCGATATAGCTCTTAGAATTAGCAAGTTGAAATGGCAATGGGCAGGCCACATCGCACGTAGAACTGACAACCAAAGGGGAAGAAAGGTTCTCGAGTGGCGACCACGAACCGGAAGATGCAGCGTAGGCTGGCCCCCACTAGGTGAAGCCACGATGAGCCGATGGATCCAGGAGGCGAGCAGGAGGCCTATGTTCAGCAGTGGACGTCTTCAATATGATTTACACAGAAATAGAAGACATAATTTCCACATACCATATACTACTGGAGATTCCCAAGATCCTCTTCAAACAATCTCTTCCCACCTTTCAATATCTTCTCTGAATCGTTACCGTACTTGTTCACATACTGTTCCAATCGACTCAACCACTGAGCCCAGTGCTCCCTCAGTTTGTCAGTCGATAGATGATACGCATCGGCTTTAGAGCCATCTGTATACGCGATCACTAAGAGTGCGTCGCGCACGTTCAAATGTTTATAGTTCAAATCGTTGCACACTGCTCCAAAATACGCGGCTAGTTGAACGGGGTTGTCGTATGTCAGTGCAAGGGACTTTCTCGGCTTGTCGGACTTCTTCCATTCGATTAAGGTCGGTTTTTCCCTGCAATTTAATAAGATAAAACTTACATGAGATTTGAATAGCGTTTGGCTGCATTTCACTTTATGCAGCTGACGTCAGCGCGCTTTGGCTTGCAAAATGGCTCATGGCTGCCAAAACAGAGCTTGGCGACAGACTCATGCCTAAGCAAAGCGAGCGAGCGCTAGAAAATGCCCTAACCTAACACCATGCCAGTTTTAGTATAATACAGTTTTCAGCGACCAACTCCACTTCAAGGCATGTACGACTCATTTTTATCCTATTACAATAGGCTATTAGTGTCCTGCTATTAAAAATTAACAAGTTAATATTACTTTCATAGAGTAGCTTAAAAATGAATGCAATAATTGAAAAAAATAGTAAAATCGGTAAATAAATCACGGAATAGTAAGCTTTTAAAGTTTCTGGAGGGGAGAGGGGGGGGGGGGGGGGGGTGGGGGAGCATCGCCTGCCCCTTTCTCGCAAAACCAGTACAGCAGAGCTCACGAAGTTTCCTCACAGTTACTATGAAAACGCATATTAGTGACGTCACATGCCAAAGAGATTGTATATAAAGCTACCACAGCTTAATAATGAAGTACTATGAAGGAGCACGAACTGACGTCACTGCACGCTTGAACTGTCTCTCTCTCTATTTAAAAATACTTGTAACTTTGGAAGTTTCTGAGATATTTCATTTTAGTTTTCACGACTGTTTATTTTTGAGGAATATTATTCATTTGTCCAATAAAAAAATAGCAGGACTCTAGTCTATTCGTCAGTTTAGAGATTAGTTAGTTTTGTGTACTCCTGTTGTAAATATGGGGCCTCGGAGCCTATTTCGATTCCTTGCATAATGCATAATAATCATTCAAGATAATGTACGACTACATAGATACAGTACGATAATGTCGACTTTGGCGTGCGTATTGTCATTATGTATGAAATATAGTAAGTATATCTCTCTGTTATTCGTCTTTGGTTATTCGAACTAAACGAGCAGTCACGAACACTGCCTTATTGGTATTTAGCTAAACACAGAAATATCATCGTGGTATGTAGTGTTATATCTAAACGAATCACGTCATAGTTGATAGAGCACGTGTAGAAACACCGATAAAATAATATCGGCCAAGTGCGAGTCGGGCTCGCGCACCAATGATTCCGTAGTTGCCAGTTTTTGGATTTTTTGTTGCACAGAGCAAGCTAGCACTATAATCACACCAATTGGGACTTTTATGTATTAATGTTTTATATGAAAAAATTATAAAAAATATGGTCCTTGAATAAATTATTAAATAAATAACGCCGAACGATCACATACATAGACCCTAGGCCCTAACTAGGATTTCCTGCATCTAGGGACCCAAAAACTACGAGGACAATTGTCCCACAACACCCAGACGCAGGTCAAGTATTTGTGCTTTACTTTTCATCTGCACAAATACTTGTCCTGTCGCGGGAATTGAACCCGCCGCCTCCGGGTTATGACCCTTCCTGCTCAACCACCACACCACAGAGGCTGTAGAAATTTATTTAATATTTGTAAGTATGTTTTTTGCTCTGCGAGCCATAACACAGTTATTTTAATTTTATAGATTTTCCTTGGAATCTTTTCATTTCACTTCAGATTATCTACATATAGATGATAACCTTGGTATAATACCCTTGACTTTTTATACAAATGTCAGCATATCTGTGATGTTATTGACTCTTTTACTACCTATCACAGAGGCGTGAGAAATAAAAAAAATGATAACAATGTTTTCCTGTGACGTTTTTATAACGATTTTCAAAAGAATGCCAGATTACATGGAAAGCGATGATGGGGTCATAATGTCCACCAGTGGACGTCTACAGGCTGTTGATGATGATGATTGTGAATTATTATGTAAATGTATAATTTAGTAAGTAATTCCATGCAGTGTAGGTAGTGCTCTTAGGTGTTCACTTCATTTCATTTGTACTTTTTTAAATAATGCCTATCCATGCAAACCTTTAATAGGCTTTTTTTTTTTTTTTCAAATTGAATATCTACCTATATTATTATAACAGCTGTTGGCCTTTCAAAAAAGAAATAAATATATAAATATCACATCGGACCTACAACATTTTTCAGGGTGTAAGTATCTCTGAAAACATTGCATTAAAATCCGATCAGCCATTTCATCACTGTGTGGTACAATACATACTTTACATTATATACCAAACATCTCAAACTTAATAATGAGTTTAATGCTTTATTTACATTTTGATTAAATCTATCATTAAATATGAAATGCTGCCTGTTTGTGATGAAATGGGTATTGTTTGTTTAAAAATATTCGTTAAATTCCAATTTAGATTTTTATAAGAACACTTGGAAAAAGGGGATTTGAACATGGCGATACCGAAGGTCGAGCCTGCTACTACGCACACGAAGTCGCAAGCCAATAGATAGAAATCAATAAATAATATTGTGAGTTTGAAACATTAGAGCAAAATACTAAAATCATTCGAGTATCAAGCATTTTCATTTTTAGCAGATATTATTTTATAAGTGCATCATTATTGATTTAAGCACAGATCACGAAAAAAGCGCTTAGCAAAGCGTCATATCTGTGAAAGCTCTGCTGCCCTAGCACGGACAGTAGATAAAATTGTCCTTCCCCGTTTTATGTCACTTTCTTCAGACTTGCTTACTTGGCAAGTGGAGTAGAACAGGGGAAAGGCAATTTTGTCTACGGGCCGTGCTAGGGCTGCTGTGGATATAAATGATCGCCATGCAATATCTTGACATTGACAGTTGTTGATTTGCATAATATTATGACCTTATTACAAGAGCAAGGCCAAATCTATTGTCTGAAAACAACTTACTTTACTGGGTAAGCTGTAATGGACACACTTTACACAATATGGAGCTACACAATGGATGTGTCGGAATTCAAGACGACTTTGTATGAAATAGGTAAATACTTACATCTTCTTCTTCTTGTATAAGCAAATGGTCAGTACTTACTAGGTACCTGATACCTATGTGATGTTCTATGAGAATTATGATTAAACTGTTAATTATCCAGGATGAAAGTATGCTATGTTGGTCTTGATACAGTAAGTAATCTATGTGCTAAATCTCATCCAAACCATTTTACTATTTGGTCTGAAAGCTAGTAAGACAAACCATAGGTACTGGTATGAAATGAGAAGTACAGTAACCAATACTAATAAAATAAACTGCTTAGAGTTTTGCATTCAACAATAAGCCCATTCAACCATGCACCATCCATTCCATTCCATTCCATTTTTTTCCATTTCCATTTCCATTTTTTTTCATTTCCCATTGCAACTTGACAGCCACACCAACCAACAATGATTTTTTATTAGAAATGTTAGGATAACACTTACTCATAATCTGCTATGGCATCAAATATCCCTCTGTATTTCAGCTTCGGATGAACGACATTGGACTCTATTGCCTTCGGAGAGGATATGTGTTTCAGTACATTGTCAACTGACGTCCAGACTCCTTCAACATCTTTCTCGATACGAAGCTGGGTGCGGGGCTGTGTGAAGTAATTCTTGAGTGTGTTGTGGAACTTAGTACCAACTGCCATTTGAGCTGTGGACATGAGTAGGTAGATAAGTTGTGTTGATTATTGCATTTTTGGTTTTAAAAAGTCTTTATTTAGTAAATATAAGAAATAGTAGTTGCACATAATCTTAAATAATTATGTTTCACAATCATATGAGTAGTTGTGTACTTTAAAGGTTATGTTACACCCTTATAGAACATTTAAAAAAAATAATTTATGCATTCCAGTACTATAAATAACGTAATACAATAATAATGAGAAGCATAGATACTTACAGATTTGATATTACATAACTATAAATAGATAAGACCTGGTTTATTGCCTACAAATAGGCAATAAACTTAAGAATAACTGAAAACAAATTCATATTCTAACAAATAACGTTCTGCTAAAGCCCTAGTACAAAGGGCAATGTACAAATTAATATATTCTAATGTTAATAACTTACAACTCTAAATTGACAATAATTATTTATGTGAGGATGTTTAAAAAGCTATACATCATAACATAACAACAAACGGGGGGTAGTTAGGTTAGATAATGATCGAGCGGACTAGCCGGTTGCTGGTTATATTGTGCAAAATCTTAAAATAAATTTTCTATGACAGTAATTCTAAAAATGTTGCTAGCCTTTTATAACGGCTCAAATGACAAGAATAAATAAAATGCTGGCACTTATTTGGCCCAACGCATCAGCATTGCAATTCAACGTGGCAATGCGGCCAGCATGTTGGGTACGCTACCTACCGGTAGTGGGCAGGAGCACTTGGACTGTCTATAGGCCATCGCGGCTATTATACAGTCCATAAGTGTTCTTTGTAGTAGGTAGTGTAGCTAGTTTAGTTTAGTTTAGTTTTTATTATTGTAGTAGTTAGCTTGAGTAATAAAGGCAATTTGCCCATTAAAAAAAAAAAGAATTAATATTTATTGTGCAATATTGTTATCACATTGCTTTGCCAGAGCTCAACTTGTTTACCAATTACTGTGCCTTGGCATCTCAGTAGAATGTGTTTTGTTTTTTCAATAATACAGTCCATACCTACCTACATTTACCTGTGTGGCAATTGCACCCTAACAATATTGATTTTGGCACACAACACCATCCTACAACAGTTTGTTGACAGAATCTTTTATTTATTGGACACAATAAGTAAAGCACTCCTGATAAACATGATTCAAACAGACTAATGATGTCAAATTAATTATGAAACCAATATAATATGAATCATGGGATTTTTTATTAGGGATTTTATAGTAAATGTGTATAAAAACATTACATACCTTGGTAAAACTGATTAAATTCCTCCTGCCCCATTTCAGCAATCCTCTCCTGTTTCCATTTCTCCAATGCTATCCTCGAATCATCAGTCATGGTTTTGTTCAATATTAGGGTCACCGAAGGAAACTGCTCTGTGAAGTCATTGCGGTGCTGCTTGATCTGCAGTATCTTGTCTTCACTGGCATATCCAGGCTGTGCTGCAGAACTGCGAGCAGCATTATATACTGCAGAGGTTTGTAGACCTCTCACTGCAGCATTATTCAGAAGGACACCAACCACATTCACACAGCTTCTTGAGTTCTGCCACATTTTCTTTCCAACTTCAACTGACAGGGTAGTAGAGCTTATATATCCAGTGAGATGGGATACTATAGCATTTCTCACGTCAATGTATTTTGATCTGTTTTCGACGGGAGCCGCGGCGCCAGTGTTTTGATGCGCGCTATTTTTAGCTGGAAAACAGATAGTCTAGTTGTACGCGTGCCGTACAACGCACGGCAATAAATGCGAAATGTCATATGATTTCAATTGGCAAGGCGCGAGGCACGGACTTTAGGGCTCACGTATTATCGAAAGCGAAAGTAGTTACAATGTATGTATACAATGTAAACAACTGCAGCACTTGGAACTAACTACGCGACTGTTAATCATTGCCAGTGAAGTGATTGGAGCGCAAATAACTGAACAATCACGGAATTTTAATCGCCTTTTAGAAAGTTGTCAATGCAAACGAGACAAGGCTGCAGAAGCCATACAAATTGTGTTCTTACCAGCCTTCTTTAGACCTCGCTTCCGTTGTTTATTCGTCTCCAATAGAGGGCCGAATAACTCTTTGTTCTCTTTATTGTACAATTTTAACTTTTCCGCCGGTTTCAAGATAGAAGCGGGTCGAACCACTTTGTTTCTAACGAATTCTTTGGATTGTGCCTCAGAAGAAACCCTGCGACCGATTGCACAAATCGGTCTGAACATAACTATTTGAGCCTGTTTCTATTTTGATTTAGGTAGATTAGGTACGGTGGCAGCGAAATATACGGAATGGTATCGAGTTTCTTTTGTAAAACCACTAAAACATAAATGATAAAAATCGCGGATGCGCCGAGAAAAAAGTCTGTATGACGTATGACCAACAGTGTTACCAACACTGATTCGCCAAAGAGAGCTAGTGTCCTAAAAAAAGGCTAAAATCGTCAGTAAAAAGGAGCTAAACGGAAAAGTACCAATTTCTGTCTCGAAGAAGATGGTTCTGCAGCATCAACATGCTTTTTGCGCTTTATTTAATTCAATAAATAAGCCTTTAACTCGCAGCAACAATAACTACCTACAGTATGCTTTGGGCTTGTCATTGCTTACTTCTTTCAACCAATGATGAAAAGGCACCTGAAGCCATTCCAGTATTGCAGGAGTCTCAGCAATTCTTCCGGTATGTTCCTGTCTCTCAACTTCTTCCACAGCACTTCATACGAGACGAGATCGAAGGCCTTGGAGAGGTCGAGAAAACAGGCATATACCGGTGTCTTGCGATCTGTATAATACTGGATATAATACTGGACGGTGTGCTTTAGGCTCAAGATAGTACTTTCAGTGGATAGTTCGGGGTGGAACCCAAACTGTGTATCGTGCAGCTCCATATAACTGTTTAACTGAGAATCAAACACACCGTCCAATATCTTAGCTGTAGTCGTCGCCAGAGAGATAGGACGATAGTTGCCCTTGTCAGAGATGTCACCCGTTCTATTCTTGAAAATAGGTACGACAGTGGTTTTCATCAATTCCGCGGGCAAGTATGCGTGATGGCAGAGCGAGTATAACATGGACAGTACTCTGGGTAGGTGAGCCCCTGCATACTTGAAGTGCTCAATACTGAGCCCGTCGTGGCCAGGAGATTTACCTCTGCTCATATCCAATTCCCAATTTGAGTTAGTAAGTTGAAGTGGCAATGGGCAGGCCACATCGCTCGTAGAACTGACAACCGATGGGGAAGAAAGGTTCTCGAGTGGCGACCACGAACCGGAAGACGCAGCGTAGGCCGGCCCCCCACTCGGTGGACCGACGACCTGGTGAAAGCCGCGGGGAGCCGATGGATGCAGGAGGCGAGCAGCCGCTCAAGGTGGCGTGCTCTGGGGGAGGCCTATGTTCAGCAGTGGACGTCTTCAGGCTGTTGATGATGATGATGATATCCAATTCCAATTTCATTATCTAATTACCGATCTCACTTGTTTAGCCGAAAAACGGAGCAGTGGCTTCTCCAGCCCACAGGATCCAGAATAGGGCACGCAAAGTGGAGATCCAAGCGGTGACTGTACTCTGAAATACTCTTTGAACATGTTGGCTATATTCATAGGCTCACTCAGACCCCCGACGTTCACTGGCAGTCCAGGCTTAACGTCAAGCTTACTCGTGGATTTCGAAAACTTGGCAAAATTTTAATTAGTACGATGTGTAGCTAGCTCGTCCATTTTGATCTGATCTTGGTGTTTTTGACACCACTTAAGGCGACCTTTGAAAATCCTATGAGTCTCATTCATACGCTCGTAAATTATGCCAACCCTCAGTCTATTGTATAGAACACAACATTGTGTGCATCACGTACATGCTTATTCCATCCGCATACAGGCTTACCTCTCCTCCTCCTATCAGCTCCCTTCTCTATAGCAAGCACAGCCGCTTCCTGCAATGCATTTACAATATTGTTGTAGAGTTTATCCAGGACCAGTTTATGTTGTTCATCTCTACAAAATCCAAAACTACACTCCGCAAGTTAAAAAGAAACTAAACGTTTTAAATTAATTTATACAACAAACTTTTAGAAATATCTATTGAACTTTTTTTATTAAATAATTAACCATGTTTTCAGACTTCTTCTATTATTTAGTGACAAATTAATGCTTACCTACTTTACACGCATTTTTATAGCCCCCATTTGACGATTGTTTGTCGTTACGAAAATATGATGATAATTGTTTATTTTTTAATCAGCATGACGTAAAAATTGCTCAAAATATCACCAATATTTATGCAAGGTAAATCTGCAATCAGTCACCAATTAAATTTTTGGTCACCCTCTGAGATAGCTTAAAAGGCGAAATTATCCATGACTTGGTAACACTAGCCACTGTCTGAACGACGTGACTGATGACGTTGACATTTGATAATTCAGGCTGAATTGTTTAATGTCAACGTCAAAATATTACTGTCAAAGGTACCATAGACTATTTTGTACCAATTGTTTTTTTCTCTAATCTGTGATTTTGTACTTATATTTTGGCTCCACACATAATGTATTTAGCCAGTGTCAAGTGTTATAAAATATTTCACGTAAAGTGAAGTCTTAGTTACAGTCTGGGTAGTCGTAGTCCAGTCATAAGTCATGCCCTAGTAAAGTGGTGGCAACTTTACTAGAAGTTTCTACGAAATTTTGGAAGCAACACGAAAAACCACGTTTCATCACATGATATATAAGATAAGAATAAGAATAAAATTTATTGTGTGAAAACTGTGTACAAAAATGGTCTTAAGTTAAATTTAGGTAACAACAGTTTATCCATTTCGGACGTACAATACTGTGCATAAGCATAAGCTAGTGATGTACCTACCTAAAATTATTATTGAACTAATGATGCTGGATAACACAAAACAAGAAACATAAAACAATACTAAGTAAGTAGGTATATCTAATTTTTGCCCACACTCATGCTCGTAATTCCCACCAATTCACTGGAAAAGCACAGATTATGAAAAATAATGCAATGAAACACCAAAACAAGAAACATAAAACAATATTAAGTAAGTAGGTATATCTAATTTTTGCCCACACTCATGCTCGTAATTCAGCACTTAATGCGTAAAATGCCACCAATTCACTGGAAAAGCACAGATTATGAAAAATAATGCAATGCAACGCCGTAGCCCACACTCATGCTCGTAATTCAGCACTTAATGCGTAAAATGCCACCAATTCACTGGAAAAGCACAGATTATGAAAAATAATGCAATGCAACGCCGTAATCTTTTCCACGTTCCCGCCAAAAAAAACTAGACTATTTTAAAGCTTGTAGTCTATATTCAGTAAGCCTTCTTATACCTACTGCTATTAAACATAGGATAGATCCACCTCGAAAACGGTACCGTTTAAAGGGAATGAAAACATCGCAGACCTGTCAGAAACACAGAGAGCGAAAAAGCAGTTGTCTGGAAAATATCATCTATTCTGTGGATACTAAACTTGTTCCTAGATAAGGGCCTTTTAATAGCTATGCAATATGCACATGCATATTGCATAGCTATTAAAAGCAAACACACATGCAAAGCAAATAATATTTTTCGGGCTGCTAAACATAAGCCTCCCGCATAAAACGCCACTTAAACGCATAGGTACCCTACCTATTAGTAGAGGGACGGAGATTTGCCATAATTATATTGGCAGGCGTCTTGGTGATCGAAGAAGATTAATCATAATCATAATCATTAGGTAGATATCTATCTACAGAGGAGAATTTTGCTGTCATGCCCATTGCCCAATTCTTGGTTATTCCCTTAGCCGGCTCTTACGGCACCCGTGGGTAAGAGAGTGGTGATCCTTTTCTCACACCGAGACCACACGGTAAAGGACAAATTAAAGTTTTGCGGTTCCGTAGTGCCACAGAATAGATATATAGTAGTACTGTAGTACTTATTTAGGTTTTGTTTGTGTGTTGGTTTGCTTGACCCAATTTATTGAACGCATAAATACGCTTTTATTCAATTATGTATCGTATGATAATTAGGTATCTCTTACCTATTGCTTTTCTTTCGCACCTTTCTTACATCGAGTGTGTGATGAATATTTGATTGTAGTGTAGGTACGTCTTACCTATAGGTACCTAGTGCGGGTCATACAGGTAGGTACCTATTTATTTAGGTAATGCGTTTTGTAAGTATACCTACTATACGCCTACCAGTAGGTATTTGAATTTAAAATAATAATAAGTAACGTAGATAGATAGATAGATAAACTCTTTATTGAAACACCACATTACAAATAATTATAACTAAGTGAACAAACTTAACCAAAGTGTAACAATGGGCGGTCTTATCGCTTAGAGCGATCTCTTCCAGACATCCATGAACGTATCTACCTAAGTAACAATATCGCAGTTTTTTTTAATTCAAAATAGATAGGTACATGTAGGTAGGTAATAGGCACCTATACCATTAAAATAGTATACTTAAGTACATGTAGGAATAAAAGAATCTTTCTTTTTTGGTGTTACATATGGGTGGTCTTATTGACAGCGATCTCTTCCAGTCAAGCCTGAAGTAGAATGTTTACCTATTCGATAGTAGGTCAGTGTTCATCCAAAATGCAAACTTATGATGTTTCCTTTCGTCTCATTACTCCTGCCATTTAGCTTATTATATCTTAGGCTATGACTCCCAGACGAGTAAATTTGGGGTAAAATAACTCGAATTCCATAATTTACGAATGCTTTCGATGTTCTCTCACAAATTGCGGAGGTAGGATAGTACCTAATGTAGGCATGTGCCTTTTCTACAAATATTTACGCAATCCAAATTACTCTACCCTCTTCACTACGTCATTTCAGCTATGGTAGAGCAAAATAATATTATAGCAAAGGACGACGCACGGGATTAGAAAATTATAGAGCTACCAAGCTCAGCTTATTTGGTAACCTCCACTAGTGGAAATTTGACACTATATTGTCTGACACAGACTGACATATTCAGCATATTTATTAGTTTTTTACCATGACCAATTCCAATCTTGTTGCTTTTTAACATAAGTATAGCGATAACTTAAATTTTTGATTTTGGTTAATCAAAGTTAAATTAAGTACCTACACAATTAGTGCTTATTTACCTACCGGAGTTCACGTTTAATACGATAATAAAATAAGTAGGTGTCCTATGTCCTTCCCCATGGTTCAAACTATCTATATTACCCAAAGACTTCTATGTTACACACATAACTCTTTGATACAACCTACCAAACTCCACCACGATCGGTTCAGACGGTCAGCAAAGGATGGATCTGTGCTGTACAAAATTGAAAGCTCGTGAACATAATTTCTCAATTTCTCGTACAGACTGGATTTTTAGTCAATGGTGCTGTCACAAAATAGAAAAGTTGTAGTCAGTAGGTAGGTAGTAGGTATATGTAGTCTCTACGGTTTTTTCTTAATTCAATAATTCGTATTCGTTCATTTTTTCGTTTGTTCGTTCGTTCGTTCGTTCGTTTATTAATTCGTATGGCGTCAGCATCAAGCCATATCTACTAATACATTCCCTACGTCGATGACAGAGTAGGTATACCTACGTATAATTTGGTAGAGTCCTGTTATGCAGTGTACCACATTATAATGTAATTTTGTGGACAAAAGCCACACCGGCGCATCAAGTGGCGTTAGTGAAGCGTCAAAATTTCCGTTCGGTACCCATTGCTGCCCGTGTTTGTAGACGGCTGCGCCGCGGTCGCCGCGGACAGCGGTGGGTACCGAATAGTTTGGCGTTACTGACGCTGCCACTTCGCAGACGCGCTGATGGGGCCGAAGCTTTATACATAGAGACTTGCTAACAGGAAGACTATATTTACTTATTGAGGACTAGAGTTTCAGCATGGTTCACCCTAATTAAAATGGCAAGAAAGGTGTATGGATAGGTACTGAATTGATGGTACCATCTCTATAATAATTATGAGTTACGAATTTAAAGTTATTCGTAGGATCGGATAGGATAGAAGAAGTATTTTTTCTTTTCCCATATGTTCCACACCCACTGCCACTCATTCACACCACACAAAGGTTAACTGAAAAAAAAAACTATTTAGCATTAAGTTCGCCTATGTAAGTACTTATTTTATTCTTGTGCAATAAATTATTTTCTATCTATCTATCAATCTTTTATGTGCGTTCCCATTGCTGTGACGCTGCTATTCTCTCTAATTTAATTAGTATTACTAATAGTAAGACTACTACTAACTATGTACTAACTTATCTTCTCCCGTTAGTAAGTATATTTGTAGCAGTTAGTTAGTAGGTACATGATAGGTATTGATATGAATATAAACAACTCGGCACGTTGAGGTTCATACCGGATGTAAAAGCATTTCATAGACTTTATTAGCCAATGTTTTTACTATTCATTATCGAAAATAGAGAACAGCGGTGCAGCGCGGTAATGCGGTAATCCAAACAGAATTTATGCTGCATAAATAAACATTGACGCAACATTTAGACAACACGTGAAAACGGGTTACCTACCTACCCACTATTATATAAGTAACTGTGCCGCGGAAGACGCACCGTAGGCCGGCCCCGTACTAGGTGCACCGACGATCTGGAAAAACCGCAAGGAGCCGATGGATGCAGGAAGCGAGCAGCCGCTCAAGCGCTCTCTATGTTCAACAGTGGACGTCTTCAGGCTGTCGATGATGATGAATCGTACCGCTTCCGAGAAGTGATTTATAGGAATAAAAACCATAATAAATATTACGTAAGTATTAGGCAAATAAGACGAGAAGGCTGCGGGTTGTATTTGATGGGAGCATGAAATCTTGTAGGGTTAGCACGGCCGGTAGACAAGACTGTCTTTCCCCTGTTTTACTCCAAGCAAGTATGAAGAAAGTGACGTAAAACGGGGAAAGACAATTTTGTCTACCGTCCGTGCTAACCCAGCAAGCGGTATCCCTCAATGACGATGACGTTTTTGCTGAAGACCCTGTCGTACAGAGCGAGCTTTTTGATATTCTAATTCTATTCAGGACTTACTTGTTCACTCTCATTTGCAATGTGCTAGGAAGTAGACAGGATCATTGTTAATATCATAATCATACCTCGCAATGTCAACTACCTCAAAATGTCCTAGTTCTATAAAACATATCGTAGTATCCACTACCTTCTGTGATATTGGTCGATGAACAGGTATTATTTTCTTCTTGCCTGTTTTATATAATCACTTTTAGTTCCAGCTATATAGCTTAGCACGTATCTCAACTTTTATATTATTAGACGGGTTTTGAAGTTTCAAGCCATTGCAGTCGTAAGTAGGAAAACAGGGTTCAGGCAAGTGCCTACGTTTCGAAAAACTAAAACGCTATTATTATTACAGTTATTTGTTTATAAGTATGTTATATGTGTGTTAGATGACATCTCTATTAGATTGACCTCAACCAACGATGTCTCCGAATAACGAGCGCAATTAAGTGTCACGCTGAAAAACGTTAAGGGATGGAGCTTTTCGGACCGGGACAGTAGAATCACATTTGGTGTTAGTAAAAGTTTCTAACTGACATTCAAAGAAAAGCAGACGAAGCACGAAGAAAGACTGAAACGAAATATAAGTACCTATAGTTATTTTCTTTGCTTATTTGAAAAATGTTCGCCAGGTGGGGCCACCGGCTAAACGTGTAAAATTAAACTTTTGCGTAATGCAATGACGGTAACCGAAAATAATCGGTGCTCTCGTTCAAGGGTGTTGAGAAAAATAAACAGGTGAAGTGAGACTCTAAATGCTCCAGACAGCTCGCTCTACCAGAAGGTAACGTAGTCAAAACGGCAGAATCGATTTAGATGAAATGTTGTGCACGGGTTTCTTATGTTATCATCATCAACAGCCTGAAGACGTCCACTGCTGAACATAGGCCTCCCCCAAAGAGCGCCACTTTGAGCAGCTGCTCCCCTCTTGCGTCCATCGACTCCTCACGGTTTTCACCAGATCATCGCTTATGTTATTTAGAATCAAAATAAATCACTTTTGACCCAAAAAATTGAGAGTTCCTTTACTGAAAGGAATTTCTCGTTAATGGGGGGACGGACGACATTACTAAGTTTATATTAATTTATCTGCGGAAGCATGGCTGTTTTACTCAAAAAAACATTCATAATATTTTATCGATACCACGAATCATATATAAGATAACCCACCACTTTTAGTTTATCGTTTTCATGAAACAGGGTTGTGAACATAATATTACGACCACAATGCTCTGTGTTTTGCCAACACTTAATAATGACCTAATCTTTAAAACTAGAGGCACCTCGCGGTTTCACCCGCATGACTTCCTGTAAGTATAAAATAAATTAATAAATTAATGGCACAAGCGGGACTATTCGGTGCCAATTAATATTTGTACCATCAATGGTACTGCTCAATAGTAGGTACATCTGATCCGGAGACAATAAGCTTGTACCAGTCGTACCATCAATGGTACTAGTGGGACAATTCGGTGCCAATTGTACCATAAATGGTACATCTGGCACGGCGGCCTCATAGCGTCCATGATGGTTTGGAGGTTGCCTTACCCTGTCCTTCAGCCATGGGTCAAATATTTTCTCATCGAACGCATGGCATTTGATTTGGTTAGCGATAAACGATGCTATTTCATGTCCTGGCCGTCAGACGAAGAATCCAAAACAAACAAATCAAAATCGAGGGCAGTTCAATTGCAGCAATCAACGCTAAGCGGCGTGTCAAAGACAGATCATGAGTCATGCGATAATGCGCACACGCACTCTCGTCTCAAAAGATTGATAAAGAAAAGTCCCCTCGGGAGTTGACCTGGGGGACTTTAGTGGAATTGATTTGTTAGTACTAGTAGTTCTGCAAACATTAGACCTCGTGGGCTCTGAATACGTTTTGGCAACCACACGGCATGATTTAGATATTTTGTACTTAGTACATTCTCAAACTCAGATCTCATGGCCAGATCTTATATCTCGACAAGATCTTGACCGATTTTGCTCATTTTCGAAATTCTTGAGTAGAACTGAGTACCCAATGATTCTAGTAAATATTATCACAATAGGCTGGTGGCCACTGCAAACTTCGCCCTTTTTTCAGGGAACTACCCCACCAATCATAAATCGCCGACGTAAAACTCGTAGTAGCTATTTATACCAAGTGCCGTCAAGATTCGTTGAAAAATGCGACCTGTACGACATCCGGGCAGACGAAAGCAAATTTGTTGAGTTGAAGCAGAGACTATCGCTCACTTCATTCGCTCGGTCAACTAGTGAATCCCCAGTACATAAGGGAACGAAATGGAATAGTAAGCGCTGTACACTATACAGTCCCCTGGGACTGGGCTAGGGGATTCAAGAGAAGTAGCGGCGACAGAAAAGGTCTATATTGTACTTACCTATGTCTTTGTCTATGTCATCCGATCAAACACTTCAGTTCACTGCTGAACAGGGTTTGCCATAACCACCACGCTTAGATGTCTTGGTGATCATCACCAAGATGCCTAAGCAGGTGATGCCAGGTGATGGCAGTAGATAATGCAGACCAAGGAGAATACTGAAGTGTATTCCCTGGACTTG